>CM026394.1:11050028-11119408 GCA_014843695.1 Archivesica marissinica | reverse complement strand
TCATACCCGAGTACAGACTCTGGGAGGACCACTGGATCAGGTCCGTGTTCTATTTATATCTGGTTCATTTTACACAATGCATTTCCACTTTCCATAGCCATTAGTTCAAACATACTTTATTATTCTCAAGCGTCTGATTGGTTCAGCTGACAGTAACACTCAGAATCAACCGATCAGATCATTTGAGCTTGAGTTTGAGATCTGAGAAAAGTTTTATAACGTCGGGGCCAAGTCTTATTGAATTCTTCTCCTTGGTTTAGCAAAGCTCAGACTCAAGCAATCGTATCACTGCAAGTGAGAAGAGGCAATGTGGATTTAAATGTTGCTAAGGACACCACCATCGTTGGTTCTGACAGAAATTTCTTTGAATTCATGTAATTTGAAAAGATTGAAGAAGATCGTATAAAAGGTTTATGTCTGGTCTACACAGTTCAAATTCTATAAATATTTGCATGCTGGGTAAAATAAATGCTATAAATAGTTTAAATAGTTATAACAGCCGACAATTCATTAACTAGATATTAATTTGTTTTTTCTTGTTTGTAAATGAAAACGCTGGAAATATGTCATGGAATTTCATTAGAATTGTTTCATTACGATACAATTCTAATGCCATTGCATGATATATTCGTCTTAGTTATATTCGTCTACATAAAGGTCAAATGAAATTTTATATTCATAGATACATGGAGGTATAATTGATTTGTTTAATTGTAGATGTTCGAAGGAGTTGAATCAGTGGGACCATTTGCTAGAGTATGCCAACTCCAAGGGGAACACCAACCCCCATCTTGTATTAGAGAGTGCCTGGAGGGTGCCTAACTGGGCCCTAATGAAGGATGCCCTGTCACAGGTAATCTTGCTTCCAACCCACTCTTTGAGAATTACGAAGGTTGCATGGTTTGTTATGTCTTGTGTGTGTTTGAGTTCTACTGAAGGTTGCATGCTTGGTTATGTCTTGTGTGTGTTTGAGTACTACTGAATGGTGCATGCTGGTTATGTCTTGTGTGTGTTTGAGTACTACTGAATGGTGCATGCTGGTTATGTCTTGTGTGTGTTTGAGTTCTACTGAATGTTGCATGGCTTGGTTATGTATTGTGTGTGTTTGAGTTCTACTGAAGGTTGCATGCTTGGTTATGTCTTGTGTGTGTTTGAGTACTACTGAAGGTTGCATGCTTGGTTATGTCTTGTGTGTGTTTGAGTTCTACTGAAGGTTGCATGCTTGGTTATGTCTTGTGTGTGTTTGAGTACTACTGAATGTTGCATGCTTGGTTATGTCTTGTGTGTGTTTGAGTTCTACTGAAGGTTGCATGCTTGGTTATGTCTTGTGTGTGTTTGAGTACTACTGAATGTTGCATGGCTTGGTTATGTCTTGTGTGTGTTTGAGTTCTACTGAAGGTTGCATGCTTGGTTATGTCTTGTGTGTGTTTGAGTACTACTGAATGGTGCATGCTGGTTATGTCTTGTGTGTGTTTGAGTTCTACTGAATGTTGCATGGCTTGGTTATGTATTGTGTGTGTTTGAGTTCTACTGAATGGTGCATGCTGGTTATGTCTTGTGTGTGTTTGAGTTCTACTGAATGTTGCATGCTGGTTATGTCTTGTGTGTGTTTGAGTTCTACTGAATGTTGCATGCTGGTTATGTCTTGTGTGTGTTTGAGTTCTACTGAATGTTGCATTGTTTGGTTATGTCTTGTGTGTGTTTGAGTTCTACTGAATGTTGCATGCTTGGTTATGTCTTGTGTGTGTTTGAGTTCTACTGAAGGTGCATGCTTGGTTATGTCTTGTGTGTGTTTGAGTACTACTGAATGTTGCATGGCTTGGTTATGTCTTGTGTGTGTTTGAGTTCTACTGAAGGTTGCATGCACACAATGCATGCTGGTTATGTCTTGTGTGTGTTTGAGTTCTACTGAATGTTGCATGCTGGTTATGTCTTGTGTGTGTTTGAGTTCTACTGAATGTTGCATGCTGGTTATGTCTTGTGTGTGTTTGAGTTCTACTGAATGTTGCATGCTGGTTATGTCTTGTGTGTGTTTGAGTTCTACTGAATGTTGCATGCTTGGTTATGTCTTGTGTGTGTTTGAGTTCTACTGAATGTTGCATGCTTGGTAATGTCTTGTGCGTATTTGAGTTCTTACACATAACCCAGGTCTGTAGCTTCAAGGTCACACTTCGGGGGGGGGGGCATTCATGACCTACTGTGATATTTCTTGCTCTGTGGTATCTCTTAGTCATATTCCTGCTCAGAAATGATTTATTATTCATATTGTTTGAATTTGCTTTTGTTTCACTGTGAAAAAGATGTTAAATGTTCATAATGAAACACGTGGAAATGTTGTCTTGTATTTCAGGTTGAACTTAGCTGTCCAAAGGAAATGGCTTGGAAAGTAAATTTGTATCGAGGGTATATTGCAATCTGTCACCCGGACGACCATCATTTAAATATGGTAACTATGGTAACATTTGTACTACTAACAGACGGATCTGTTGTCCAGTTGTAACACGCTGGACTGGTAATCCAATAAACCCTAATAAAATTAACAGTCTTTCAGATGGGACGTTAAACCGAGGTCTTGTGTCGATGCTTTACACCGTGCACGTAATAGAACCAGAGGAGACTCTGGAATAGGTCTCTTTCTGTACCGTTGCACTATCCTCCAAAAATCTACAATGACTAATCTCTTCAGGAGGAGTCTCTCATATGGGTAACCGGTAGCGACGCTAAATAAATATAAAACACACACACATTTGTACTAAGTACTAAGTTACATTTATTGCTACGGTATGGTTTATGAATGTTGTTGCACTATATTCTGATGTATTAACCCTTTCCCTCATAGAAGCACCTCTTGACGCCATTATGAAGGAAAGGGTTAATATTTCTTGTTGTGTGGCACATTGTTATATTTTGATTGAAGGACGGGGGACCTCCGTTGCCGTGATTGTTCACCTGAAGGACGGGGGACTCCGTGGCTGACTGGTTAATCGTGGACTACATGTACATGTACCCCTCAAAGCTGTAGAGTGTGTTGAAATCTTGCATGCAGGGAAGCTTATCCAGCTGGCTTGCGGAAGCTCAGTGGTTCTACCCGGCCGTCCTTGCCTGAAATACAGTGTGTGACTTTCAACCTAAAAAGAAATAAAAAAAACAAATCACCCGAATTATCCGGCGAGATAATGTGAGAGGACCCTCCGGCATCTTTATGGCATGGCAATTCAAAAGTCGTGGAATGTGATTAGTTTAAACAATATTTTATTTCAATGAATATACATAGTCTAATGATCACAATATGAAAATACATGTATGTTTGAGGAGAAAGCAACTTGCTTATATGGTTACCTCTTTCTTGGAACGTGATTGGTTGCCTCTGTGTACATGCATCACGTCCACATCCGATACACATGCAGTATACGTCATTGATTATGAAAGTCGTGCATTGCGACTTGGCTTTAGAATGTCTGCTCTTTCAACAACTGCTGATAAAGTCATTTTCAAGATTTATGACTTCAAAAATTTCTCTCAATGAGCAAATTAAAACTTTGCATATGAACGAGAAATCATCAATGTAAATAAATAAGAATGAAGCTCGACTGTTTGACTTCTTAAAATGAATTTTTTTTTGATAATTATTTGTTGCATAGATACGGTAATGTCCAATTTTACATTTATTTTCATGTTGTTTGCAGATTGAGAGATTGGTAGAGCTGTCGAGTAACCTAGCAATCAAGGAATGGAGACGTCTGCCACATATCGTCACTCATATCCATGTACCTCTGCTACAGGTATCTTACACTGTTATTTCATATCTATTGAGAGATATAGAGGATATTTGTGGTTGTGAGGTTGTGGAATGTAGTTAAATGAGGCTCCCGACAGGGGCAGTTAAAATGAATCAGGTCCTGGGTGGTCGGGTTCTGGGTAGTCGTGTCCTCGGTGGTCGGGTCCTGGGTGGTCAGGTTCTGGGTGGTCGGGTTCTAGGTGGTCGGGTCCTCGGTGGTCGGGTCTTGGGTGGTCGGGTTCTGGGTAGTCGTGTCCTCGGTGGTCGGGTCCTGGGTGGTCTGGTTCTGGGTGGTCAGGTCCTGGGTGGTCGGGTTCTGGGTAGTCGTGTCCTCGGTGGTCGGGTCCTGGGTGGTCAGGTTCTGGGTTGTCTGGTTCTGGGTGGTCGGGTCCTAGGTGGTCGGGTCTTGGGTGGTCAGGTCCTGGGTGGTCGGGTTCTGGGTAGTCGTGTCCTCGGTGGTCGGGTTCTGGGTGGTCTGGTTCTGGGTGGTCAGGTCCTGGGTGGTCGGGTTCTGGGTAGTCGTGTCCTCGGTGGTCGGGTCCTGGGTGGTCGGGTCCTCGGTGGTCGGGTCTTGATGGTCGGGTCCTGGGTTGTCAGGTTCTGGGTGGTCGGGTTGTGGGTGGTCAGGTTCTGGGTGGTCATGTTCTGGGTGGTCGGGTCCTGGGTGGTCAGGTTCTGGGTGGTCGGGTCCTGGGTGGTCGGGTCCTCGGTGGTCGGGTTCTGGGTGGTCAGGTCCTGGGTGGTCGGGTTCTGGGTGGTCAGGTCCTGGGTGGTCGGGTCCTGGGTGGTCGGGTCATGGGTGGTCAGGTTCTGGGTGGTCGGGTCCTGGGTGGTCGGGTTCTGAGTGGTCAGGTCCTAGGTGGTCGGGTTCTGGGTGGTCAGGTCCTGGGTGGTCGGGTTCTGGGTGGTCGGGTCCTGGGTGGTCAGGTCCTGGGTGGTCGGGTTCTGGGTGGTCGGATCCTCGGTGGTCGGGTTATCACAAAATGGTGCATTTACACTTGTGTGCATATTTCAGGCAGCCCAGCAGATCATGGAGTTACAGGAGGCAGCCCAGATCAACCAGGGTCTGCAGCCGGCTAACATCACCAGAAGTACAAGTCTGCATGATATGAAGGCCATTGTCAAAACATGGAGGTATGAAGTCCTGTAAAACCTGTCTGTATTCACGGAGGTATGAAGTCCTGTAAAACCTCTGTAAACATGGAGGCATGAAGTCCTGTAAAACCTGTCTGTAAACACGGAGGCATGAAGTCCTGTAAAACCTGTCTGTATTCACGGAGGTATGAAGTCCTGTAAAACCTCTGTAAACATGGAGGCATGAAGTCCTGTAAAACCTGTCTGTAAACACGGAGGCATGAAGTCCTGTAAAACCTGTCTGTATTCAAGGAGGTATGAAGTCCTGTAAAACCTCTGTAAACATGGAGGCATGAAGTCCTGTAAAATCTGTCTGTAAACACGGAGGCATGAAGTCCTGTAAAACCTGTCTGTAAACACGGAGGTATGAAGTCCTGTAAAACCTGTCTGTATTCACGGAGGTATGAAGTCCTGTAAAACCTCTGTAAACATGGAGGCATGAAGTCCTGTAAAACCTGTCTGTAAACACAGAGGCATGAAGTCCTGTAAAACCTGTCTGTAAACACGGAGGTATGAAGTCCTGTAAAACCTGTCTGTAAACACGGAGGTATGAAGTCCTGTAAAACCTGTCTGTAAACATGGAGGCATGAAGTCCTGTAAAACCTGTCTGTAAACACGGAGGTATGAAGTCCTGTAAAACCTGTCTGTAAACATAGAGGCATGAAGTCCTGTAAAACCTGTCTGTAAACACGGAGGTATGTAAAACCTGTCTGTAAACACAGAGGTATGAAGTCCTGTAAAATCTGTCTGTAAACACGGAGGTATGAAGTCCTGTAAAACCTGTCTGTAAACACGGAGGTATGAAGTCCTGTAAAACCTGTCTGTAAACACGGAGGTATGAAGTCCTGTAAAACCTGTCTGTAAACACGGAGGTATGAAGTCCTGTAAAACCTGTCTGTAAACACAGAGGTATGAAGTCCTGTAAACATGGAGGTGTGAAGTCCTGTAAACATGGAGGTATGAAGTCCTGTAAAACCTGTATGTATTCACGGAGGTATGATGTCCTGTTAAACCTCTGTAAACATGGAGGCATGAAGTCCTGTAAAACCTGTATGTAAACACGTAGGCATGAAGTCCTGTAAAACCTGTCTGTAAACACGGAGGTATGAAGTCCTGTAAAACCTGTCTGTAAACACGGAGGTATGAAGTCCTGTAAAACCTGTCTGTAAACATGGAGGCATGAAGTCCTGTAAAACCTGTCTGTAAACACGGAGGTATGAAGTCCTGTAAAACCTGTGTAAACACGGAGGTATGAAGTCCTGTAAAACCTGTCTGTAAACACGGAGGTATGAAGTCCTGTAAAACCTGTCTGTAAACACGGAGGTATGTAAAACCTGTCTGTAAACACGGAGGTATGAAGTCCTGTAAAACCTATCTGTAAACACGGAGGTATGAAGTCCTGTAAAACCTGTCTGTAAACAAGGAGGTATGAAGTCCTGTAAACATGGAGGTGTGAAGTCCTGTAAACATGGAGGTATGAAGTCCTGTAAACATGGAGGTATGAAGTCCTGTAAACATGGAGGTATGATGTCCTGTAAACCTGGAGGTATGAAGTCCTGTAAACATGGAGGTATGACGTCCTGTAAACATGGAGGTATGAAGTCCTGTAAACCTGGAGGTATGATGACCTGTAAACCTGGAGGTATGAAGTCCTGTAAACATGGCGGTATGAAGTCCTGTAAACATGGAGGTATGAAGTCCTGTAAACCTGGAGGTATGATGTCCTGTAAACCTGGAGGTATGAAGTCCTGTAAACATGGAGGTATGATGTCCTGTAAACATGGAGGTATGAAGTCCTGTAAACATGGAGGTATGAAGTCCTGTAAACATGGAGGTTTGAAGTCCTGTAAACATGGAGGTATGAAGTCCTGTAAAACCTGTCTGTAAACAAGGAGGTATGATGTCCTGTAAACCTGGAGGTATGAAGTCCTGTAAACATGGAGGTATGATGTCCTGTAAACATGGAGGTATGAAGTCCTGTAAACATGGAGGTATGAAGTCCTGTAAACATGGAGGTTTGAAGTCCTGTAAACATGGAGGTATGAAGTCCTGTAAACAGGAGGAAGTCCTGTAAAACCTGTCTGTAAACATGGAGGTATGAAGTCCTGTAAACCCTGTCTGTAAACATGGAGGTATGAAGTCCTGTAAAACCTGTCTGTAAACATGGAGGTTTGAAGTCCTGTAAACATGGAGGTTTGAAGTCCTGTAAACATGGAGGTATGAAGTCCTGTAAAACCTGTCTGTAAACAAGGAGGTATGATGTCCTGTAAACCTGGAGGTATGAAGTCCTGTAAACATGGAGGTATGATGTCCTGTAAACATGGAGGTATGAAGTCCTGTAAACATGGAGGTATGAAGTCCTGTAAACATGGAGGTGTGAAGTCCTGTAAACATGGAGGTATGAAGTCCTGTAAACATGGAGGTATGAAGTCCTGTAAAACCTGTCTGTAAACATGGAGGTATGAAGTCCTGTAAAACCTGTCTGTAAACATGGAGGTATGAAGTCCTGTAAAACCTGTCTGTAAACATGGAGGTTTGAAGTCCTGTAAACACGGAGGTATGAAGTCCTGTAAAACCTGTCTGTAAACATGGAGGCATGAAGTCCTGTAAAACTTGTCTGTAAACACGGAGGTATGTAAAACCTGTCTGTAAACACGGAGGTATGAAGTCCTGTAAAACCTGTGTAAACACGGAGGTATGAAGTCCTGTAAAACCTGTCTGTAAACACGGAGGTATGTAAAACCTGTCTGTAAACACGGAGGTATGAAGTCCTGTAAAACCTATCTGTAAACACGGAGGTATGAAGTCCTGTAAAACCTGTCTGTAAACAAGGAGGTATGAAGTCCTGTAAACATGGAGGTGTGAAGTCCTGTACACATGGAGGTATGAAGTCCTGTAAACATGGAGGTATGAAGTCCTGTAAACATGGAGGTATGATGTCCTGTAAACCTGGAGGTATGAAGTCCTGTAAACATGGAGGTATGACGTCCTGTAAACATGGAGGTATGAAGTCCTGTAAACCTGGAGGTATGATGACCTGTAAACCTGGAGGTATGAAGTCCTGTAAACATGGCGGTATGAAGTCCTGTAAACATGGAGGTATGAAGTCCTGTAAACCTGGAGGTATGATGTCCTGTAAACCTGGAGGTATGAAGTCCTGTAAACATGGAGGTATGATGTCCTGTAAACATGGAGGTATGAAGTCCTGTAAACATGGAGGTATGAAGTCCTGTAAACATGGAGGTTTGAAGTCCTGTAAACATGGAGGTATGAAGTCCTGTAAAACCTATGTAAACATGGAGGTATGAAGTCCTGTAAACATGGAGGTATGAAGTCCTGTAAACATGGAGGTATGAAGTCCTGTAAAACCTGTCTGTAAACATGGAGGTATGAAGTCCTGTAAACATGGAGGTATGAAGTCCTGTAAACATGGAGGTATGAAGTCCTGTAAAACCTCTGTAAACATGGAGGTATGAAGTCCTGTAAAACCTCTGTAAACATGGAGGTATGAAGTCCTGTAAACATGGAGGTATCCTGTAAACATGGAGGTATGAAGTCCTGTAAACATGGAGGTTTGAAGTCCTGTAAACATGGAGGTATGAAGTCCTGTAAACATGGAGGTATGAAGTCCTGTAAATATGGAGGTATGAAGTCCTGTAAACATGGAGGTATGAAGTCCTGTAAACATGGAGGTATGAAGTCCTGTAAAACCTGTCTGTAAACATGGAGGTATGAAGTCCTGTAAAACCTGTCTGTAAACATGGAGGTTTGAAGTCCTGTAAAACCTGTCTGTAAACATGGAGGTATGAAGTCCTGTAAACATGGAGGTATGAAGTCCTGTAAAACCTGTCTGTAAACATGGAGGTTTGAAGTCCTGTAAACATGGAGGTATGAAGTCCTGTAAACATGGAGGTATGAAGTCCTGTAAACATGGAGGTTTGAAGTTCTGTAAACATGGAGGTATGAAGTCCTGTAAAACCTCTGTAAACATGGAGGTTTGAAGTCCTGTAAACATGGAGGTATGAAGTTCTGTAAAACCTCTGTAAACATGGAGGTATGAAGTCCTGTAAACATGGAGGTTTGAAGTCCTGTAAACATGGAGGTATGAAGTCCTGTAAACATGGAGGTATGAAGTCCTGTAAACACGGAGGTATGAAGTCCTGTAAACATGGAGGTATGAAGTTCTGTAAACATGGAGGTATGAAGTCCTGTAAACATGGAGGTATGAAGTCCTGTCCTGTTGTATGTACAGACCACCCATGGTAATTGCAATGACTGGTCTCTGTTGACAGGTGAATGGCCTCTCAAAACGGGTTGAAACCTGTATGTAGCCACCGTCCACAGGAATGCCAAAAACTGGTCTTTGTTGACAGGTTGTCTTTTATTTTTTCAGGGTTTTTCACAAGTTGTGCAAATCTCACTTAGTACTTCATTTAACTTGTGTGTAGATGACATTAACAGATTTGTGTATGATTTATCATATACTAGTATTGTGCACTAGTAGTGTGCACTAGTATAGTGCACTGTGAAACTAAGCATAACCTACTGCATAAATATCTAATAAATGCAATATTATGTTATCATTAATTTCAATGTACTGTGTGTGCAATGTAAAATGTTATTTCGCTCGCTTCTCACCAATGCAACCCGGGTTCGATCCTCGGACTGGGAAGTATGTGAGACGGTACTATGGTCGCCAGATCGGACAGGTGTGTTTTCTCCGGTACTCCGGTTTCTTCCCACACGAATGACCACATTTACGCTTTCATCCACACCAACGAGAGTGATTTTTATAAGTTGTTAAAGTTTGCTTCGCAATCGTTGTAAAATAAATAAAGTTTAAAATGTTATTTGAATATAATTTCAGGAATCGTTTACCAATGATCTCGGATGATCTGTCTCACTGGAGTGATATATTTACATGGAGACAGCATCATTACCAGTTTATTGTCAATCATTATGATACGCATGCAGGACAAGATCAGGTATGGCGTTAATCTGTTGTCTCGCAGAAGATCAGATGTGGGGTTCTCTTGTTGTCTCGCAAAAGATCAGATGTGGGGTTCTCTTGTTGTCTTGCAGAAGATCAGATATGGGGTTCTCTTGTTGTCTTGCAGAAGATCAGATGTGGGGTTCTTCTGTTGTCTCGCAGAAGATCAGCTATGGGGTTCTCTTGTTGTCTCGCAGAAGATCAGATGTGGGGTTCTCTTGTTGTCTTGCAGAAGATCAGATATGTGGTTCTCTTGTTGTCTTGCAGAAGATCAGCTATGGAGTTCTCTTGTTGTCTTGAAGAACAAGATCAGATGTGGGGTTCTCTTGTTGTCTTGAAGAACAAGATCAGCTATGGAGTTCTCTTGTTGTCTTGCAGAAGATCAGATGTGGGGTTCTCTTGTTGTCTTGAAGAACAAGATCAGATATGGGGTTCTCTTGTTGTCTTGAAGAAGATCAGCTATGGGGTTCTCATGTTGTCTTGCAGAACAAGATCAGATGTGGCGTTCTTCTGTTGTCTTGCAGAACAAGATCAGATGTGGGGTTCTCATGTGGTCCTGCAGAACAAGATCATATATGGGGTTCTCCTATTGTGTTGCAGGACAAGATCAAGTTTGGGAGCAAACTCTCTTGCCAGTATATTTTGACCTCATCAGAAGGTCGACATGAGCTATTCTGGTGTTAACTAGGTGTCACATGATATGGAGAGTGTTGTCACATGATATGGAGAGTGTTGTCACATGATATGGAGAGCATTGTCACATGATGTGGAGAGTGTTGTCACATGATATGGAGAGCATTGTCACATGATGTGGAGAGTGTTGTCACATGATATGGAGAGTGTTGTCACATGATATGGAGAGTGTTGTCACATGATATGGAGAGTGTTGTCACATGATATGGAGAGCATTGTCACATGATGTGGAGAGTGTTGTCACATGATATGGAGTGTTGTCACATGATGTGGAGAGTGTTGTCACATGATATGGAGAGTGTTGTCACATGATGTGGAGAGTGTTGTCACATGATATGGAGTGTTGTCACATGATATGGAGTGTTGTCACATGATATGGAGTGTTGTCACATGATGTGGAGAGTGTTGTCACATGATATGGAGAGTGTTGTCACATGATATATAGAGTGTTGTCACATGATATGGAGAGTGTTGTCACATGATATGGAGAGTGTTGTCACATGATGTGGAGAGTGTTGTCACATGATGTGGAGAGTGTTGTCATATGATGTGGAGAGTGTTGTCACATGATGTGGAGAGTGTTGTCACATGATGTGGAGAGTGTTGTCACATGATGTGGAGAGTGTTGTCACATGATGTGGAGAGTGTCATACACTTGATAAAGCTCACGCCGCTTGTCTTCGTTGATCACTATCACCTGTTTGACACACCTTGATATAAATGTTACCAAAAGTAAAAAGCTTTGGTTTTTTTTGGTATTGTATAACAGGTATTATGTGGGGTTACCAAGGTTACGACTTCAGAGGACATCCAAGTCTCTAGATGTGTCAATCTCTCACGGGTCATTTTATTTTTACAGTCATTTTATAAATGTTTGGACACAAAACATACTCATTTATTTACAGATGGATCTGTTGTCCAGTGGTAATACGCTGGACTGGTAATCCAGGCCTCGCAGGTTCGATCCCCCGTCTGACGCTAATATAATGAACAGTCTTTCAGATGGGACTTTAAACCGAGGTCTCATGTCGGTGCTTTACACCATGCACGTAAAAGAACCAGAGGAGACTCTGGAATGGGTCTCTGTCTGTATCATTGCACTATCCTCCAAAAATCTAAAATGACTAATCTCTTCTGGAGGTGTCACTCATATGGGCAACCGGTAGCGACGATAAATAAACGTACAACACACACACATATTCATTTATTTATCGGATGTAACTATTTGTGTGGAAATTATGGCATCTTACATAGTTGGGCCAAATCATTGATCTTGGCTAGCTGAATTGGATGACCTTTAGATAGCTTAATTTAGGTTTTACTTGTTTCAGCAAAACAACCATTCTATGTTGGGAGTGCATGCCTCTGCCCAGGCTATTATACACTTCGGTAAGATCGCCAGGAAGCACAATCTGTCAGGAGTATGCCTCGATTCACTCAGCAGGTAGGCCATCTTCTTCTGCACTCATACCAGTTCTTTTATGCTTTCCAATGAATGATCGAGTTTCAAACAATGAAAGATTGCATTTTCTCTGCCACTGGTTGCGTTTCGTATTCCTGCACTATTAGATATACTTTTGTATTTCTTATTACAGATGTTCACACTAACAGAAGTGGTTGTGCTGTTGTGTATTGTAGTACAGTGAGGCTCCCGACAGGGGCAGTTAAAATGAATTAAATTTGATAAATATTATATTAGCCAAATTCATTGGAAATCATAATGGAAAAAGAGGATTTGTGTTTATTAGTGTAAAATAGGATTTTATTTCATCGAGTGATCACCGGAATACATATTTCGGTGATTTTGGCTAGCATAATATTCGTTTTCAAATTTAATTCATTTTAACTGCCCCTATCGGGAGCCTCATTTAACTACATTCCACAACCTCACAACCACAAAATCATGAAAGAAAACAAAGAGTTGTGTTTAATAGTGTAAGATAGGATTTTATTTCATCTCGTAACAGGTCCGCCTCCGTGGTCGAGTGCTTATGGTCGCTGACTTGTATACCACTGTAACCTATCATCACTGATGGTCACGGGTTCGAGCTCCGCTCAGACCGTGTCTCATTTATATGAAAACGTTGGCAGTTTCTTATGGAGGTTGGTGCACCCAAGTACTGGTTAACCGCTGGTGCCTGCCCAGGAAAGGTGTTGTTAGGTAAGCTGCCCGCCGGCGATATAGCCCAAAATGGTGCTGATGCAGGCGTAAAACCCGAAATATAACATATAAATCATCTCGTATCACGATATGAAATAAAATCCGATCTTACACTAATAAACACAAATATCCTCTATGTCTTTTTCGAATGTGTAAAATCAGTAGTGGCTGAGTGGCTGAGTGGCTATGGTTGTTGACTCCACATCACTTGCCCATCACCGCTGTAGGTCCGAATCCCACTGTGGGGTGTCGAATTCTTACATGTGAGGAAACTATCCAGCTGGCGTGATGTAGTTTGTGGTTCTACCCGGGTACCTGTCTGTGGCTGAAATACTGTTCGGATTGGCAATCGAAGTGGCTTGCAGAAGGTCAGTTGTTCTAGTTGGGCGCTCATCTATGCCTGAAGTACTGCTTGCAGGTGTACATTTTAAAGGTAGAATTTCGTAGCATTTTCAATTTGTTTTGAAAATTTCTAAAGCGGCGCAATTCGCGTTGAAACGAGCGTTGAAACGAGCGTTCTGATTGGATTATGATTATTCTTCATATATATAAAAAAACATCTTGTTACATTCTAATAATCCAATCAGAATGCTCGTTTCAACGCGAATTACGCCGCTTTAGAAATTTTCAAAACAAATTGAAAATGCTACGAAATCTCTTTTTGACGTACATTTTTGCCGAATAAACCTACACGTTAGTGGAAACACATTTTATTGATAATGTTATTCACAGTTAAAACTCTCCCGTCGAAGATTTTTTTTTGTTGCTGACATAACCCGTGTCCTAGTATGGAAATGTGACCTGCTATGGCCAATGTATGTGGCAATTGTTTGCAAAGTATACATGCATGCAGCTTAAAGTTGTGTTTTATTTGAAGAACAATATAAAGACTCGGGATAGGCGTTATATTTGGACAGCTTTGTACAAAATTGTTTCAGATAGGGCCAATTTACTGATCGATGCGAAATCTGACATCCCACAGAGTAGAATCCCTGTACTTAAATATATATACTAGTACCCCCAAACGTGCCGAATCCCTGTGAAATAACACATTTTGTTTTCACTAATAGATTTTTATATTTCATTGAAAAGCATGAAATAAAAGGTTAGCTCCGCCTGTACATTGTATTTGTTTAGTTTATGCACATTTATTTTAGCTCGATTGTGAAACAAGTTCTTACAACTTATATTAATCACTCTTGAGACCTCATTCCTGATGAAATCCATCGCCATGAGGGAGAGCGAAGAGGCAACGTGGAATTTAAGTGTCTTGTCTTAAGGGCACAATCATAACTACGACAGCTGGGCGGTAACTCCGGACCTATTGCACCTGAAGCGAACTCGCTACCACTGCGCTATCACAACTTCCACTTTGTATTTGTTTGATTTCTCCCTCGTTCTCTCCCTCTGCTGTGTTGTGTAGGGTTGATGCGGAGGTGTTATTTCTGTTTACAGAATCCATACCATACCAAGTGTACCTATTGTGGACTGTTTCCAGAAGATAAGGCAGCAGGTGAAATGTTATCTACAGATGGCGGGATCTATGGGAAAACCGGAATTAAATGAGGTATGTGGGGCCTAAGTGGCCGAGTGGTTACGGTTGTTGCCTTCAAATCACTTGCCCCTCACCGCTGTAGGTTCGAATCCCACTGTGGTAGTTGAGGAAACTATCCAGCTGACGTGATGTAGGTTGTGGTTCTACCCGGGTGCCTGTCTGTGGCTGAAATACTGCTCGGATTGGCATCCGGGGTCTTCCTCCACCAATAATACCTGGAGAGTCGCCATATGACCTAAGTTGTTGATCAAACATTAAACCACAAAAACAACAAACACTAACAAATGAGGTATGGTAAGTCCTCAATTTATCGCTAAGCTATTTATCGTTTTTAATGATTAGGCTGTGATAGAGTATACATGTCTTCCATCATCATGTATCTGTTTGTCTGTCCATCCATCCGTCCGTCCGCGCACATGAAAGTATCTTCGGGTGTGGCCTAAGACGATGGACAGGTTGTTAGATGGTGTGTGTCTTGAGACAAAGGGAGAATACCGTAGGTGATTAGGGAGGGTAACTCGAGACAAAATCATACCGTAGATCGTTACAGGGTGTTGCCTAAGAAAAATGGAAAATACCGTAGGTTGTTAAGGGCTATGGCCTAAGTCAAAGGGAAAGTGGCATAGATTATTAAAGGATGACCTAAGACAAAGGGAAAGTGGCATAGATTATTAAAGGATGACCTAAGTCAAAGGGAAAGTGGCATAGATTATTAAAGGATGACCTAAGACAAAGGGAAAGTGGCATAGATTATTAATGGATGACCTAAGACAAAGGGAAAGTGGCATAGAGTATTAACAGATGACCTAAGACAAAGGGAAAGTGGCATAGATTATTAAGGGATGACCTAAGACACAGGGAAAGTGGCATAGATTATTAACGGATGACCTAAGACAAAGGGAAAGTGGCATAGAGTATTAACAGATGACCTAAGACAAAGGGAAAGTGGCATAGATTATTAAAGGATGACCTAAGACAAAGGGAAAGTGGCATAGATTATTAAGGGATGACCTAAGACACAGGGAAAGTGGCATAGATTATTAACAGATGACCTAAGACAAAGGGAAAGTGGCATAAATTATTAAAGGATGGCCTAAATCAAAGGGAAAGTGGCATAGATTATTAAAGGATGACCTAAGTCAAAGGGAAAGTGGCATAGATTATTAAAGGATGACCTAAGACAAAGGGAAAGTGGCATAGAGTATTAACAGATGACCTAAGACAAAGGGAAAGTGGCATAGATTATTAAAGGATGACCGACCTAAGACAAAGGGAAAGTGGCATAGATTATTAACAGATGACCTAAGACAAAGGGAAAGTGGCATAGATTATTAACAGATGACCTAAGACAAAGGGAAAGTGGCATAGATTATTAAGGGATGACAAGACAAAGGGAAAGTGGCATAGATTATTAAGGGATGACCTAAGACACAGGGAAAGTGGCATAGATTATTAACAGATGACCTAAGACAAAGGGAAAGTGGCATAGATTATTAAGGGATGACCTAAGACAAAGGGAAAGTGGCATAGATTATTAAGGGATGACCTAAGTCAAAGGGAAAGTGGCATAGATTATTAAGGGATTACCTAAGACAAAGGGAAAGTGGCATAGATTATTAAGGGATGACCTAAGTCAACGGGAAAGTGGCATAGATTATTAAGGGAATCAAAGTGGCATAGGTGATTAGGGGTTTATGGCCCGAGACAAAGGGATTTTTATTCATTGTTTTATGTGCCACTGATGATACTTAAGTAGGGATGGGACCGAATAGCTAAATGGTATTCGAATATTCGAAAGTGGTATTCGAATAGTATTCGAATATTCGATGAATATTTCACAACAAATCCAAACTTTTTCAAACCTGACCTATTCACCGGTTCACCGGTACACGCGTGTATTTTACACGTCGTGAAATTAACTTATATTGACATGGATTTGGTTACGACTTGTGAGGTCTATATCAAGGGTTGTTTCTATTGTTTAATGAACAGAAGTATAAATGGGTGCGACATTAAACCATAAAAACGACTGGGGCCTCCGTCGCCGAGTGGTTACGGTCGTTGACTCCAAATTGACTCCATTGACACTTGTTTCTTAGAGTCCGACATATCGGCTGAGGGATGTTTGTTCCGTAAATGGTTGTTGAGGTTTGACGTCGTCCCGCCAGGCGTGTACGCAAACTTGTCGTTGCATAGTTGGCATGTAGCGGAAGTCTTGTCGGCAGAGCGCGTGAAGAATTTCCATACAGCTGATGGCTGACGTGGAGGCATGATGAATTTTGAATAGTAGTTATAATTATCAGACAGAATGACAATAAATGAGAAAGTTTCACATTTTTATTTCTATATATACAAATTGGTGTAAAAATGAAGATTGACTCAATATTATTGAGTAAATAATTAGTTACAAAACATCCAATGACATTTTCCGTTTTATTCGTCGGTGTCTCACTTTGAAATGGTATGTTGTTCACAAAGAGGCAATTAGCATTGTTTTTCGTTTTAGTGACCATATTGGGACCATATTGATCATTTTATTTAAATAAGGTACTGGTCGATTTGCATAATTTCCCCATTAAAAGTTGTTTGAAGCTAAGCTTCTATAACAACACCTTGTACAAAGTGTCGAGACGCCTGAGGGCGCGCGAGATTGGGAACAGGTGGCCAAGTTTTCGCACTTAAACAAACACACGAGGAGGTGTGAATCAGTGTACTTTATAGATTGAAATAACTAGAAATGACAAATATTAAAACAAAAATTGAAAATAGACTTATTTTATTTTTTGGTATTCGAATACCGAAATAGGATTCGAATATTCGGTCAGGTATTCGGATATTCGGATATTCGAATATTCGGTCCCATCCCTATACTTAAGTAATCTATCTTTTACTTGTAAACAATGGAAGACCATCTGAGATAGTAGTCATGGGGATGTCTACCATCAATTAGTGGTGAACTTTTATTAACCCCCTGCCGATAGAAACATTTGGCTGCGTCTATCTGTCTGTCTGTCTCTATTTGAAGGATAACTCAAATAGTTGGATGAATTTTGATGAAACTTTGTGGATATGTAGAGGGTTGGTCCAGGAGGTAGCGATTCGATTTTGGGAGAAATGGGTGACGGCATGTGGTCATTGTGGTCAGCCCAGCGCGGGCGGGGGTTTGTATCTCTCTTAGAGTGTTATTCTCTAGTTTCTTTGTAATACACCGATATTTCTTTACTGTTTCAGGGGTTTGCCTCTCTCCGAGTGTTATTCTCTAGTTTCTTTGTAATACACCGATATTTCTTTACTGGTTCAGGGGCTGGAAGTGATCGAGTCGACGAACCTGAAATATTTCACTAAAGAGATGACTGCAGAGTTCTATGCTCTCAAAGGAATGTTCCTGGCACAGACTGGTCGCTCGGACGATGCTAACAAGTCATTCTCTGCCGCGGTACAGATGCACGACACATTGGTGAAGGCGTGGGCCCTGTGGGGTGACTACCTGGAGTCGGTGTTCACCAGGGACAAGTGAGTCACATATTGTTTTTGACTTATATTTTTTTGTCGCCCCTAATTAATTGCGGCGATGCCTCCAGAAGTATTTTATTTATTGGAGGATAGTGCAAAATACGGAGGACGGTCCAATTCCAAAAGCATCTATTGTTCTTCTACATGCCCGGTGTATAGGTCTGATATATGAGACCTCGGTTTATAGTCCCATCTGAAAGACCGTTAATATATTATTATTGTCAGGTGTGGATCGAACCTACGATCCCTGGTTCCGCAGACCAGCGTGTTAACCACTGGACCACTGATCCATCTAGTGAATGGAATTAACATGACACGAGCTGTCAATTAACCCAGCCAGCAATAATCCGATAAGCCAATCAGCGATCGATAAAGCGACACACCTTTTGTAACCATAAGCGTTATCAAACAGCGCCATTTTCCTCAACAACTTGTCGCGATTATCAACCTCATAATTCTCATAAACATTTATTTATTTACCTTAAACACACCAATGAAATAATTCATTTTTCCTGTAAAAAGTTGATTGAAGCAAATGCTTGTCAGTGTCAGTTATAGTTGTATCATGCTGTATGTATGTATGCATGTATGTATATATGTATGTATGTATGTTCCATTAATGTCAAACCCCTTGCGGGGACCTAGACATGTTTTCCTGGGCAGGCTTAGCCGAGCTAAGTGGTTAACCAGTACTAAGCAATGTGTGTGAGGTGCTTGCTCAATGACACTACATACATGGCCTGACCGAGTATCGAACCCGGGACCGCTCGATTCCAAATCCGACGCTCTACCACTGGACCACGGAGGCCACACTGCATTTTTATGATAGAAAATCTGCAGCCTAGAATTGTGAAGGAGTTCATACATTAAGCTGTAATCATTATTTTATACACGTGTAATATTTCCTGCAATGTGATCCTCCGGGTTATCCCTGGACCGGAGAAGTTTACAGAAGATCGGTTATTCTACCCCATGCCTGAAATCCTTCTCGGAGGTGCACCCGGGCCCAGGTCTTCCTCCACTGATACAGTAATAGCTGAGGAGTTGCCATATGACCTGATCTGTTGGGGTTACATATATTATATTATTATATCTGACATTACAGTCAGGCCTGTGTTTATCGTCATCTCTGTTAATCACCCAGTTTCCCAATATGTTTTATTATACATTTAACCTCTATTAAGCAGTTTACAGGTTCCCAATATGTTTTATTATACATTTAACCTCTATTAAGCAGTTTACAGGTTCCCAATATGTTTTATTATACATTTAACCTCTATTAAGCAGTTTACAGGTTCCCAATATGTTTTATTATACATTTAACCTCTATTAAGCAGTTTACAGGTTCCCAATATGTTTTATTATACATTTAACCTCTATTAAGCAGTTTACAGGTTCCCAATATGTTTTATTATACATTTAACCTCTATTAAGCAGTTTACAGGTTCCCAATATGTTTTATTATACATTTAACCTCTATTAAGCAGTTTACAGGTTCCCAATATGTTTTATTATACATTTAACCTCTATTAAGCAGTTTACAGGTTCCCAATATGTTTTATTATACATTTAACCTCTATTAAGCAGTTTACAGGTTCCCAATATGTTTTATTATACATTTAACCTCTATTAAGCAGTTTACAGGTTCCCAATATGTTTTATTATACATTTAACCTCTATTAAGCAGCCAGTTTACAGGTTTCCAATATGTTTTATTATACATTTAACCTCTATTAAGCAGCCAGTTTACAGGTTCCCAATATGTTTATTTATACATTTAACCTCTATTAAGCAGCCAGTTTACAGGTTCCCAATATGTTTATTTATACATTTAACCTCTATTAAGCAGCCAGTTTACAGGTTCCCAATATGTTTATTTATACATTTAACCTCTATTAAGCAGCCACCTGTGTGCTAAGCAGCTATTTTCTGTCATTCCTTTGGCTGGCTGCTTAAGACAGGTTTCACTGTAAACCCCAAATCAAAAGCACACCAATACTCATCCGGTTGCATATTTGTAGGCAAATCAACTTGGGAGTTTCTGCTATAACGTGTTTCTTGCATGCGTGCCGGCACCAGAACGAGAGCAAGTCCAGGAAGTACCTGGCCAAGGTTCTCTGGTTACTCACCTACGATGATGAGAAATCCACGCTGGCAGAGGCCGTGGATAAATACTGTGTTGGAGTACCACCTGTACAGTGGTTGCCATGGTAACTATCCACTTTTCAAATACTTTATTTTGAGGCGTTGTACACGTGCATCTCTTTTATTATTTTAACTCACGCTAGCTGTGAAATATGTCATGGGATGTCATTAGAATTGTGTCGGTACGACATATTTCTGATCCAATTCGTAGCGACACAATTCTAATGACATTCCATGACGTATATCCAGAGTTTTTTGGGTTACAAATAAGAAAAACACATTTATGAGTTGTCGTCTGCAACAATTATTTTTGAACTATTTATAGCCTTTATTTTACCCAGCATTCAAAGAGATCAATAAGCAAAACTATTGTGTCTATTTCTACACATACTATAATATTATTATAATACTAATGAAATAGGATGTTTTGAAGTTGTACTCCGGTCGTACTTCTGTATGCGAGTGTGCCAATTTGTTCTGCCAGCAATTATACTATACATCATTATACAGTCAAACCTGTGCTAAAGGCCACCTCCGAATAAAGACCGCATATGAAAAACCTGTCTAAAGACCACCATTTTTCTCTCCCGTCGAGCCATTTTCAATGCATTTTAACCCTCTATTGAGATGCCACCTGTCAACAAAGGCCACTTTTTGACTTTCCCGAGGGTGGCCTTTGTAGACAGGTTTGACTGTATATGTATCAAATTATGTCCAATTTCATTCTAAGTACATCTCAGAGTATAAAGCTCTGTAATAACTCCTATTTAGTTTAGTTTATAATAGGAATGCGACCGAATAGTTAAATGGTATTCGAAAGTGGTATTCGAATATTCGATGAATATTACAAATCAAATCCTAACTTTTTCCAATTTGACCTATTCACCGGTTCACCGGTACACGCGTGTACTTTACACGTCGTGAAATTGGCTTCTTGTCGGTAGTGCGTGTGAAGAATTTCCAGACAGCTCATGGCTGACGCGAAGGCATGATGAATTATGAATAGTAGTTTTATTGATCACACAGAATAACAATAAATGAGAAAGTTTTACTTTTTTATTTCTATATGTACAAATTGGTGTAAAAATGAAGATTGACTCAATATTGAGTAAATAATTAGTTATAAAATATCCAATAACATTTGCCATTTTAATCCCCTCGGGGTAACGCTTTGAAATGGTATGTTGTTCACAAATGGGGCAATTAACATTGTTTTTCGTTTTAGTGACCATATTGATCATTTTATGTAAATACGGTACTGATCGATTTGCCCCCATTAAAACAACACCTTGTACAAAGTTGAGACGCCCCAGGGCGTGCTTGACTGGGAAAAGGTGACCAAGTTGCCGCACTTAAACAAACACAAGGAGTCAGTGGACTTTAGGGATTGAAATAACTAGAAAATGACCAATATTAAAACTGAAAATAGAATTATTTCTAAAATTACTAATCTCTTCAGGAGGCGTCGCTCATATGGGCAACCGATAGCGACGATAAATAAACGTAAAACACACACAGAATTATTTATTTTATTTTTTGGTATTCGAATACCGAAATAGGATTCGAATATTCGGTCAGATATTCGGATATTCGGTCCCATCCCTAGTTTATACTAATTTATTTAGCATGATTGCAAAACAAGTTCTTACAACTTGTATTAATCACTCTCGAGACCTCACTCTTGATGGACTCCATCGTCACGAGGGTGAGAGTTATGTGGAATTTATATGCATTGCCTAAGGGTACAATCGTACAGTACAGAAATTGTGATATTTAACCCTTAAAATGCTGAATAAATTGGAAGGATTGTGCAATCAACATAGATCCAGATCAGCTACAGCATAGCTCAGAGTGTGCGCCCAATTGTAGCGGATGCGAGTGTGCCCTTAGGCAAGCAAGGCATGTAAATTCCACATTGCCTCTTCTCTCTCCCTCATGGCGATGGATTCCATCAGGAATGAGGTTTCGAGAGTGATAAATATAAGTTCTAATAACTTGTTTCGCAATCAAGCTAAAATAAATTTCTATCAGTAAGTGAGTGAGATATATCCACAAGCATGTTCCAATTACACTTTGTGACCAACCCTTGTATTATTACTTCTTTCAGATTTTCCAGTAAGAATTGAGAGTTGACTTCTAAATGAATCTCTCAAGTCATATTTATGTATCGATATTCCAATTACACTTTGTGACCAGCCCTTACATTATTACTTATTTCGGATTCAGGATTTCACAGTGAGAAATGAGGGTCGACTAACGAATCTCTCAAGTCAGATGGGGGAGGAGATTTCCTCATTACAACTTTTTAACCGACCCATGACGTATTGTTTCTTGCTGTTCCAGGATTCCACAGTTGTTGACATGTCTAGTGAGAAATGAGGGTCGACTAATAATGAATCTCCTGAGTCAGGTTGGCAGGATGTATCCACAGGCGGTGTATTTCCCAATACGAACTTTATATCTGACCCTCAAAATTGAACAACGTGAACGATGTAGGTGGTTTCAGTATTTGAACATTGACTGTGAAATGAACAGTATTTTAATGGTTTATGTATTTGAACATTGACTGTGAAATGAACAGTATTTTAATGGTTTCGGTATTTGAACATTGACTGTGAAATGAACAACATTTTAATAGTTTCGGTATTTGAACATTGACTGTGAAATGAACAACATTTTAATGGTTTCAGTATTTGAACATTGACTGTGAAATGAACACCACTTTAATAGTTTCAGTATTTGAACATTGACTGTGAAATGAACAACATTTTAATAGTTTCAGTATTTGAACATTGACTGTGAAATGAACAACATTTTAATGGTTTCAGTATTTGAACAGTGACTGTGAAATGGACATTTTAATGTGATATAAGTATTTGAACATTGACTGTGAAATGAACAACATTTTAATGGTTTCAGTATTTGAACATTGACTGAAATGAACAACATTTTAATGGTTTCAGTATTTGAACATTGACTGTGAAATGAACAACATTTTAATGGTTTCAGTATTTGAACATTGACTGAAATGAACAACATTTTAATTGTTTCAGTATTTCAACATTGACTGTGAAATGAACATCATTTTAATAGTTTCAGTATTTGAACATTGACTGTGAAATGAACATCATTTTAATGGTTTCAGTATTTGAACAGTGACTGTGAAATGGACATTTTAATGATATAAGTATTTGAACTTTGACTGTGAAATGAACATTTTAATGGTTTCAGTATTTGAACATTGACTGTGAAATGGACATTTTAATGATATAAGTATTTGAATATTGATTGTGAAATGAACAACATTTTAATGGTTTCAGTATTTGAACATTGACTGTGAAATGAACAATTTAATGGTTTCAGTATTTGAACATTGACTGTGAAATGAACATCATTTTAATGGTTTCAGTATTTGAACATTGACTGTGAAATGAACAACATTTTAATGGTTTCAGTATTTGAACATTGACTGAAATGAACAACATTTTAATGGTTTCAGTATTTGAACATTGACTGTGAAATGAACAACATTTTAATGGTTTCAGTATTTGAACATTGACTGTGAAATGAACAACATTTTAATGGTTTCAGTATTTGAACATTGACTGTGAAATGAACAACATTTTAATGGTTTCAGTATTTGAACATTGACTGTGAAATGAACAACATTTTAATGGTTTCAGTATTTGAACATTGACTGTGAAATGAACAACATTTTAATGGTTTCAGTATTTGAACATTGACTGTGAAATGAACAACATTTTAATGGTTTCAGTATTTGAACATTGACTGTGAAATGAACAACATTTTAATGGTTTCAGTATTTGAACATTGACTGTGAAATGAACAACATTTTAATGGTTTCAGTATTTGAACATTGACTGTGAAATGAACAACATTTTAATGGTTTCAGTATTTGAACATTGACTGTGAAATGAACAACATTTTAATGGTTTCAGTATTTGAACATTGACTGTGAAATGAACAACATTTTAATGGTTTCAGTATTTGAACATTGACTGTGAAATGAACAACATTTTAATGGCTTCAGTATTTACATGAATGATATTGTAATGGTTTCAGACAAGAGTGGAGAGATGACATTAAGCAGGAGTAACTCTCAGGTTGCCTCGACATCGGGTTCAAGCTTGACCAGTCAACTCATGTCACCCACAACCCCTGGCTTAGTGACACCCACAACACCAGAACCAACCCTCCCGGGTATAACATACAAGAATCTAATTAATACGCTGTTTACACTATAATATATAAAGCTGCTTTGTATAGTAATGTCATGACAATTTAGTTACGGCATGACAATTTAGTAATGTCATGACAATTTAGTGACTGCAACACAATATGTGCTGACTGTTGGCTCCAATATGAAAGTAGCAACGTTATTTATTAAAACGATCGCTATGGTAATGTCATCAAACGGATCTTACACTCATAGTGATTTTATGAAACAAGTTTTGGAATTTTGCTATAAATTATTGTAAGATCCGCAATATACATTCTGACAAGTCCGCCTCCGTGGTCGAGTGGTTAAGGTCGCTGACTTGTATACCACTGTAACCTATCAACACTGGTCACTGGTTCGAGCCCCGCTCAGACCGTGTCTCATTTATATGAAAAAGTTGGCAGTTTCTTACGGAGGTTGGTGCACCCAAGTACTGGTTAACCGTTGGAGCTGCCCAGGAAAGGTGTTGTTAGGTAAACTGCCCGCCGGCGATATAGCCCAAAATGTTGCTGATGCAGGAGTAAAACCCGAAATATAACATATAACATAACATAACATTCCGACAAAGTTTAAGCACCAACCTATATTTAGTACATGTGTATATTTACATATTGTAATGACGTCTGTACATTTCTCTACCATGCCTTTATTATTCCACTGAAGCGACATTTAAATTGGGGAGACGCGTCTTGTTCAAAAACAATTTCATGTTTGCATATTATTTCATTATATTTCATAGATGTGACAAACCCTACGTCAGTGCCATCATCTACAGCACCGACAACCAGCAGTAGTTCATCGAGCCGAGGCTCGGGTCAGTCTGATGCTGGCCCCATACGGGCACCGGCACCGATGTGGCGGTGCAGTCGAATCATGCATATGCAGCGTGAGCTCCACCCGACCATTCTGTCTTCCCTCGAGGGAATTGTTGACCAGATGGTGTGGTTCCGTGAAAACTGGTATGAAGAGGTCCTCAGGCAATTACGACAGGGCCTCGCCAAATGTTATGCTGTAGCGTTTGAGAACCGGGCCTCGGGTGAGTTAATGTTAACTTTGTTTTTGATGTTACCGATATTTTGAAACCCAACGGATGATTGCAATATGTAGCAAGAACTTGTTATATTTAAGCGTGATGTGTTGTTGATAGTTATATATACACATATGTTCAATTTATTATTCCCATAAGAACTCGCTTATTAGATTGTTATTTTCTCTCAGTTTCTCTTTTTAATTATGATAGCTAAACTATTAACTAGTGGATTAATAATGTATTGATCAGATGCATTGTCATCATTGTTCACACATTGCCATCATTGTTCACACATTGCCATCATCGTTCACACATTGCCATCATTATTCACACATTGCCATCATCGTTCACACATTGCCATCATCGTTCACACATTGCCATCATTATTCACACATTGCCATCATTGTTCCCACATTACCATCATTGTTCACACATTACCATCATTGTTCATGCATTGCCATCATTGTTCACACATTGCCATCATTGTTCACACATTGCCATCATTGTTCCCACATTGCCATCATTGTTCACACTTTGTCATCATTGTTCCCACATTGCCATCATTGTTCACACTTTGCCATCATTGTTCACACATTGCCATCATTGTTCCCACATTGCCATCATTGTTCACACTTTGCCATCATTGTTCCCACATTGCCATCATTGTTCACACTTTGCCATCATTGTTCCCACATTGCCATCATTGTTCACACATTGCCATCATTGTTCACACATTACCATCATTGTTCCCACATTGCCATCATTGTTCACACATTGCCATCATTGTTCACACATTGTCATCATTGTTCACACATTGCCATCATTGTTCACACATTGCCATCATTGTTCATGCATTGCCATCATTGTTCACACATTACCATCATTGTTCCCACATTGCCATCATTGTTCACACATTGTTCACACATTGCCATCATTGTTCACACATTGCCATAATTGTTCATGCATTGCCATCATTGTTCACACATTACCATCATTGTTCACACATTACCATCATTGTTCACACATTGCCATCATTGTTCACACATTACCATCATTGTTCACACATTGCCATCATTGTTCACACATTACCATCATTGTTCATGCATTACCATCATTATTCACACATTGCCATCATTGTTCACACATTGCCATCATTGTTCATGCATTGCCATCATTGTTCACACATTACCATCATTGTTCATGCATTACCATCATTGTTCACACATTGCCATCATTGTTCACACATTGCCATCATTGTTCACACATTACCATCATTGTTCATGCATTACCATCATTGTTCACACATTGCCATCATTGTTCACACATTGCCATCATTGTTCATGCATTACCATCATTGTTCACACATTGCCATCATTGTTCATGCATTGCCATCATTGTTCACACATTGCCATCATTGTTCATGCATTGCCATCATTTTTCATGCATTGCCATCATTGTTCACACATTGCCATCATTGTTCACACATTGCCAGCATTGTTCATGCATTGCCATCATTGTTCATGCATTGCCATCATTGTTCACACATTGCCATCATTGTTCATGCATTGCCATCATTGTTCATGCATTGCCATCATTGTTCACACATTGCCATCATTGTTCATGCATTGCCATCATTGTTCATGCATTGCCATCATTGTACACACATTGCCATCATTGTTCATGCATTGCCATCATTGTTCACACATTGCCATCATTGTTCATGCATTGCCATCATTGTTCACACATTGCCATCATTGTTCATGCATTACCATCATTGTTCACACATTACCATCATTGTTCATGCATTGCCATCATTGTTCATGCATTGCCATCATTGTTCACACATTGCCATCATTGTTCATGCATTGCCATCATTGTTCACACATTGCCATCATTGTTCATGCATTGCCATCATTGTACACACATTGCCATCATTGTTCATGCATTGCCATCATTGTTCACACATTGCCATCATTGTTCATGCATTGCCATCATTGTTCACACATTGCCATCATTGTTCATGCATTACCATCATTGTTCACACATTACCATCATTGTTCATGCATTGCCATCATTGTTCATGCATTGCCATCATTGTTCACACATTGCCATCATTGTACACACATTGCCATCAGTGTTCATGCATTACCATCATTGTTCATGCATTACCATCATTGTTCACACATTGCCATCATTGTTCATGCATTGCCATCATTGTTCACACATTGCCATCATTGTTCACACATTACCATCATTGTTCATGCATTACCATCATTGTTCACACATTACCATCATTGTTCACACATTACCATCATTGTTCATGCATTACCATCATTGTTCACACATTGCCATCATTGTTCACACATTGCCATCATTGTTCACACATTGCCATCATTGTTCACACATTACCATCATTGTTCATGCATTACCATCATTGTTCACACATTGCCATCATTGTTCACACATTGCCATCATTGTTCACACATTGCCATCATTGTTCACACATTACCATCATTGTTCATGCATTACCATCATTGTTCACACATTGCCATCATTGTTCATGCATTGCCATCATTGTTCACACATTGCCATCATTGATCATGCATTGCCATCATTGTTCACACATTGCCATCATTGTTCCCACATTGCCGTCAATGTTCACACATTACCATCATTGTACACACATTGCCATCATTGTTTCCACATTGCCATCATTGTTCATGCATTGCCATCATTGTTCACACTTTGCCATCAATGTTCACACATTGCCATCATTGTACACACATTGCCATCATTGTTCCCACATTGCCATCATTGTTCATGCATTGCCATCAGTGTTCACACATTACCATCATTGTTCACACATTACCATCATTGTTCACACATTACCATCATTGTTCACACATTGCCATCATTGTTCACACATTACCATCATTGTACACACATTGCCATCATTGTTCCCACATTGCCATCATTGTTCACACATTGCCATCATTGTTCACACATTACCATCATTGTTCACACATTACCATCATTGTTCACACATTGCCATCATTGTTCACACATTGCCATCATTGTTCATACATTGCCATCATTGTTCACACATTACCATCATTATTCACACATTACCATCATTGTTCACACATTGCCATCATTGTTCACACTTTGCCATCATTGTTCACACATTACCATCATTGTACACACATTGCCATCATTGTTCCCACATTGCCATCATTGTTCACACATTGCCATCATTGTTCACACATTACCATCATTGTTCACACATTACCATCATTGTTCACACATTGCCATCATTGTTCACACATTGCCATCATTGTTCATACATTGCCATCATTGTTCACACATTACCATCATTGTTCACACATTACCATCATTGTTCACACATTGCCATCATTGTTCACACTTTGCCATCATTGTTCACACATTGCCATCATTGTTCACACTTTTCCATCATTGTTCACACATTGCCATCATTGTTCACACTTTGCCATCATTGTTCACACTTTGCCATCATTGTTCACACTTTGTCACATTGTTCACACTTTGCCACCATTGTTCACACTTTGTCACATTGTTCACACTTTGCCATCATTGTTCACACTTTGCCATCATTGTTCACAGTTGCAGATGCTACTATCACTCCACACACTCTGAACTTTGTGAAAAAGTTGGTGAGTACATTCGGAGTGGGCATTGAGAATGTATCCAACGTGGTCACCACCTTCTCCAGCGCAGCCTCAGAGTCCCTGGCCCGCCGGGCGCAAGCTACAGCACAGGATCCAATCTTCCAGAAAATGAAGAGCCAATTTACAACAGACTTCGATTTCAGGTTTAATTTATACCTTAACCCTTTCTCACATGCAGGGGCGTAGATTGTCATTGATCATTATGTATGTGTAAGACAATTAAGACTTAGCAACCCGA
Source organism: Archivesica marissinica (assembly GCA_014843695.1). Taxonomy (NCBI): domain Eukaryota; kingdom Metazoa; phylum Mollusca; class Bivalvia; order Venerida; family Vesicomyidae; genus Archivesica; species Archivesica marissinica. Next base: position 11,090,224 of record CM026394.1, on the reverse strand, counting down.
CTGAGCAAACCCGACTGAGCAAACATGACTGAGCAAACCTGACTGAGCAAGCCCGACTGACCAAACCCGACTGACCAAACCTGTCTGAGCAAACCTGACTGAGCAAACCCGACTGACCAAACCTGTCTGAGCAAACCTGACTGAGCAAACCCGACTGAGCAAACCTGACTGACCAAACCCGATTAAGCAAACCCGACTAAGCAAACCTGACTGACCAAACCCAACTGACCAAACCCGACTGACCAAACCCGACTGAGCAAACCCGATTAAGCAAACCCGACTAAGCAAACCTGACTGACCAAACCCGACTGACCAAACCTGATTGAGCAAACCTGACTGAGCATACCCGACTGAGCAAACCTGACTGAGCAAACCCGACTGACCAAACCTGATTGAGCAAACCTGACTGAGCATACCCGACTGAGCAAACCTGACTGACCAAACCCGACTGACCAAACCTGATTGAGCAAACCTGACTGAGCATACCCGACTGAGCAAACCTGACTGAGCAAACCCGACTAAGCAACCTGTCTATGTCATAGAAATTTAATGGCGGTTGTTCACATACCCAGCACTTACCCAGAGCTATTTGAAACTGAGTTTGTATTCTATATGCCATCTGAACTGTGTGTGTCTTCTTGCATTTCAAGTTCTGGTAGCTTCAGTTTTGTTTCATAATTATTTCAGCATACCAGGTTCAACAAAACTCCACAATTTGATCAACAAACTGAAGAAATGGATCAAGATACTGGAGGCGAAGACCAAACTACTTCCCAAGTAAGTGAGACCTGTTGAAAATATACTTAAATTCACATCTAGATTCTCAAAGTAAAATTTACTTTCAAAATCATTTTAAATCTAACTGAAAAGCACTGGCATTTGAAACAAGTTAATGTGTAGAGTGTGTGGATTGTCTCGTAGATGTTGTTCTGCAAAGATTCTGTATTAAGGCAATTATTTTTCTAAGACGAATGAATTCTAGAAGTAGTTCTGTGTCGATTTAAGTTCTAAAGATGTGTTGAGGTCTAGAATGTTACATAGATAGTGTGATGCAAGTAGGTCAGCCAATCTTCGTGAAGTGGCGTGGCTTTAGGTTTAATCATATTGAATGTATCATACATGTACAGTAGCAGCAATACATGTACAGTAGCAGCAATACATGTACAGTAGCAGCAATACGTGTACAGTAGCAGCAATACGTGTACAGTAGCAGCAATACGTGTACAGTAGCAGCAATACGTGTACAGTAGCAGCAATACGTGTACAGTAGCAGCAATACGTGTACAGTAGCAGCAATACGTGTACAGTAGCAGCAATACGTGTACAGTAGCAGCAATACGTGTACAGTAGCAGCAATACGTGTACAGTAGCAGCAATACGTGTACAGTAGCAGCAATACGTGTACAGTAGCAGCAATACGTGTACAGTAGCAGCAATACGTGTACAGTAGCAGCAATACGTGTACAGTAGCAGCAATACGTGTACAGTAGCAGCAATACGTGTACAGTAGCAGCAATACGTGTACAGTAGCAGCAATACGTGTACAGTAGCAGCAATACGTGTACAGTAGCAGCAATACGTGTACAGTAGCAGCAATACATGTACAGTAGCAGCAATACGTGTACAGTAGCAGCAATACGTGTACAGTAGCAGCAATACGTGTACAGTAGCAGCAATACATGTACAGTAGCAGCAATACATGTACAGTAGCAGCAATACGTGTACAGTAGCAGCAATACGTGTACAGTAGCAGCAATACGTGTACAGTAGCAGCAATACGTGTACAGTAGCAGCAATACATGTACAGTAGCAGCAATACATGTACAGTAGCAGCAATACATGTACAGTAGCAGCAATACGTGTACAGTAGCAGCAATACATGTACAGTAGCAGCAATACATGTACAGTAGCAGCAATACATGTACAGTAGCAGCAATACGTGTACAGTAGCAGCAATACGTGTACAGTAGCAGCAATACGTGTACAGTAGCAGCAATACGTGTACAGTAGCAGCAATACGTGTACAGTAGCAGCAATACGTGTACAGTAGCAGCAATACGTGTACAGTAGCAGCAATACGTAATACAACATTAGGTACAAAGCATGATAAAACATGCGTGGCTGCTATCTATGACCTAGTGTTTTTCATTATAATATTATAGCTGGAAGATAAACTATTGGTAGCTATTGATTGAGCCTTTAGCACCATTATGCTTGAATATTTATAGGTCATTGTTTAGTAGATGTATAATTTAGCACCATTATGCATGAATATTTATAAGTCATTGTTTAGTAGATGTAGAATTTAGCACCATTATGCATGAATATTTATAAGTCATTGTTTAGTAGATGTAGAATTTAGCACCATTGTTGTTTGCTGCAGGTCGTTTTTGATCGAGGAGAAGTGTAGGTTTCTGAGCAATTTTTCCCTCAGCACGGCCGAAGTAGAAATGCCCGGCGAATTTCTTCTTCCGAAGGTAATAATAATAATAAATCAAGTCTATATTTTCACTTTAATTTTGTTAAAAATTGAACGGTGAGAATCCAACTCATTTAATATTGTGGTAAATATTCAGGGCCTCCAGTGGCCGAGTTGTTATGGTCGCTGACGTCGGGTGTGGAATTCTGACATCTGAGGAAGCTATCCAGCTGGCCTGGGGAAGAACGGTGGTTCTGACAGTTTCCAGTCAAATCGTACCTTTTTTGGTCAACTTGTACATGAGTCAACTCGTCCCCTGGTCCTGAATACTGCCCGGAGTGGCACACAGAGTGTTCCTCCGCCAACTGGAGAGTCGCTATCGGAGGGGCACACACAGGATCTTCCTCCACCAACAATAACTGGAGTCACTATCGGAGGGGCACACCCAGGGTCTTCCTCCACCAACTGGAGAGTCACTATCGGAGGGGCACACACAGGATCTTCCTCCACCAACAATAACTGGAGAGTCACTATCGGAGGGGCACACCCAGGGTCTTCCTCCACCAACTGGAGAGTCGCTATCGGAGGGGCACACACAGGATCTTCCTACAATAACTGGAGAGTCGCTATCGGAGGGGCACACACAGGATCTTCCTCCACCAACAATAACTGGAGAGTCACTATCGGAGGGGCACACCCAGGGTCTTCCTCCACCAACTGGAGAGTCACTATCGGAGGGGCACACCCAGGGTCTTCCTCCACCAACTGGAGAGTCACTATCGGAGGGGCACACACAGGGTCTTCCTCCACCAACTGGAGAGTCACTATCGGAGGGGCACACCCAGGGTCTTCCTCCACCAACTGGAGAGTCACTATCGGAGGGGCACACACAGGGTCTTCCTCCACCAACTGGAGAGTCACTATCGGAGGGGCACACACAGGATCTTCCTCCACCAACAATAACTGGAGAGTCACTATCGGAGGGGCACACACAGGGTCTTCCTCCACCAACTGGAGAGTCACTATCGGAGGGACACACACAGGGTCTTCCTCCACCAACTGGAGAGTCACTATCGGAGGGGCACACACAGGATCTTCCTCCACCAACTGGAGAGTCACTATCGGAGGGACACACACAGGGTCTTCCTCCACCAACTGGAGAGTCACTATCGGAGGGACACACACAGGGTCTTCCTCCACCAACAATAACTGGAGAGTCACTATCGGAGGGGCACACACAGGGTCTTCCTCCACCAACAATAACTGGAGAGTCACTATCGGAGGGGCACACACAGGGTCTTCCTCCACCAACTGGAGAGTCACTATCGGAGGGGCACACACAGGATCTTCCTCCACCAACAATAACTGGAGAGTCACTATCGGAGGGGCACACACAGGATCTTCCTCCACCAACAATAACTGGAGAGTCACTATCGGAGGGGCACACACAGGGTCTTCCTCCACCAACTGGAGAGTCACTATCGGAGGGGCACACACAGGGTCTTCCTCCACCAACTGGAGAGTCACTATCGGAGGGGCACACACAGGGTCTTCCTCCACCAACTGGAGAGTCACTATCGGAGGGGCACACACAGGATCTTCCTCCACCAACAATAACTGGAGAGTCACTATCGGAGGGGCACACACAGGGTCTTCCTCCACCAACTGGAGAGTCACTATCGGAGGGGCACACACAGGGTCTTCCTCCACCAACTGGAGAGTCACTATCGGAGGGGCACACACAGGGTCTTCCTCCACCAACAATAACTGGAGAGTCACTATCAGAGGGGCACATACAGGGTCTTCCTCCAACAACAATAACTGGAGAGTCGCCATATGACATGCTGTTGTGACTTTAAACCCCAAAATAAACTAGCAAATGGTGGTAAATATTTGAATGCCACGCTTGATGTACCTAGACTAAAAGAACACACACCAACCTTATATGTAGCAGTAATGACTAGCAACTGTACAGCAGCCTCCGTGGTGAGGGTGTAATGACTAGCAACCTGTACAGCAGCCTCCGGGGTGAGGATGTAATGACTAGCAACCTGTACAGCAGCCTCTGGGGTGAGTAATGACTAGCAAACTGTACAGCAGCCTCTGGGGTGAGTGTAATGACTAGCAACCTGTACAGCAGCCTCCGGGGTGAGGGTGTAATGACTAGCAAACTGTACAGTAGCCTCCGGGGTGAGGGTGTAATGACTAGCAACCTGTACAGCAGCCTCCGGGGTGAGGGTGTAATGACTAGCAACCTGTACAGCAGCCTCCAGGGTGAGGATGTAATGACTAGCAAATTGTACAGTAGCCTCCGGGGTGAGGGTGTAATGACTAGCAACCTGTACAGCAGCCTCCGGGGTGAGGGTGTAATGACTAGCAACCTGTACAGCAGCCTCCGGGGTGAGGGTGTAATGACTAGCAACCTGTACAGCAGCCTCCGGGGTGAGGGTGTAATGACTAGCAACCTGTACAGCAGCCTCCGGGGTGAGGGTGTAATGACTAGCAACCTGTACAGCAGCCTCCGGGGTGAGGGTGTAATGACTAGCAAACTGTACAGTAGCCTCCGGGGTGAGGGTGTAATGACTAGCAACCTGTACAGCAGCCTCCGGGGTGAGGGTGTAATGACTAGCAACCTGTACAGCAGCCTCCAGGGTGAGGATGTAATGACTAGCAAATTGTACAGTAGCCTCCGGGGTGAGGGTGTAATGACTAGCAACCTGTACAGCAGCCTCCGGGGTGAGGGTGTAATGACTAGCAACCTGTACAGCAGCCTCCGGGGTGAGGGTGTAATGACTAGCAACCTGTACAGCAGCCTCCGGGGTGAGGGTGTAATGACTAGCAACCTGTACAGCAGCCTCTGGGGTGAGGGTACCGTCCTCATACATACAATAGGTTAGCCTGGGTTCCAGTCTGTCGATTTTTCACTTTTTAACTTCTGGCAAAATGACAGCCTGGGGAAACTGGATTTCAGATCGTAGTGCCATCTACTGTGTGGCGTCCGTGGTCCAGTGGTAGAGCGTCGGATTTGGAATCGAGCGGTCCTGGGTTCGATACTCGGTCAGGCCACGTATGTAGTGTCATTGAGCAAGGCACCTCACACACATTGCTTAGTACTGGTTAACTAATTAGGTCGGCTAAGCCTGCCCAGGAAAACATGTCTAGGTCCCCGATAGGGGTTTGACATTAATGGAACATACATACATACACCCACTTTTATGAGGGTGTAGATTTGAAGAACGACAACTCTTCTCTACAAGATAATATCGCTAAATGTAGAAACGGAATTCTATCGGAAATCGCCGAACAGGCAATCAGATTATACACGATCATTTCCGAATATACACGAATGCTCCCGTAGACTCATTTACATTGCAAACATATAATGTCCCGTATCAGTGTTATATCGACGAGATGGTGGATTTTAAATATTACATTTAGATGGTAATGGATCGATTCGACGTAATTGAACTAAGGACAACTTAAATATTGAGTAAATATGTCAAATCAGGCGACATTGTACTTTTTAAAACTATTTATCGTTCCGTTAACAATGGCGGCCAATTATAAAGTTTTATCAACATTGCAGTGCCTCGCTTTCGATTCAAGTACGTCATTAATTAAGTCACATGCTAATAGGCCTATTAATAGGACTAATGCGAGTCAATAATTACACGGACAATCCCTCACTTTTCCCCAGGCGTTGATATGATCAGAAACTCAATACGGCCCAATTAATAGTCTCGGTGTTAAAATATATTTATTTGACTGACCAGGCAAAATATATCAACACCTGTTCCCAGGCTAACAATAGGTCAGATAAATATAGAAATTTAGCAGTAACATAAAATATGTTACCCAATGGTTGAAATAGGTCAGATAAATATAGAAATTTAGCAGTAACATAAAATGTGTTACCCAATGGTTGAAATAGGTCAATAAGTACAGGGATTCTACTCTGTGGGCTGTCAGATTTCGCATCGATCAGTAAAATGGCCCTATCTGAGACAATTTTGTACAAAGCTGTCCAAATATAACGCCTATCCCGAGTCTTTATATTGTTCTTCAAATAAAACACAACTTTAAGCTGCATGCATGTATACTTTGCAAACAATTGCCACAAACATTGGCCATAGCAGGTCACATTTCCGTACTAGGACACGGGTTCTGTCAGCAACAAAAAAATCTTCGACGGGAGAGTTTTAACTGTGAATAACATTATCAATAAAATGTGTTTCCACTAACGTGTAGGTTTATTCGGCAAAAATGTACGTCAAAAAGAGATTTCGTAGCATTTTCAATTTGTTTTGAAAAATTCTAAAGCGGTGTAATTCGCGTTGAAACGAGCGTTCTGATTGGATTATGATTATTCGTCATATATAAAAAAACATCTTGTTACATTCTAATAGACTCACGTATAAACTATCACGAATAGACTATGACACTGTTCCTTGTTACAGCATAGTCACTACTACGTGAGGATTGCACGGTTTATGCCTAGAGTGGAGATTGTCCAGAAGCACAACACAGCTGCCAGGAGATTGTATATCCGTGGACATAACGGCAAGGTAACGTTGCATTATATATCTATGGAGGTAGTTACCTGTCAAGGACAACACAGCTGCCAGGAGATTGTATATCCGTGGACATAACGGCAAGGTAACGTTGCATTATATATCTATGGAGGTAGTTACCTGTCAAGGACAACACAGCTGCCAGGAGATTGTATATCCGTGGACATAACGGCAAGGTAACGTTGCATTATATATCTATGGTGGTAGTTACCTGTCAAGGACAACACAGCTGCCAGGAGATTGTATATCCGTGGACATAACGGCAAGGTAACGTTGCATTATATATCTATGGTGGTAGTTACCTGTCAAGGACAACACAGCTGCCAGGAGACTGTATATCCGTGGACATAACGGCAAGGTAACGTTGCATTATATATCTATGCTGGTAGTTACCTGTCAAGGACAACACAGCTGCCAGGAGATTGTATATCCGTGGACATAACGGCAAGGTAACGTTGCATTATATATCTATGGTGGTAGTTACCTGTCAAGGACAACACAGCTGCCAGGAGATTGTATATCCGTGGACATAACGGCAAGGTAACGTTGCATTATATATCTATGGTGGTAGTTACCTGTCAAGGACAACACAGCTGCCAGGAGATTGTATATCCGTGGACATAACGGCAAGGTAACGTTGCATTATATATCTATGGGGGTAGTTACCTGTCAAGGACAACACAGCTGCCAGGAGATTGTATATCCGTGGACATAACGGCAAGGTAACGTTGCATTATATATCTATGCTGGTAGTTACCTGTCAAGGACAACACAGCTGCCAGGAGATTGTATATCCGTGGACATAACGGCAAGGTAACGTTGCATTATATATCTATGCTGGTAGTTACCTGTCAAGGACAACACAGCTGCCAGGAGATTGTATATCCGTGGACATAACGGCAAGGTAACGTTGCATTATATATCTATGGTGGTAGTTACCTGTCAAGGACAACACAGCTGCCAGGAGATTGTATATCCGTGGACATAACGGCAAGGTAACGTTGCATTATATATCTATGGTGGTAGTTACCTGTCAAGGACAACACAGCTGCCAGGAGACTGTATATCCGTGGACATAACGGCAAGGTAACGTTGCATTATATATCTATGGTGGTAGTTACCTGTCAAGGACAACACAGCTGCCAGGAGACTGTATATCCGTGGACATAACGGCAAGGTAACGTTGCATTATATATCTATGGTGGTAGTTACCTGTCAAGGACAACACAGCTGCCAGGAGACTGTATATCCGTGGACATAACGGCAAGGTAACGTTGCATTATATATCTATGGCTGGTAGTTACCTGTCAAGGACAACACAGCTGCCAGGAGATTGTATATCCGTGGACATAACGGCAAGGTAACGTTGCATTATATATCTATGGTGGTAGTTACCTGTCAAGGACAACACAGCTGCCAGGAGATTGTATATCCGTGGACATAACGGCAAGGTAACGTTGCATTATATATCTATGGTGGTAGTTACCTGTCAAGGACAACACAGCTGCCAGGAGATTGTATATCCGTGGACATAACGGCAAGGTAACGTTGCATTATATATCTATGGAGGTAGTTACCTGTCAAGGACAACACAGCTGCCAGGAGATTGTATATCCGTGGACATAACGGCAAGGTAACGTTGCATTATATATCTATGGTGGTAGTTACCTGTCAAGGACAACACAGCTGCCAGGAGATTGTATATCCGTGGACATAACGGCAAGGTAACGTTGCATTATATATCTATGGTGGTAGTTACCTGTCAAGGACAACACAGCTGCCAGGAGACTGTATATCCGTGGACATAACGGCAAGGTAACGTTGCATTATATATCTATGGTGGTAGTTACCTGTCAAGGACAACACAGCTGCCAGGAGATTGTATATCCGTGGACATAACGGCAAGGTAACGTTGCATTATATATCTATGGTGGTAGTTACCTGTCAAGGACAACACAGCTGCCAGGAGACTGTATATCCGTGGACATAACGGCATGGTAACGTTGCATTATATATCTATGCTGGTAGTTACCTGTCAAGGACAACACAGCTGCCAGGAGATTGTATATCCGTGGACATAACGGCAAGGTAACGTTGCATTATATATCTATGGTGGTAGTTACCTGTCAAGGACAACACAGCTGCCAGGAGACTGTATATCCGTGGACATAACGGCAAGGTAACATTGCATTATATATCTATGCTGGTAGTTACCTGTCAATGACAACACAGCTGCCAGGAGATTGTATATCCGTGGACATAACGGCAAGGTAACGTTGCATTATATATCTATGCTGGTAGTTACCTGTCAAGGACAACACAGCTGCCAGGAGATTGTATATCCGTGGACATAACGGCAAGGTAACGTTGCATTATATATCTATGCTGGTAGTTACCTGTCAAGGACAACACAGCTGCCAGGAGATTGTATATCCGTGGACATAACGGCAAGGTAACGTTGCATTATATATCTATGGTGGTAGTTACCTGTCAAGGACAACACAGCTGCCAGGAGATTGTATATCCATGGACATAACGGCAAGGTAACGTTGCATTATATATCTATGGAGGTAGTTACCTGTCAAGGACAACACAGCTGCCAGGAGATTGTATATCCGTGGACATAACGGCAAGGTAACGTTGCATTATATATCTATGGAGGTAGTTAACTGTCAAGGACAACACAGCTGCCAGGAGATTGTATATCCGTGGACATAACGGCAAGGTAACGTTGCATTATATATCTATGGAGGTAGTTAACTGTCAAGGACAACACAGCTGCCAGGAGATTGTATATCCGTGGACATAACGGCAAGGTAACGTTGCATTATATATCTATGGAGGTAGTTAACTGTCAAGGACAACACAGCTGCCAGGAGATTGTATATCCGTGGACATAACGGCAAGGTAACGTTGCATTATATATCTATGGAGGTAGTTAACTGTCAAGGACAACACAGCTGCCAGGAGATTGTATATCCGTGGACATAACGGCAAGGTAACGTTGCATTATATATCTATGGAGGTAGTTAACTGTCAAGGACAACACAGCTGCCAGGAGATTGTATATCCGTGGACATAACGGCAAGGTAACGTTGCATTATATATCTATGGAGGTAGTTAACTGTCAAGGACAACACAGATACCAGGAGATTGTATATCCGTGGACATAATGGCAAGGTAACGTTGCATTATATATCTATGCTGATAGTTACTGGTCAAGGATGCCAAGAGAAGAAAATACATCACAGCTGCCAGCAGATTGTATATCAAGATGTATAGATGTGACCAGATATAACAATGACATATGACTATAGTGGTGACATATAATATGTCTGCGGCTGGGTAGTAATGGGACCTGTTGATGGCTAGGTTGTGATTATCAAGTTTAATGGCCATTAAGAATATGTTCAACTGACTTGCAGAAGGTCAGTGGTTCCACCTGGGTGGCCAACCACGCCTGAAATACTTCTCGAAGGGCTCGGGGTCTTCCTCCACCAATAATAGCTGGATAGTAGCCATATGGCCTACGCTGTTTGTGCGACGTTCTCGCTTCTCACCCATGTGAGATGGTACGATGGTCGCCAGATAGGACAGGTGGGTTTTCTCCGGGTACTCCGGTTTCCTCCCACACGAATGACCACATTTACACTTTCATCGCGCCAACGAGAGTGATTAATATAAGTTGTTAAAACTTGCTTCGCAATCGTTGTAAAATAAATAAAGTTTAAAGAAACAAACATTCAAAATATGTACTCGTCACATGAAGCCGACACCAATCAAGAATACTATTTACCGTAAAAGTATGAAACCGTTTTTCAGATTTATCCGTACCTGGTTGTAAATGATGCGTGTTTGACGGAGTCGCGTCGAGAGGAGAGGGTGCTACAGCTGCTGAGAATGTTGAACCATTTCCTCACTAAACAGAAGGTATGGGTATATCTGATAGGGTCCTGGCAATTAGTAGACTGTCCAGTGTCTACGGTTCATTGTAACATGACTCGGCATTTTGTGTGTATACGTAAAGAAGGAATTTACCGTTTTATAAATCTGCAATAAAACATGGCTTAGCGCATGGCATCAAATGTGACGTCATTTTTGTAGTTTGCAGCGTCATTGACGCACTCTGAGATATAACACCAACTATTTATGTGCTTTTTAGATAGTTTGGTCATGTTGTTTATAGTAGAATAAAACATTGTTTGTCTTTCTGAGCGCCGGAATTAACCATTTAGGTCAGGCCACAGGTTAATTGCTGCGTGCCAAATCTCCAAACCATGTTTTATTCGCCAATAAACAATGAATAGACAAATGTGATATTTCTTAAGTATCTATCTGTAAACATGAGAATGTCCCATATTCTCCTAAGTTCATTGTACGAATTTACCAATGTCCTGTTACTGTTTGTGCCCTTGTACAGTATGTGCCCTTGTACAGTGTATTTCCAATGGATATATTTCCCACAGATTTATTTCCAATGGATATATTTCCCACAGATTTATTTCCAATGGATATATTTCCCACAGATTTATTTCCAATGGATATATTTCCCACAGATTTATTTCCAATGGATATATTTCCCACAGATTTATTTCCAATGGATATATTTCCCACAGATTTATTTCCAATGGATATATTTCCAATGGATATATTTCCCACAGATTTATTTCCAATGGATATATTTCCCACAGATTTATTTCCCACAGATTTATTTCCAATGGATATATTTCCCACAGATTTATTTACCACAGGTTTATTTCCCACGGATATATTCCCCACAGGTTTATTTCCCACGGATTTATTTCCAATGGATATATTTCCCACAGATTTATTTCCCACGGATATATTCCCCACAGATTTATTTACCACGGATATATTCCCCACAGGTTTATTCCCCACAGGTTTATTTCCCACAGGTTTATTTCCCACGGATATATTCCCCACAGGTTTATTTCCCACGGATATATTCCCCACAGATTTATTTACCACGGATATATTCCCCACAGGTTTATTCCCCACAGGTGTATTTCCCACGGATATATTCCCCACAGATTTATTTACCACAGGTTTATTTCCCACAGATTTATTTACCACAGGTTTATTTCCCACAGATTTATTTACCACAGGTTTATTTACCACGGATATATTCCCCACAGATTTATTCCCCACAGGTGTATTTCCCACGGATATATTCCCCACAGGTTTATTCCCCACAGGTGTATTTCCCACGGATATATTCCCCACAGATTTATTTCCCACAGATTTATTTACCACAGGTTTATTCCCCACAGATTTATTTCCCACAGATTTATTTACCACAGGTTTATTTCCCACAGATTTATTTACCATAGGTTTATTTCCCACAGATTTATTTACCACAGGTTTATTTCCCACAGATTTATTTACCACAGGTTTATTTCCCACAGATTTATTTACCACAGGTTTATTTCCCACAGATATATTTCCCACATATTTATTTACCACAGGTTTATTTCCCACAGGTTTATTTACCACGGATATATTCCCCACAGGTTTATTCCCCACAGGTGTATTTCCCACGGATATATTCCCCACAGGTTTATTTCCCACAGGTTTATTTACCACGGATATATTCCCCACAGGTGTATTTCCCACGGATATATTCCCCACAGATTTATTTCCCACAGATTTATTTACCACAGGTTTATTCCCCACAGATTTATTTCCCACAGATTTATTTACCACAGGTTTATTTCCTACAGATTTATTTACCACAGGTGTATTTCCCACAGATATATTCCCCACATATTTATTTACCACAGGTTTATTTCCCACGAATATATTCCCCACAGGTTTATTTCCCACAGATTTATTCCCCACAGGTTTATTTCCCACAGGTTTATTTCCCACAGATGTATTCTCCACATATTTATTTACCACAGGTTTATTTCCCACTGATATATTCCCCACAGGTTTATTTCCCACTGATATATTCCCCACAGGTTTATTTCCCACTGATATATTCCCCACAGGTTTATTTCCCACTGATATATTCCCCACATATTTATTTCCCACAGGTTTATTTCCCACAGATGTATTCTCCACATATTTATTTACCACAGGTTTATTTCCCACTGATATATTCCCCACATATTTATTTACCACAGGTTTATTTCCAAATGGCTCCGCCTCCGTGGTCGAGTGGTTAAGGTCGCTGACTTGCATACCACTGTAACCTAGCATCACTGATGGTCACGGGTTTGAGCCCCGCTCAGGCCGTGTCTCATTTATATGAAAAAGTTGGCAGTTTCTTACGGAGGTTGGTGCACCCAAGTACTGGTTAACCGCTGGTGCCTGCCCAGGAAAGGTGTTGTTAGGTAAACTGCTCGCCGGCGATATAGCCCAAAAATGCAGGTTGCTGATGCAGGCGTAAAACCCGAAATATAATAATATTATTTCCAATGGATATTTTTCCCACGGATATTTTTCCCACGGATATATTCCCCACAGATTTATTTACCACGAATTTATTTCCCACGGATTTGTTTTATATACCGGTACACTAAATTTGTAATTATCCGATAAACGGATGTTCCAATCCGATTTATAAAAATGATATATCAGACGTTGACATGTGGTATTATTTAATGCTTCTAAATGGGCGTATAGTGAGATGATTATACTGGCTGGTGTTCACTGCTAAGTGTTCTGCTAAGTGGGCCGTTCCAAATCCCTGACTTTGAGTTTCCGTATGTTTATTATGTTGTTATATATTTATCCTGTAGGAAACGAGTCGACGTATGTTGTATTTCACTGTACCCCGAGTCGTGGCTGTTTCACCTCAGATGAGACTGGTGGAAGACAACCCAGCGTCTGTATCTCTACTGGATGTATACAAACAGGTAAGGGGAATTTATTATGTACTTTTAGATTTTCACCAACTTCTCCTTTTTATACCTTTAAATTCTCACCAACTTCTCCCTTGTATCCCTTTAAATTCTCACCAACTTCTTCTCCCTTGTATCCCTTTAAATTCTCACCAACTTCTTCCTTGTATACCTTTAAATTCTCACCAACTCCCTTGTATACCTTTACATTCTCACCAACTTCTCCCTTGTATACCTTTAAATTCTCACCAACTTCTCCCTTGTATACCATTAAATTCTCACCAACTTCTCCCTTGTATACATTTAAATTCTCACCAACTCCCTTGTATACCTTTAAATTCTCACCAACTTCTCCCCTTGTATACCTTTAAATTCTCACCAACTTCTCCCTTGTATACCTTTAAATTCTCACCAACTTCTCCCTTGTATACCTTTAAATTCTCACCAACTTCTCCCTTGTATACCTTTAAATTCTCTCCCTTGTATACATTTAAATTCTCACCAACTTCTCCCCTTGTATACCTTTAAATTCTCACCAACTTCTCCCTTGTATACCTTTAAATTCTCTCCCTTGTATACATTTAAATTCTCACCAACTTCTCCCCTTGTATACCTTTAAATTCTCACCAACTTCTCCCTTGTATACCTTTAAATTCTCACCAACTTCTCCCTTGTATACCTTTAAATTCTCACCAACTTCTCCCTTGTATTACTTGCTTTAAGTTCTCCCCCAACGTCTTCCCTTGTATACTTTTCTCCTCATTTGGAACACCTAGCCGAATTCCTCATTCCTTAAGTTCTCCATAACATTCAAAATTCAAGGAGGGACGTCCATTATTTCTTACCAGAATAATAAAATATTATTAAATTTTGTAACCACAGCGATGCAGTAAAAGAGGAATAGAACATGACGCTCCGATTGCCCGCTACTACGAGAGATTACTGACCGTACAGGGCCGAGGTACACAGGCCAGTCACCAGGTGCTACGAGATATTTTGAAGGAAGTTCAGAACAACATGGTTCCCCGCGGTTTACTGAAGGAATGGGCGCTACATACGTTCCTGGACGCTACCGATTATTGGATATTTAGAAAAACTGTAAGTTTTTGAGGCTATAACTGGGATAGCTTGACATAAGCGTTCGTCGTGATGTGCAGAGAACAATGATCAACAATGTCTGGTCACGGTGAAGGTCATGTGAAAATGTTTTTGACCCCCCCCCCCCCATATTTCCTAATCCGCATGATGGATTTACAAGATCTTAGAATAAATGTTCACTATATCATAATGATGAGAAAAGTGCAGATTCAGACAGGGAGGTTAAAGGTCAAGGTCACACGTAGAGGTTGACAATTATATGAACAATTTAAGAGGTTAACGGTCAAGGTCACACTTAGAGGTTAACACTCATATGGACAATTTAAGAGGTTAAAGGTCAAGGTCACACTTAGAGGTTAACAATCATATGGACAATTTAAGAGGTTAACGGTCAAGGTCATACTTAGAGGTTATAGGTCATATGAACAACTTCCTGTGTCTTCACCATATCATCTCAATCACACGATGGAATTTCAAATAACTTGGCGTAAATGTTCAAAATGTTTAAGCCAGGTATGCTAAAGGTCAAAGTCACACATAGAAGTTAATGTCATTTGCACAACTTTATGTATTTGCATCATATCACTCTCCTAAACTGCATTCAGATATAGTTCATCTGCATTCAGATATAGTTCATCTGCATTCAGATATAGTTCATCTGCATTCAGATATAGTTTATCTGCATTCAGATATAGTTTATCTGCATTCAGATATAGTTTATCTGCATTCAGATATAGTTTATCTGCATTCAGATATAGTTTATCTGCATTCAGATATAGTTTATCTGCATTCAGATATAGTTTATCTGCATTCAGATATAGTTTATCTGCATTCAGATATAGTTAGTTAACATATTTATTCCAATATAATCATCATATCAATTCAGATACAGAACAGTTATCATCTTATATAATTCTTCTCTCAGATATAGTTCATCTGCATTCAGATATAGTTTATCTGCATTCAGATATAGTTCATCTGCATTCAGATATAGTTCATCTGCATTCAGATATAGTTTATCTGCATTCAGATATAGTTCATCTGCATTCAGATATAGTTCATCTGCATTCAGATATAGTTCATCTGCATTCAGATATAGTTTATCTGCATTCAGATATAGTTTATCTGCATTCAGATATAGTTCATCTACCTTCAGATATAGTTCATATGCATTCAGATATAGTTCATCTACCTTCAGATATAGTTCATCTACCTTCAGATATAGTTTATCTGCATTCAGATATAGTTCATATGCATTCAGATATAGTTCATCTGCATTCAGATATAGTTCATCTGCATTCAGATATAGTTTATCTGCATTCAGATATAGTTTATCTGCATTCAGATATAGTTCATCTACCTTCAGATATAGTTCATATGCATTCAGATATAGTTCATCTACCTTCAGATATAGTTCATCTACCTTCAGATATACAGTCAAACTTGTATTAAGAGACCTCCCAAAGGAATGGACAAAAGCGGTCTCTTAATGAAACGGTCTCTTAATACAAAGTGACTGAACGGACAATTTCCCAGAGTCGGAGACATGTACTAGACTTTTGTTTGGGTGGACACTACAGTGTCTATATAGATATCAACATCATATACATGTATATATGTTACATATATCATCATAAAATAAAGATAAATAAAATGTCAGTATGTGGCTCCTTTATAGATCACTTATTAGTGTTTTGAGGACGAATCAATTTTCGAGAGTACGAAACATTTTGAGGACGAATCAATTTGTAACCTATTGCGTATTTAGATTCAAAATATATTATAAGGCGTGACAATGGTGTGATATCCGAGATTATCAATTATCTAAACAAAAATATAATCCAGAAAATTACAACAATAATGCATTTACATTCATTTTAAATCAAAACGTACATATAAAATTGACATCCGTTGGCTGAATTTCCGACCGGTGCAATGGGACACTCCATATGCTGTGACCAATAAAACTAAAAATGCGAGACTATAAGAACAAAGTGTGGACTATTTGAATCAATTAGCGCCCAATTATGAGATTTGCACACACTATAAAGAACTCGTAACTGGACATTGCGCGCCGATAATCCCCTACATTTGTTTTTACAACAATGACTCAAACGGAAATTGGGGCATAAATGTGCGAAAAGTGACTGATTGGCAGGTATCATGATTACTTGTCAAATGTATTGCCTCTTTAATATACATAACCAGCAGACGACACATTTAATAGTCTCTTGATTTATGTTTTGAATTTCTAATTTCAACACTACTTATTGTCGCTTAATGAAAAACATTAGATAATTACGGCCGAAAATAGGTGGTCGTTGGTCGCGTAAGACAAAAATCGCTTAATACAATAGATTTATAGTGTGAAATCGCTCGGGGGGATTTCAAAATGGTCGCATAAGACAAAGGTCGCTTAATACACGTGGTCGCTTGAGCAATTTTGACTGTAGTTCATCTACCTTCAGATATAGTTAATCTACATCCTGAAACAATTGTTATGGTAGTAAGGTGAGGTACAGCTTACGACCGTCTTAGTATGAGTCCGCCTCCGTGGTCGAGTGGTTAAGGTCGCTGACTTGTATACCACTGTAACCTATCATCACTGATGGTCACGGGTTCGAGCCCCGCTCAGGCCGTGTCTCATTTATATGAGAAAGTTGGCAGTTTCTTACGGAGGTTGGTGCACCCAAGTACTGGTTAACCGCTGGAGCCTGCCCAGGAAAGGTATTGTTAGGTAAACTGCCCGCCGGCGATATAGCCCGAAATGGTGCTGATGCAGGCGTAAAACCCGAAATATAACATAACATAACCGTCTTAGTATGCATGGAGATTTCATTTGTATGTTAGATTTGAAGTTTGTGTTATTCGTGTATATAATATATCCTTTCAGTGCACAGTACAGTTGGTGTTGATGGGTTTTGCGGAGTTTGTGTTATTCATGTATATACTATTTCCTTTCAGTTCACAGTACAGTTGGTGTTGATGGGTTTTGCGGAGTTTGTGTTTTTCGTGTATATAATATTTCCTTTCAGTTCACAGTACAGTTGGCGTTGATGGGTTTTGCGGGAGTTTGTGTTATTCGTGTATATAATATTTCCTTTCAGTTCACAGTACAGTTGGCGTTGATGGGTTTTGCGGAGTTTGTGTTACATCTGACGAGAATGAACCCTGACATGATGTATCTACACCAGGACTGTGGTTACATCAACCTCTCCTACTTCAAGTTCGATATTGATGACCAAACAGGTACGTATGTGTGAACTGTATAGATCTCATCGAAGACGGGCACTCGGGTGTCCGAGGTGTTAATGTCGTTGGCTTCAAATCATTTGCCACTCACTAATGTACATTTGACTCCCGGCCACTGGGTGTGTGGAGTTCTTTCATGTGAGGAAGCTATCCAGCTGGCTTGTAGAAGATCAGTGGTTCTACCTGGAGCTTCCTCCACCAAGCTGGAGAGTCGCCATATGTGACTTTAAACCCAAAGACAAACATTGAGAACCACCTCCAAATATAAACTACCTGTCTCGTAACCATTATTAACATTTATTTGTCAGCTGTTTAAATGATAATTATTATGAACATTTACCTGTAAAATGTATGTTTAAATGAACATTTACCTGTAAAATGTATGTTTAAATGAACATTTACCTGTAAAATGTATGTTTAAATGAACATTTACCTGTAAACTGTCTGTTTAAATGAACATTTACCTGTAAAATGTATGTTTAAATGAACATTTACCTGTAAAATGTATGTTTAAATGATACATGTATGAATATGTACCTGTACATTGGTTGTATAAATCATACACATATACATGTAAATGATTGATAGATTGGTAATCAATCGAATAAGGAGTGTATATATATATATATATATACATGACCTCATCCTTCACTTCAGGAGAACTTGATGCCAACAGACCAGTGCCCTTCCGTCTGACCCCTAATATAGCCGAGTTCCTGACGTCTACTGGGGTCACAGGGCCCCTTACAGCTTCCATGGTATCTACAGCACGATGTTTCGTGCAGCCGCAATATAAACTTCCCAGCTTCCTTCGAGCGCTTCTGAGAGATGAGTATATCACGTGGCATAAAAAGGTCAGTTTCTGAATCACAATTTATTGTGAAAAGTAAGCGAACATCCCCCCCCCCCCCGGATATAGGTAGTCTAATATAGCACATGACAGCAATATGCTTGGTTGTCCGATTAGCGCAGTGGTTAGCGCGCTTGCTTCTCACCAATGCTCGGACTGGGAAGTATGTGAGATTGTACGATGTTCGCCAGATCGGACAGGTGGGTTTTCTCTGGGTAATTCGGTATCCTCCCACATGAATGACCACATATACGCTCTCATCCGCACCAACGAGAGTGATTAATATAAGTTGGTAAAACTTGCTTCGCAATCGTTGTGAAATAAATAAAGTTTAAAGGAAGAGAAGAAAATATGCTTTGTGTTAGTTCGCAATCCATATTTCTGGTGCAAAGTACAAACTTACCATACATACTCGCGTATAAGACGATGTCGACGAAGATGCCCCAACTTTGGTCATAGATCAGTGGTATTTTGCATAGACTCGCATATAAGACGGGTTGAGAAAATAGCAACGTATAAAAGTATATGCATTTGTTACACCCTTTGAGTTATTTTCCAAAAATATAGATTTCCATTTGAAAAGACCAATGAAATGCGCCGACATATCGTTGCGCATGGTATTCAATGTTGGCTTTTTATTTTAGGGCCTCAGTTTCGTGGCACACGGGAAGAGAATAAAACCGATAGCGACACGTTATCGTGGCATGCGGAATGCGGCTTAAGATAAGTGCGCCGCAGAACAGGAAGCACTAGTGTCGGTTGAGATCTAAAATGTAATGTGAAACTTTTTCTATTTTTAGAAACAAGAGGAGGTAAATCCGGGTACAGAACCAACTGAGATGGAAGGTGAGCAGCTGATCACTATGGTGAACAAAGCTGTGTCTGCCATAACCACCAGACTACAAAGTATGTATTTCTACAGCTAAACATAGTAACCGTATTGTTCCTATTTAAATATAGTGAATATACTGAATATGTGTATACGGAACATGTGTATAGTGAATATGTGTATACTGAATATGTGTATACGGAATACGTGTATGATGAAATACGTGTATAATGAATACGTGTATAATGAATACGTGTATAATGAATATGTGTATAATGAATACGTGTATAATGAATACGTGTATAATGAATACGTGTATATGGAATACGTGTATACTGAATATGTGTATAATGAATATGTGTATAAATAATGAATACGTGTATAATGAATATGTGTATAAATAATGAATACATGTATAAATAATGAATATGTGTATAATGAATATGTGTATAATGAATACGTGTATAAATAATGAATATGTGTATAAATAATGAATACGTGTATAATGAATATGTGTATAAATAATGAATACATGTATAAATAATGAATATGTGTATAAATAATGAATATGTGTATAAATAATGAATATGTGTATAATGAATATGTGTATAAATAATGAATACGTGTATAAATAATGAATATGTGTATAAATAATGAATACGTGTATAATGAATATGTGTATAAATAATGAATATGTGTATAAATAATGAATATGTGTATAATGAATATGTGTATAAATAATGAATACGTGTATAATGAATATGTGTATAAATAATGAATATGTGTATAATGAATATGTGTATAAATAATGAATATGTGTATAAATAATGAATATGTGTATAAATAATGAATATGTGTATAAATAATGAATACGTGTATAAATAATGAATATGTGTATAATGAATATGTGTATAAATAATGAATACGTGTATAATGAATACGTGTATAAATAATAAATATGTGTATAAATAATGAATACTTGTATAAATAATGAATATGTGTATAAATAATGAATACGTGTATAAATAATGAATATGTGTATAAATAATGAATACATGTATAAATAATGAATACGTGTATAAATAATGAATATGTGTATACATAATGAATATGTGTATAAATAATGAATATGTGTATAATGAATATGTGTATAAATAATGAATATGTGTATAAGTAATGAATACGTGTATAATGAATGTGTATAAATAATGAATACGTGTATAAATAATGAATACGTGTATAATGAATATGTGTATAAATAATGAATATGTGTATAAGTAATGAATACGTGTATAATGAATGTGTATAAATAATGAATACGTGTATAAATAATGAATATGTGTATAAATAATGAATACGTGTATAAATAATGAATATGTGTATAAATAATGAATATGTGTATAATGAATATGTGTATAAATAATGAATATGTGTATAAATAATGAATATGTGTATAAATAATGAATATGTGTATAAATAATGAATACGTGTATAAATAATGAATATGTGTATAAATAATGAATACGTGTATAATAAATATGTGTATAAATAATTAATATGTGTATAAATAATGAATATGTGTATAATGAATATGTGTATAAATAATGAATACGTGTATAAATAATGAATATGTGTATAAATAATGAATACATGTATAATAAATATGTGTATAAATAATGAATATGTGTATAAATAATGAATACGTGTATAAATAATGAATATGTGTATAAATAATGAATGTGTATAAATAATGAATATGTGTATAAATAATGAATACGTGTATAATGAATATGTGTATAAATAAATGAATATGTGTATAAATAATGAATACGTGTATAATAAATATGTGTATAAATAATGAATATGTGTATAAATAATGAATATGTGTATAAATAATGAATGCGTGTATAATGAATATGTGTATAAATAATGAATGTGTATAAAATAATGAATACGTGTAAATAAATATGTGTATAAATAATGAATATGTGTATAAATAATGAATATGTGTATAATGAATACATGTATAATGAATACGTGTATAAATAATGAATATGTGTATAAATAATGAATATGTGTATAAATAATAAATATGTGTATAAATAATGAATATGTGTATAAATAATGAATGTGTGTATAATGAATATGTGTATAAATAATAAATATGTGTATAAATAATGAATGTGTATAAATAATGAATACGTGTATAATGAATATGTGTATAAATAATGAATATGTGTATAAATAATGAATACGTGTATAATGAATATGTGTATAATGATTATGTGTATAAATAATGAATACGTGTATAAATAATGAATACGTGTATAAATAATGAATATGTGTATAAATAATGAATATGTGTATAAATAATGAATACGTGT
Source organism: Archivesica marissinica (assembly GCA_014843695.1). Taxonomy (NCBI): domain Eukaryota; kingdom Metazoa; phylum Mollusca; class Bivalvia; order Venerida; family Vesicomyidae; genus Archivesica; species Archivesica marissinica. The sequence goes on along the minus strand of CM026394.1, from coordinate 11,067,955 downwards.
ATAAATAATGAATAGTGTGGTATAATGAATAGTGTATAAATAATGAATACGTGTATAATGAATACGTGTATAAATAATAAATAAAAAAAAAATGTGTATAAATAATGAATACGTGTATAAAAAAAAAAAAATGAAATGTGTATAAATAATGAATACGTGTATAAATAATGAATATGTGTATAAATAATGAATATGTGTATAAAAAATGAATACGTGTATACTGAATATGTGTATAAATAATTAATACGTGTATAAATAATGAATATGTGTATAAATAATGAATAGTGTATAATGAATACGTGTATAAATAATGAATACGTGTATAAATAATGAATATAATATGTGTATAAATAATGAATATGTGTATAAATAATGAATACGTGTAAAATAATGAATATGTGTATAAATAATGAATACGTGTATAAATAATGAATACGTGTAAAATAATGAATATGTGTAAAATAATGAATACGTGTATAATGAATATGTGTAAAATAATGAATATGTGTATAAATAATGAATACGTGTATAAATAATGAATATGTGTATAAATAATGAATATGTGTATAAATAATGAATATGTGTATAATGAATATGTGTATAAATAATGAATGTGTATAAATAATGAATACGTGTATAAATAATGAAAAAAAAATATGTGTATAAATAATGAATATGTGTATAAATAATGAATACGTGTATAAATAATGAATATGTGTATAAATAATGAATGTGTATAAATAATAATATGTGTATAAATAATGAATAGTGTAAAAAAAAAAAAAAAAAATGTGTATAAAAAAAATAATGAATATGTGTATAAATAATGAATATGTGTATAATAATGAATACGTGTATAATGAATATGTGTATAAAAAAACATAATGAATATGTGTATAAATAATGAATATGTGTATAAATAATGAATATGTGTATAAATAATGAATACGTGTATAAATAATGAATACGTGTATAATGAATATGTGTATAAAAATGAATATGTGTATAATGAATATGTGTATAAATAATGAATATGTGTATAATGAATACGTGTAAAATAATAAATATGTGTATAAATAATGAATACGTGTATAAATAATGAATATGTGTATAAATAATGAATATGTGTATAAATAATGAATACGTGTATAAATAATGAATATGGTGTGTATAATGAATATGTGTAAAATAATGAATACGTGTATAATGAATACATAATGAATACGTGTAAATAATGAATATGTGTAAAATAATGAAATGTGTAAAATAATGAATAATGTATAATAAAATATGTGTATAAATAATGAATATGTGTATAAATAATGAATACGTGTATAATGAATATGTGTATAAATAATGAATATGTGTATAAATAATGAATATGTGTATAAATAATGAATATGTGTATAAATAATGAATATGTGTATAATGAATACGTGTATAAAATGAATATGTGTATAAATAATGAATATGTGTATAAATAATAATATGTGTATAAATAATGAATATGTGTATAATGAATACGTGTATAAATAATGAATAGGTATAAATAATGAATACGTATAAATAATGAATATGTGTAAAAAAATGAATATGTGTATAAATAATGAATACGTGTATAAATAATGAATACGTGTATAAATAATGAATATGTGTATAAATAATGAATATGTGTATAAATAATGAATATGTGTATAAATAATGAATACAAAATATGTGTAAATAATGAATACGTGTATAATGAATACGTGTATAAATAATGAATATGTGTATAAATAATGAATGTGTATAAATAATGAATATGTGTAAAATAATGAATATGTGTATAATGAATATGTGTATAATGAATACGTGTAAATAATGAATATGTGTATAAATAATGAATACGTGTATAATGAATATGTGTATAAATAATGAATACGTGTATAAATAATGAATATGTGTATAATGAATACGTGTATAAAAATGAATATGTGTATAAATAATGAATATGTGTATAAATAATGAATATGTGTATAATAATGAATATGTGTATAATGAATATGTAAAAAAGTATAAATAATGAATATGTGTATAAATAATGAATACGTGTATAAATAATGAATACGTGTATAATGAATATGTGTATAAATAATGAATACGTGTATAATGAATATGTGTATAAATAATGAATATGTGTATAAATAATGAATATGTGTATAATGAATACGTGTATAATGAATACGTGTATAATGAATATGTGTATAAATAATGAATACGTGTATAAATAATGAATATGTGTATAAATAATGAATATGTGTATAATGAATACGTGTATAAATAATGAATATGTGTATAAATAATGAATACGTGTATAAATAATGAATATGTGTATAAATAATGAATACATGTATAAATAATGAATACGTGTATAAATAATGAATATGTGTATAAATAATGAATATGTGTATAAATAATGAATATGTGTATAAATAATGAATATGTGTATAAATAATGAATATGTGTATAAATAATGAATACGTGTATAATGAATATGTGTATAAATAATGAATATGTGTATAAATAATGAATACATGTATAAATAATGAATATGTGTATAAATAATGAATATGTGTATAAATAATGAATACGTGTATAAATAATGAATATGTGTATAAATAATGAATGTGTATAAATAATGAATATGTGTATAAATAATGAATATGTGTATAAATAATGAATACGTGTATAATGAATATGTGTATAAATAATGAATGTGTATAAATAATGAATATGTGTATAAATAATGAATGCGTGTATAATGAATATGTGTATAAATAAATAATGTGTATAAATAATGAATACGTGTATAATGAATATGTGTATAAATAATGAATATGTGTATAATAATATGTGTATAATGAATAGTTATAATGAATACGTGTATAAATAATGAATGTATAATGAATACGTGTATAAAATAATGTGTATAAATAATGAATACGTGTATAATGAATATGTGTATAAATAATGAATACGTGTATAAATAATGAATACTGTATAAATAATGAATATGTGTATAATGAATATGTGTATAATGAATATGTGTATAAATAATGAATATGTGTATAAATAATGAATATGTGTATAAATAATGAATATGTGTATAATGAATACGTGTATAATGAATACGTGTATAAATAATGAATATGTGTATAAATAATGAATACGTGTATAAATAATGAATACGTGTATAATGAATACGTGTATAATGAATACGTGTATAATGAATATGTGTATAATGAATACGTGTATAAATAATGAATATGTGTATAAATAATGAATATGTAAATAATGAATATGTGTATAAATAATGAATATGTGTATAAATAATGAATATGTGTATAAATAATAAATATGTGTATAATGAATATGTGTATAATGAATACGTGTATAAATAATGAATACGTGTATAAATAATGAATACATGTATAAATAATGAATATGTGTATAAATAATGAATACGTGTATAAATAATGAATATGTGTATAAATAATGAATATGTGTATAAATAATGAATATGTGTATAAATAATAAATACGTGTATAAATAATGAATATGTGTATAAATAATAAATATGTGTATAATGAATATGTGTATAATGAATACGTGTATAATGAATACGTGTATAAATAATGAATATGTGTATAAATAATGAATACATGTATAATGAATATGTGTATAATGAATATGTGTATAAATAATGAATATGTGTATAATGAATATGTGTATAAATAATAAATATGTGTATAATGAATATGTGTATAATGAATACGTGTATAATGAATACGTGTATAAATAATGAATATGTGTATAAATAATGAATACGTGTATAATGAATATGTGTATAAATAATGAATATGTGTATAAATAATGAATATGTGTATAAATAATGAATATGTGTATAATGAATATGTGTATAAATAATGAATACGTGTATAAATAATGAATATGTGTATAATGAATATGTGTATAATGAATACGTGTATAATGAATACGTGTATAAATAATGAATATGTGTATAAATAATGAATATGTGTATAAATAATGAATATGTGTATAATGAATACGTGTATAATGAATACGTGTATAATGAATACGTGTATAATCCAGCTGTGACTGTTATGATTTTGTCACTTAAATTCCACACTCTCTCTCCCTCATGGTGATGGATGTTGTAAGAACTTGCTTTGCAATCGAACATAAACATTTCTATGAACAAGAAATAGTTATTTTGTTTGATGCAGTTTTATGCTTTAAGTACGCCACCTGGGTACTACATTCGATAGTCTTAATTGAAAAGCAGACATTTACGACGCCCACATTTCTCCCAAGATGTTTTGTTGCTACTGATATTCAACTCGCAAGCACCAGTTAGTAATGTTATCTCTCCTTTCCTCTACGCACTCTCTCAAGCGATCGATCGAGCGAGCGACTCCTTTCCTCTATGCGCTCTCTCTCAAGCTATCGATCGATTAATCTAATATTGTAAAAACTTGTTTCGCTATCAAGGTAAAATAAATTTAAGTTAATTTAGACTTACAGGTCTTAAGCTCCAACACACATTGTTACATGTTAGTCTTAGCTGATATTATTTTTTTTATGTTGACTGGCAACTTATACAATCCGTTTCAGATCTGGCAACATTTGAGGGAGCAGAAAGCCGGGTGAACACACTTGTAGCAGCTGCCAACAGTCACGATAATCTCTGTAGAATGGACCCGGCATGGCACCCCTGGTTATAGAAAGGACCCGGCATGTCACCCCTGGTTATAGAAAGGACCTGGCATGGCACCCCTGGTTATAGAATGGACCCGGCATGGCACCCCTGGTTATAGAATGGACCCGGCATGGCACCCCTGGTTATGGAATGGATACGTCCTGTCACCTCTATAGTAATAAATGGACCATGCCTGACATCCCTGGTTATGGAATGGACACGTCCTGTCACCTCTATAGTAATAAATGGACCATGCCAGACATCCATAGTTATGGAATGGACACATCCTGTCACCTCTATAGTAATAAATGAACCATGCCAGACATCCCTAGTTATGGAATGGACACGTCCTGTCACCTCTATAGTAATAAATGGACCATGCTTACCATCGGTGATTATAGAGTGAACCGGTGTTGTTACCGCTGTACTTGTAAATGGACCATGCTTACCATCGGTGATTATAGAATGAACCGGTGTTGTTACCGCTGTACTTGTAAATGGACCATGCTTACCATCGGTGATTATAGAATGAACCGGTGTTGTTACCGCTGTACTTGTAAATGGACCATGCTTGGCATCATTTGTTATAGAATGAAATTGGCCGGGCACTTAATGTTACAAGACAATATGATTATATCGGAGACAAAACCAGTAAAAGATTGATACAGGGCATGAAGTGCAGCAGGAGAAAATGTTTTTGTACACTGTTGAGGAAGGAAGTTGAAATATATGAAGAAAGAGATGAACAAGAGAAGAAACAAAGAAGAAGTAGATTATGTTGATTCTGTGCTGAACATAGCCTGGGAACATATCGATATAGTTTGCCTTGTCAGTCATATACAGTCTCCGTGGCCTAGTGGTTAAGGTGTCCGCCTACGGAGCGGGAGGTCGAAGGTTCGAATCTCGTTGGGGGTTCGTTCCGTTATGGCCGGTTGGTGAGCCGCCAGCTAGTTAAATAATGGTTACCGATTGCCTACCAGCATGTCGCCTGGCATACAAGCATAGGATTCGGGAAGTACTGATGTTCATAAAATAGAGGTGTCTCATAAGTCAGCAATGGCTGGCCCTTTAAATAGGGGTGATACTATAATAAACAAACACTTTACTTTTACTTTTTACAGTCTACATCCGTTATGTCAAAGTCGGTTATGTCGAATTCTCCAGTTATCTCGAAGTCGGATCAAAGTCGCGTTTCAGACACTATCATTGTACATATAACTGGTCCCGTTTATATCGAATTTCGTCAAGTCAAACTTCAGTTATGTCGAAGTATTTTGTTCGGTCTGATGGAATTCGACATAGCGGATGTAGACTGTAAATATATTTGAATACCGAGATCATTAATTGGGCCGTATTGAGTTTCTGATCATATCATTTTGCCAGAAGTAAATTAGTGAAAACTCGACAAGACTGGAACCCAGGCTATGCAGAATATAGTATCACAAACGTTTGACTTTATTTAAGATTATTTATGTGGAAACAAAACAAACCTTACCAGTGTAAAGCAATTCAACATTTAAATTGTGTAAAATGTTGAAAAATTACCTCTATATTTATTTGGGTGTACATATAACCCTGAAATGGAATTTTTAGTAAAAATGATTTTAAATTGTGTCCAAGAAACTGATTAATTGTACTGTTGTGTGGTATGTGCTCTGATGCACATGTTTAACGATTATGTCATTAATTTCATGTGAATGCATTGAATTTAATAAACTGGAAAATGTACGCGTAGTTAGAGTTTGATTTAGAATAATAACTGGAATACAGTGGAAGTCGTGATAGCGTAGTGGTAGTGCGTTCACTTCGGGTGTGAAGAGTTCAAGATCCGCCGGAGCCGTTACGAGTGTGCCCTTAGGCAAGGTATTTATATTCCCTCTTCTCTCTCCCTTGTGGTGATGGATTCTCTCTCCCTCGTGGCGATGGATTCTCTCTCCCTCGTGGCGATGGATTCCCTCTTCTCTCTCCCTCGTGGCGATGGATTCTCTCTCCCTCGTGGCGATGGATTCCCTCTTCTCTCTCCCTCGTGGCGATGGATTCTCTCTCCCTCGTGGCGATGGATTCCCTCTTCTCTCTCCCTCGTGGCGATGGATTCCCTATTCTCTCTCCCTCGTGGTGATGGATTCCATCAGGAATGATGTCTCGATAGTGATTAATATAAGTTGTAAAAACTTGTTTTGCAATCGAGCTAAAACAAATTTGTATAAACTAAAACCCCTTTAATCTGGAATCCCTTCCAAGCCAGACTTTTATCTCCCTTCCCGAATGTTTCCCTTTACAGTCAAACCTGTCTTAAGCAGCCAGCCAAGGGAATCACAGAAAATGGCTGCTTAGCGGAGGTGGCTGCTTAATAGAGGTGAAATGTATAATAAAACTATATTGGGAATCTAGAAACTGGCTGCTTAATACAGGTTGGCTGCTTAATGGAGGTGACCACTAACACAGGTTTGACTGTATATTCAATATAATAAAACCCATCTAATTCGGAACCTCTTCATTCCAGTAAACCGGTCCAAAATATTTTGTGTATTTTCAACAATATGACCCCTCTAAAAACGCACTTGTCAATTATAAAAAAAACCAGTCAAAGGGTGATCTGTGTGTACTGTAATACAAGTGAACGGAACGATATAGTTGTCTTTATAGTCGCCTCCGCCGAGGCATTTGGGCGACTGTAAGTAGATTACGTTGTCATCTAAGTTACTCATGTTGACAGCTGGAAAGGCATCTTCCTTCTTCTCCGGGTGACAAGTCCTGTACCATCTTTTGAAGGGGTCCCTTGTATGGCCACATCCTCCACGATTTGTCCATTCACAGCAGCAATAATGGTTCCGGTTTCTTCGCTGTGGCCATCACGAAGTATGCGTCCCACCATCTTCCTTGAAGGAGATCCGTCCCCTTGAAGGAGCCGGCTAAAAGAAAACCAGCTGTCCGTCGTCGCCAGCACCAGGTGATGCTGTCTCGCCAAGTAGGGACGTTTCTCTATATGTGTAGTCACGCGACTTCTACCCGATGGCCGTCAGCGAAGTTGTTGACCCATATTCCTGCTGTGCCTAGGTCACGGCGTGCACGTTGTGGAGGAGAGACCTGGTTATACAATATTCCTTTGTGGAAGTAGTGATTGAGCTGTGGATGCGTTTTCGCTTCAGGTGCGAACAGTCCGGAGTTCGAGCCCAGCTGGAGCTGTTACGATTGTTTCTACGAAGGCACTTAAATTCCACATTGCCTCGTGGCGATGGATTCCATCAGGAATAAGGTCTCGAGAGTGATTAATACAAGTTGAAAGAACTTGTTTCGCAATCGAGCTCAAATAAATTTGTTTAAATAATACAAGTGACAGCATTCCATTGTTTATCAATTGTCCTCGCCCGTATTTTAAAGCAGCATTACATCGTAATAAAGGATGTTTGGGTAAAATGTAAATACTAATGTGTGTGTGTTTACAAAAATCGAAATAGTCGCTCAGAAACGATAAAATTCCAATCAATTTAAACCGTCGTATACGCGAATTTGTTTATCAACACACGAAATGTAAACACGCACAGTGCGCATGCGTGAAACAACAGCCGATGTAGAAACAACGTATATATTTTGAACATGAAAGACTATCTATCTTCCTCTAATGTCTAACCCCTCGCGGGGATGTAGACATGTCCCTAAAAGACTTAGCTAACAGAGGTATGAATCGACATATCAAGTAATTTAATTAACGTGGGACAAATGGGGACGATGCATTCCGAATGTAAACAAGTGCGGACGATGCGTTCCGGTTGTAAACAAGTTCGTGACCGATCGACTCGGAAAGTCCTATTTTCGGTTTCGAGTTTGTTTTATCGCAAAAAAACACTGTTTACCAAATGAACATAGGCATACAAAGTATAATGTTAGAATGTGTAGCAGTATTGCTACCCATACGTAAAAATTGAATTTTTTGGATATCTTAATTCCTACGCTGTAATGCTGCTTTAAGCAAGTTGTGAAAATCGCACTTTGTACTGTGTAGGTGGGAAGCAGGTGTTTCAATTGATCCATCTGGTCTAAATGTTTGTAAACTAAATTTATGATAACAGTGTTTGGTATTGATTGCAATTTGTGTTCCACTATGGAAACACGATTGAAGATTTGCATCAACCAATTAAGTTACATCGCTATTGCCTTTCCTTCGATGAACGTATGTGCCCCTGATTGCATACACTTTCGTATGAGGGTTTGCAACTAATGATATGTAGCCGACACACGCACTCGAAGTTACGGGCATGCGCAGTGTTGGGCAACGTTCGTCGCGAGAACATGCGTGTGTTATAGTTTACGCTGTTCCAGCACACGTGGTAAGTTGCAAATCTGGACTAAAACATTTTAAATGCAGTGTGCTATATTTTCTTTGGTGTAATTAAAAAGAATAATTAATTTAAGCATAAGTAATGAATCGCTGGTTAATATTTTCCATCGGGGGATACGACCTTCATTGGGCGTGGTTACAGTGTGTGGATGCCGAATCCACGCTAACATTAAACACGCTCATTGTATTTCATACCCCGATGAAAACTATTAACCATATATTCATTCCTTAAATGAGTACATTCTAATTTGTTGTTTCAGTATATCCACTATACACACTCATTTGTTATGTTGGATTAACGTTGTCAGTGGACGGCGTCGTAGCGCGTTCGCGACAGTCCCGGAGTTCGAGCCCTGCTGGAGCCGTTACGATTGTGCCCGGACATGAAGCGAAATCGAGGAGAAGAATTATATAAGACTGTCTTCCATTCTAATCCTGTTTCTGTATTTTGATTATCTGTGATGTATGCATTGTTCAATATGTATTATATTGGGAAATACAATATGTTTAAACTAAGCGAATACTACCTGTGCGTACGCTATCCACGAACAGTTCCGGACAGTTGACGGTGGATAAACCCTGTACTGAGCTGAACTCGCACACGTGCTTAGATACAGCTGCACCAGAGAGATTACGTTTTGGTCCACACGCCTTTCATAAATATGTCTGCTCATGACACTTTAATCGATGATCACAAAGGAGGCGGCATGGAACTGTCAAGGTCCCGTTTCAATAAAATAACCCACCAAAACCACTATGAATAATTGTTGAACATGTCTCACGGACAGCCTACTACTCTCCGAGTCCCTTGAGTAATTTTATACGAGTATGTTTTCATTAAGATGTTCAAATAAATGTCTATACTGCGGTCAAAGCGACAGTCCAATATTGTCGTAAATAAATCAAAGAGTGTTACCGTATTGGCTAAATAACTACTTCATCAATTCATCACACTCCCTTCACTGACTATAAATACACATTGGCAACGATCTGTTAACGTGTGTTCGCACCAAAAGTAAATGAAACGTCGTACGAACTCTCCATTGTATCAATCATTTCACACAGCACTAATAACACAGTGATCAAATATTCATATTTCATCGTCAGCCAATGGGTAATTTAGCAAACGCATAACTATATAGGTGGGACATTGTAATTAAAATCTGGAAATAGTGAGTAATAGCTGTAATTATGAATAGCAATGCGAGACTGGTACCACCAGTTCATGCCTAGTCAGCTAATTGGATAAGTCGCTGTAATGCCATAAACTTATAGACCAGAATATAATAATACAGGCATCGCAGTTTTAGTATTTATTTAATTAGACGTTATTCGAAATAATTACTATCACTTCTCACCTAGGAAGACATTTGTGTTTATTATTCTTACTGGTTGTCATGGCAATGTATACACAGTAGAGGCACATATACAGCAGGGTGAGGTTGCTCAGCAATAAGAACGCCATTGCGGTGATAGCGCAGTTGTGTTTCTCACCAATGCAACCCGGGCTCGGACCGGGAAGAATGTGAGATGGTACGGTGGTCACCAGATCGGACAGGTGGGTTTTCTCCGGGTACTCCGGTTTCCTCACATACGAATTATCATATATACGCTTTCATCAGCGCCAACGAGAGTGATTAATATAAGTTGTTAAAACTTGCTTTGTAATCGTTGTAAAATAAACAAAGTTTAAACTGAAAAGGGGTAGCGCATTAACTTCTGGTGTGAGAGGCCCGGAGTTCGCGCCCAGTTTTATGAGCTACGAGTGTGCTCTTAGGCAATGCTCTTAGATTCCACATTGCATAATCTCACTGCCACTACTTGACACACTTTAGGAAAGATAAGTTTAAAGTTTAAAGTTTATTTATTTTATCATAAGTCAGTAATGGCTGGCCATTTCAATAGGGGTCACACTATTATAATCAAACGCTATAACCACCACGATGTTTCCTATATTTGAAATTAAATTTTACAAATAAAATGCTGACATTCCCAAATGGAAGATGCTTAGTTGGGCGGGCAGTCAGCTGAGGTTTTACATTTAATGATTTAAACGCGCATTGTCCTCTTTATGTTACTTGATGCCCATTTCATTAAAATATGTGTTGCTAAGAATAGCTTACTTAAGAATTTAACCGAAAACGAAGCATAATGCGGAAATCGTTATAGAGCAGTGGTAGAGTGTTCGCTTCCGGGGTAAGAGGATTTGTGTTCTCGCCCAGCTGGAGCCGTTACGATTGTGCCCTTTGCAAGGCATTTAAATTCCACATTACCGATTCTCTCTCCCTCGTGGCGATGGATTTCATCAGGAATGAGTTCTCGATAGTGATTGATATAAGTTGTAAGAACTTGTTTCGCAAGAGAGTGGACACCTGGAATTTAAATGCCTTACCTAAGGGCACACTCGTAACGGCTCGAACTTGAAGCGAACGTGCTACCACTGCTCTATCACGACGTCCACCATAGATAAATAGATTGACGTGTGGCTGTTGCATATCGTTGAGTATTGGTTCCCGTATTCTCTGTTATTATGCTGAATCAGAATAGACTATCAAATTGTAACCATGGCAATATCAGATAGTTACGTATTACTAAAATAGCGATGTCGATGATGATGATGACGAAATAACGCAACGGAGTGAGATGGCAAAGCGATGGACTGTTGGTTAAATAACACATTCCGAATTGAGGTGGCAAAGCGATGGAATGTTGGTTAAATAACACGGTCCGAATTGAGATGGCAAAGGGATGGAATGTTGGTTAAATAACACGTCGGGATGAGATGGAAAAGCGATGGACTGTTGGTTAAATAACACATTCCGAATTGAGATGGCAAAGCGATGGACTGTTGGTTAAATAACACATTCCGAATTGAGATGGCAAAGCGATGGACTGTTGGTTAAATAACACATTCCGAATTGAGATGGCAAAGCGATGGACTGTTGGTTAAATAACACATTCCGAATTGAGATGGCAAAGGGATGGAATGTTGGTTAAATAACAGGTCGGGATGAGATGGAAAAGCGATGGACTGTTGGTTAAATAACACATTCCGAATTGAGATGGCAAAGCGATGGACTGTTGGTTAAATAACACATTCCGAATTGAGATGGCAAAGCGATGGACTGTTGGTTAAATAACACATTCCGAATTGAGATGGCAAAGCGATGGAATGTTGGTTAAATAACACATTCCGAATTGAGATGGCAAAGCGATGGAATGTTGGATAAATAACATGGTCCGAATTGAGATGGCAAAGCGATTGACTGTTGGTTAAATAACACGGTCCGAATTGAGTCCGCCTCCGTGGTCGAGTGGTTAAGGTCGCTGACTTGTATACCACTGTAACCTATCATCACTGATGGTCACGGGTTCGAGCCCCGCTCAGGCCGTGTCTCATTTATATGAGAAAGTTGGCAGTTTCTTACGGAGGTTGGTGCACCCAAGTACTGGTTAACCGCTGGAGCCTGCCCAGGAAAGGTATTGTTAGGTAAACTGCCCGCCGGCGATATAGCCCGAAATGGTGCTGATGCAGGCGTAAAACCCGAAATATAACATAACATAACGGTCCGAATTGAGATGGCAAAGCGATGGAATGTTGGTTAAATAACACGGTCCGAATTGAGATGGCAAAGCGATGGACTGTTGGTTAAATAACACATTCCGAATTGAGATGGCAAAGCGATGGAATGTTGGTTAAATAGCATGGCGGGGTGAGATGGCAAAGCGATGGAATGATTGTTAAATAGCATGGCGGGGTGAGATGGCAAAGCGATGGAATGTTGGTTAAATAACACGGCGGGGTGAGATGGCAAAGCGATGGAATGTTGGTTAAATAACACGGCGGGGTGAGATGGCAAAGCGATGGAATGTTGGTTAAATAACACGGCGGGGTGAGATGGCAAAGCGATGGAATGTTGGTTAAATAACACGGCGGGGTGAGATGGCAAAGCGATGGAATGTTGGTTAAATAACACGGCGGGATGAGATGGCAAGCGATGGAATGTTGGTTAAATAACACGTCGGGATGAGATGGCAAAGCGATGGAATGTTGGTTAAATAACACGCGGGGGAGATGGCAAAGCGATGGAATGTTGGTTAAATAACACGTCGGGTGAGATGGCAAAGCGATGGAATGTTGGTTAAATAACACGGCGGGGTGAGATGGCAAAGCGATGGAATGTTGGTTAAATAACACGTCGGGGTAGATGGCAAAGCGATGGATTGGTTAAATAACACGGCGGGGTGAGATGGCAAAGCGATGGAATGTTGGTTAAATAGCATGGCGGGGTGAGATGGCAAAGCGATGGAATGATTGTTAAATAGCATGGCGGGGTGAGATGGCAAAGCGATGGAATGTTGGTTAAATAACACGGCGGGGTGAGATGGCAAAGCGATGGAATGTTGGTTAAATAACACGGCGGGGTGAGATGGCAAAGCGATGGAATGTTGGTTAAATAACACGGCGGGGTGAGATGGCAAAGCGGTGGAATGTTGGTTAAATAACACGTCGGGATGAGATGGCAAAGCGATGGAATGTTGGTTAAATAACACGGCGGGGTGAGATGGCAAAGCGGTGGAATGTTGGTTAAATAACACGGCGGGATGAGATGGCAAAGCGATGGAATGTTGGTTAAATAACACGGCGGGGTGAGATGGCAAAGCGATGGAATATTGGTTAAATAACACGGCGGGATGAGATGGCAAAGCGGTGGAATGTTGGTTAAATAACACGTCGGGATGAGATGGCAAAGCGATGTAATGTCGATTAAATAACACAGGGGGGGTGGAATGTTGGTTAAATAACACGGCGGGTTACCATATTGTCAATGTGTTCCATGTGTTCAATGTGTTCCATATGTTCAATGTGTTCCCTATGTTCAATGTGTTCCATGTGTTCAATGTGTCCCATGTGTTCCATGTGTTCAATGTGTTCCATGTGTTCAATGTGTTCCATGTGTTCCATGTGTTCAATGTGTTCCATGTGTTCAATGTGTTCAATGTGTTCCATGTGTTCCATGTGCGCAATGTGTTCCATGTGTTCCATGTGTTCAATGTCTTCCATGTGTTCAATGTGTTCCATGTGTTCCATGTCTTCCATGTGTTCAATGTGTTCCATGTGTTCAATGTCTTATGTGTTCCATGTGTTCAATGTGTTCCCTATGTTCAATGTGTTCCATGTGTTCAATGTGTCCAATGTGTTCCATGTGTTCAATGTCTTCCATGTGTTCAATGTGTTCCATGTGCTCAATGTGTGCCATGTGTTCAATGTATTCCATGTGTTCAATGTGTTCAATGTGTTCCATGTGTTCAATGTGTTCCATGTGTTCAATGTGTTCCATGTGTTCCATGTGTTACATGAGTTAAAGTATAAATCTATTGCATTGGGATTTGCGTGATCATTTAGTGTTGAAGTAATGCACCATAGTCAATAAGAATGTTATAAAATAGCTATGTATCATTACGGTTTTATTCGTTCGGCCATGAATAAATCAAATTCGTTATGTTTATACCAACCAACCAACCATTCAATATTAACAAATCGGATTTTTATTTTATTTGGTGAAGTCAGAAACGTCGTTTATTCATTATATATACACACTCATATTTACACATAATATAGTACATGTGCAAAACTGCACACATTTAATTATAATAAACATTTTGAGCAATTGAATGAAACGTCTTATAAACCAGATTTAAAAAAATCCAGCATCCAGATCTAAGATCATTGCTCAGAGAAGTCCCAGTTGGCCATTCATGTCGTATTAGTCGAAATGAACATGCTCAAATTAAAAGAAATAGTGTATTGCCATCATGGGTAAAAAAAGTATCGTAGGGGCCGTGTATACGCTAAAACCGAACAGTTCCATTACAATCTGTGTACAATTCTTTCAGTTTATACACATTTATTTGAGCTCGATTACGAGACAAGTTATTACAACTTATATTAATCACGTTCGAGACCTCATTCCTGATGAAATACATCGCCACGACGGAAAGAGAATAGACAATGTGGAATTTAAATGACTTGCCAACGGACACAAACTTAACGGCTCCAGCGGGACTTGAACTCCCGGCCATTCGCACTTGAAGCGAACGGACTACCACTGCGCTATCACGACGTCCACTACGATCCTTTTGACACATTGCCTCTGTTTATTTAGTCTGTCGGTTCAACTTTAGTTTGCAATTTGCATGCCTGTACACGTTAAAAAACATTAAAACTTTTATTTTACAACGATTAACAACTTATATTAATCACTCTCCTTGGCGCGGATGAAAGCGTATACTGTGGTCTTTAGTGTGGGAGGAAATCGGAGTACTCGGAGAAAACTCACCTGTCCGATCTGGCGACCACCTTACCATCTCACATACTACCCGCCGGTCCGTGGATCGAACCCGGGTTGCATTGGTGAGAAGGGAGAGCGCTAACCACTGCGCTAATCGGACAGCCATTGTACACGTTCACAATATATGTTAGTGATCATTATGTATGCATGCTACTGCATATTACGGATGAACATCCATGTGTTCCATGTGTTCAATGTGTTCCATGTATTCAATGTGTTCCATGTATTCAATGTGTTCCATGTATTCCATGTGTTCCATGTATTCAATGTGTTCCATGTATTCAATGTGTTCCATGTATTCAATGTGTTACATGTATTCCATGTATTCCATGTATTCCATGTATTCAATGTGTTCCATGTATTCAATGTGTTACATGTATTCCATGTGTTCAATGTGTTCCATGTATTCAATGTGTTACATGTATTCCATGTATTCAATGTGTTCCATGTATTCAATGTGTTCCATGTATTCAATGTGTTACATGTATTCCATGTATTCCATGTGTTCCATGTATTCCATGTATTCAATGTGTTCCATGTATTCAATGTATTCCATGTGTTCCATGTATTCAATGTGTTCCATGTATTCAATGTATTCAATGTGTTCCATGTATTCAATGTATTCCATGTGTTCCATGTATTCCATGTATTCAATGTGTTCCATGTATTCAATGTATTCCATGTGTTCCATGTAATGTGTTCCATGTATTCAATGTGTTCCATGTATTCAATGTATTCAATGTGTTCCATGTATTCCATGTGTTCCATGTGTTCCATGTATTCAATGTGTTCCATGTATTCAATGTATTCAATGTGTTCCATGTATTCCATGTGTTCCATGTGTTCCATGTATTCAATGTGTTCTATGTATTCAATGTGTTCCATGTGTTCCATGTGTTCCATGTATTCAATGTGTTCCATGTATTCCATGTGTTCCATGTGTTCAATGTATTCCATGTATTCAATGTATTCAATGTGTTCCATGTATTCAATGTGTTCCATGTATTCAATGTATTCAATGTGTTCCATGTATTCAATGTGTTCCATGTATTCAACGTGTTCCATGTATTCAATGTATTCCATGTGTTCCATGTGTTCAATGTATTCCATGTATTCAATGTATTCAATGTATTCAATGTATTCAATGTGTTCCATGTATTCAATGTATTCAATGTGTTCCATGTATTCAATGTATTCAATGTGTTCCATGTATTCAATGTGTTCCATGTATTCAATGTATTCAATGTGTTCCATGTATTCAATGTGTTCCATGTATTCAATGTATTCAATGTATTCAATGTGTTCCATGTATTCAATGTATTCAATGTGTTCCATGTATTCAATGTATTCAATGTGTTCCATGTATTCAATGTGTTCCATGTGTTCAATGTGTTCCATGTATTCAATGTGTTCCATGTATTCAATGTGTTCCATGTATTCCATGTATTCAATGTATTCAATGTGTTCCATGTATTCCATGTATTCAATGTATTCAATGTGTTCCATGTATTCAATGTGTTCCATGTATTCCATGTATTCAATGTATTCAATGTGTTCCATGTATTCCATGTATTCAATGTGTTCCATGTGTTCCATGTGTTCAATGTGTTCCATGTATTCCAGTATCAATGTGTTCCATGTATTCAATGTGTTCCATGTATTCAATGTGTTCCATGTATTCCATGTATTCAATGTATTCAATGTGTTCCATGTATTCCATGTATTCAATGTATTCAATGTGTTCCATGTATTCAATGTGTTCCATGTATTCAATGTGTTCCATGTATTCCATGTATTCAATGTATTCAATGTGTTCCATGTATTCAATGTATTCCATGTGTTCCATGTGTTCCATGTATTCAATGTGTTCCATGTATTCAATGTGTTCCATGTATTCAATGTGTTCCATGTATTCAATGTGTTCCATGTATTCCATGTGTTCCATGTATTCAATGTGTTCCATGTATTCCATGTATTCAATGTGTTCCATGTATTCCATGTGTTCCATGTATTCCATGTGTTCCATGTATTCAATGTGTTCCATGTATTCCATGTGTTCCATGTATTCCATGTGTTCCATATATTCAATGTGTTCAATGTGTTCCATGTATTCAATGTGTTCCATGTGTTACATGTATTCCATGTATTCAATGTGTTCAATGTGTTACATGTATTCCATGTATTCAATGTGTTCAATGTGTTCCATATGTTCAATGTGTTCAATGTGTTCCATGTATTCAATGTCAATGTATTCCATGTATTCAATGTATTCAATGTGTTCCATGTATTCAATGTCAATGTATTCCATGTATTCAATGTATTCCATGTATTCCATGTGTTCCATGTATTCAATGTGTTCCATGTATTCCATGTGTTCCATGTGTTCAATGTATTCAATGTATTCAATGTGTTCCATGTATTCCATGTGTTCAATGTGTTCAATGTATTCAATGTATTCAATGTGTTACATGTATTC
>CM026394.1:11031592-11049028 GCA_014843695.1 Archivesica marissinica | reverse complement strand
GGACCAGATCATCCCCAATGGAAAGGCGCCATCAAAATGATAAATATACAACATCAATGTGCACAATATATAGACATACACATAGTCACATACATTTGTATTTATGATAATACCCCCATTAATTATGTACTATAGTCTGTGCTCCAATGGAAGAGCGTTGGATTTGGAATCGAACGGTCCGGGTTCGATACTCAGTCAGGCCACGTATGTAGTGTCATTGAGCAAGACACCTCACACACATTGCTTAGTACTGGTTAACCGCTATGGTCGGCTAAGCCTGCCCAGGAAAACATGTCTAGGTCCCCCGCAAGTCGTTTGACATTAATAGAACATACATACATGTGTGGGGGGGGGGGGCTATGATACGATCACCGTTAAGCCTTGTTTAGCAACGATCACCTGTATGATAGCTCTCCAAAACTGTATACTTGAGAATAAGATTAATTAAATAAAGAATCATTAACAGATTAAGGATCTATATGATGAGTGTATCGATATATCAACTATTGCTTTGTAGATCCTTTTTATCTTTTAAACTTGCACATAACATTTTAGATTAACTCACTGTTATAGACTGCGCCAGCCAATAATTGATTGTTCAGCAGTAATAAGTTGAAGGTGAAGTACAAATGCCGAAATAGGGCCAGCAATATAAGGGGAGTAACTACCGCAGGTCAAAATTAAAACGGAGTAACTACCGCAGGTCAAAATTAAAACAATCTCATAATAATGGCATTTGTTTGCATAACCGAAATAAATCAGAGTAAGCATGTACATTCTGCTTCCTGTTTGTGAATTATACGTCAAAAGACACAATCAGTCCCTACCAGTACATATAAATAAATATTAATTGACATTTGTAAAGTGTCAATGGTCACACCACAGTTCTTCTTCTTCTTCTTCTTGGTGATATCGGCACTTCCTCAATATTGAGGATTATGTGTCGTCGCTGGTGAATTTTGAGATGATGATATTTACAATGATTAATTAACAAATAAGTGAATGTCCTAAGACAGATATACTACAGTGCTTGTTTAAGATTTTGTACACAGAATGAATGCTTTAGATCATGGTTGGGAGGGCAGAAACAGGGATAAGTGATTTAAAGCCATCAACTGTTATTGCTTCATGTGCGGCAAGGGGTAACAAGTTCCATTGGATGACGGTTCTTGGATAAAAAGAGAATTTGTATGAGTCTTTGTTAACAGGGATGTGTTTATAACAATATGGGTTTGTGTGTCTGGTTATGTTGTCTACGGGTATCAAAAGGTTTATGGGAATGTTTACAGCTACTATTTGGTGTATTATTTTATAGAAGAGATTCAATCTGTATCTAACTCTGCGTGTCTCAAGTGTTGGCCAGTTTAGGTTGTCGATCATTTCGGAGACTGAACTAGTGTTATGGTATATATTTTTTGAAACCAATTATTTCCCTTTAATATTTTAGCTCCATTTGTAATAATTTGTATTTTCACATTTTTCATACATTTGTTTATCATCGCCTCCTTGATAATCGGGTCGACGATTCCAGAAGTTTGTCATTTTATTTTTTGGAGGGTACTGCACGATGCAGAAGATGCTCCAATTCCAGGATCACCCTAGTCCAAATATTTAGACTTGAAAAATGTGACATTTTACTATCCAGTCATTTTTCTAACAGAAAAAAATAATTTATGTAGAGGTCTTATTTATAGAACTAGGATCACCACTGCCCTGGTTCTTTTACAATTTATATGACCGTTGAAAAGTGATAGGCCTACATGGATCTATAGGTTTATAGTTATATACTGTTATATATCCTCATTTAACAGTCTTGAAACCAGATATTCAATTTGTATTGCTAAATAATAGTTTGCTTTACAATGATTCCGAAACAAGCTTTAACAACTTGCCGCAGATGAAAGTGTAAATGTGGTCATTCAAAGGAAGAAACCGGAGTACCCGTAGAAAACCCACCTGTCAGATCTGGTGACCACCGTACCATCTCGCATACTACCCGTTCTGAGGATCGAACCTGGGTTGCATTGGTGAGAAGCAGGAGCTATCCACTATGCTAATCAGACAGCAACTAATTATTGGAAATAACTAATCAAGAAGATTTTGACATAGGCAGCTGCTTGCATAGATATGCCAATTTGTCTCTGACATATATACATGTACGTGGTCAACACATACCCTAGTCAAATTGTCTACCTCGTCGTGCGCCGCAGGACCCCTGGCCGTTGTGCACGGCGATTTTCAATTTTAATGAATGACCTGCACTTCACCGTGCTCAAATATTGACAAACTTTACAATAAAATCCTTGTTTTAAAAATGATATGAAAAACTATATGCTACATAGAAGCTCAAACTGTATTTATAAGTACCATAATCGTGTCTGTATAGGAACGTTACAGGACTTCGAGAAAAATAGTATGAAAAATTTATTTCCCTTTGTTATAATACGCCATTTGTCATTTTTGAATCTTTGAAACAAGGTAAAAACAATGGAATTTAGTTCTAAACTGGAGTATAAGATGCACCAGACTTTTGGATACTATTTTGGAGGGGAAAAAGTGCGTCTTATACATACACGAATACGGTAGACCTGGATATTTTAAAACGCTGAAAGAAGGACTAGCCTAGCTGATGGAATTTCATTCCCAGAAATGTCTATGACGTTACATATTACTAGCAAGGGGAAACCTATTGTCATCCCATGCAATTGTCATTGCATCCCAGTCACTGGATCAATAACCCATCTGTATGTATCGGCGTCTGATTACAACTTAGCAATTTATAATTTTTCTTCACATATGAACTTAAATGTAGAGGAGAAGAATTATATAAGACTTGATTATGTGCGATGTATGCATTGTTCAATATGTATTATATTGGGAAATAAAATAAGTTTAAACTAACTTAAAATGCACACATTTTTGTGCAAACAATTCTGGAAGTCTTGATAGCACATTGGTAGCACATTCGCCTCAGATGCGAAAAGCCTGGAGTTTGCGCCCGCTGTAACTGTTACAATTGTGCTCTTAGGCTTGAGGCGATGCATTCCTTCAGGAATGAGATCTTGAGAGTGCTTAATATAAGTTGTAGGAATTTGTTTCACAATCGACCTAAAATAAATTTGTATAAACTAAGCTAAATGGACAGCTTTGACCAATAAAACACTTCATAGTCAATGAATTTTCCAACGTCTGTTTTTTAAAAAGGTGCGTGTTTGTAAAATTTAATGATAACTTGTTCTGATGCAGGATATGGCTGCCAAAAGACTCCTACTGATAGAGCCATTCTGTTCTGGCTCTCATAAGCAGCTTATTGATCTCCTACACAAAGATGTTGCCGGCGCAGATCTGATCTCACTTCCGGGCAAGAAGTGGCCATGGAAGGCAAGGGCTTCGGCCTTGTGGCTCAGTCAGATAATACCGATACAACACAACTTCAGGTTTGCTATTCTGTTAATGTATGATGACTTTACATAATGTGTAGCATTAGTGTGGTGTCTGTGGTCCAGTTGTAGTGTTGAATTTTAAATCGAGTGGTCCCAGGTTCAATACTCATGTAGTGTCCTTGAGCAAGGCACCTCACAAACATTGCTTAGTACTGGTTATACACATAGGTCGGTTAAGTCTGCCCAGGAAAACATGTCTAGGTCCCCGCAAGTGGTTGGACATAAATAGAACGTACATGATGTGTGGTAGCTTAATGCATAATACATAACAGTCTACATCCGTTATGTCAAAGTCGTCGGTTATGTCGAATTCTACGGTTATCTCGAAGTTGGATCAAAGTCCCGTTTCAGACACTATCATTTTACATATAACTGGCTACGTTTATATATAATTTCGTTATTTCAAACTTTGGCTATGTCGAAGTATTTTGTTCGGTCTGACGGAATTCGACATAACGGATATAGATTTTCTAATACATGTATCTTTAATCATTCAGTTAACTGTGAATAACTTGCCTAAAGTTGTCCATATGGTAATGTAGTTGGTCTTTGCTGCCTTTGTCCATATGGTAATGTAGTTGGTCTTTGCTGCCTTTGTCCATGTGGTAATGTAGTTGGTCTTTGCTGCCTTTGTCCATATGGTAATGTAGTTGGTCTTTGCTGCCTTTGTCCTTATGGTAATGTAGTTGGTCTTTGCTGCCTTTGTCCATGTGGTAATGTAGTTGGTCTTTGCTGCCTTTGTCCATATGGTAATGTAGTTGGTCTTTGCTGCCTTTGTCCATATGGTAATGTAGTTGGTCTTTGCTGCCTTTGTCCATATGGTAATGTAGTTGGTCTTTGCTGCCTTTGTCCATATGGTAATGTAGTTGGTCTTTGCTGCCTTTGTCCATGTGGTAATGTAGTTGGTCTTTGCTGCCTTTGTCCATATGGTAATGTAGTTGGTCTTTGCTGCCTTTGTCCTTATGGTAATGTAGTTGGTCTTTGCTGCCTTTGTCCATATGGTAATGTAGTTGGTCTTTGCTGCCTTTGTCCATATGGTAATGTAGTTGGTCTTTGCTGCCTTTGTCCATATGGTAATGTAGTTGGTCTTTGCTGCCTTTGTCCATATGGTAATGTAGTTGGTCTTTGCTGCCTTTGTCCATATGGTAATGTAGTTGGTCTTTGCTGCCTTTGTCCATATGGTAATGTAGTTGGTCTTTGCTGCCTTTGTCCATATGGTAATGTAGTTGGTCTTTGCTGCCTTTGACCAGATGACCACCACATCCGTGCTGCAGGTTTATCAGCAAGCTCATCAGAATATAACGGGGCATCCGTTGCTGAGTGGTTAAAGTCGTTGACTTCAAATCACTTGGCCCTCACTGCTGTAGGTTCGAATCCACATGGGGTGTCGAATTATTTCATATGAAGAAGCCATACAGCTGACTTTCAGTAGGTCGGTTGTTCTATCTGGGTACTATTTATAGCCTTTAGTTTAACAAGCATGCAAAGAGTTAATTATGCAAATGATGAAACCTACGTGGGGTTATATAAAATAATAAGTACAGTAACCATGGTAACTGCATTTGTTATTTCACGACCAACTTATAGTAAAAAAGATGAAGCATACTGACAGCAAGGCTGGATGTTTGCATATGATTGCTGTACCGATTTTCTGACCTCTTAAGGTTTGTCGGTGAATACGTTATAGTCAGTCTCTTATATAGCAGATGACATAATATTCCTATGTATGTCTGCTTATCGTAGTGGTTAGCGCGCTCGCTTCTCACTAATGCATCTCGGGTTCAATCCTCGGACCAGGAAGTATGTGAGATGGTATGGTGGTCGCCAGATCGGACAGGTGGGTTTTCTC
Source organism: Archivesica marissinica (assembly GCA_014843695.1). NCBI lineage: Eukaryota > Metazoa > Mollusca > Bivalvia > Venerida > Vesicomyidae > Archivesica > Archivesica marissinica. The sequence continues at coordinate 11,043,736 of CM026394.1, read as the reverse complement.
CGGGTACTTCGGTTTCCTCTCACACGATTGACACAACAAGAGTGATTAATATAAGTTGTTAAAGCAATCATTGTAAAATAAATAAAGTTTAAACGTAAAGTGTAATTAATGCGCTTCAACAGTTCAACAGTTCATCAGTTCATCAGTTCAAAAGTTCATCAGTTCAACAGTGCAACAGTTCATCAGTTCAACAGTTCATCAGTTCATCAGTTCATCATTTTATATTGCAGCACAATGTTTGCGAGCTCCGTATTGAATTTAGCGGAACTTGTAGCTCTGAGACCAGATTTGGCAGCCCTACACAAAATTCTGTATTTTCACGAGAATCAGCTAGTGTACCCGGTAAGAAAACGCCAGGACAGGGACTTCCAGTTTGGATACAACCAAATATTATCCAGGTATGTATCTACAGTATACATGTATATATACAACCAAATATTGTCCAGGTATTTATCTACAGTATACATGTATATACAACCAAATATTGTCCAGGTATTTATCTACAGTATACATATATATATATACAACCAAATATTGTCCAGGTATTTATCTACAGTATACATATATATATATACAACCAAATATTGTCCAGGTATTTATCTACAGTATACATGTATATATACAACCAAATATTGTCCAGGTATTTATCTACAGTATGCATGTATATATACAACCAAATATTGTCCAGGTATTTATCTACAGTATACATGTATATATACAACCAAATATTGTCCAGGTATTTATCTACAGTATACATGTATATATACAACCAAATATTGTCCAGGTATTTATCTACAGTATACATATATATATACAACCAAATATTGTCCAGGTATTTATCTACAGTATACATGTATATATACAACCAAATATTGTCCAGGTATTTATCTACAGTATGCATGTATATATATACAACCAAATATTGTCCAGGTATTTATCTACAGTATACATGTATATATACAACCAAATATTGTCCAGGTATTTATCTACAGTATGCATGTATATATATACAACCAAATATTGTCCAGGTATTTATCTACAGTATGCATGTATATATATACAACCAAATATTGTCCAGGTATTTATCTACAGTATACATGTATATATACAACCAAATATTGTCCAGGTATTTATCTACAGTATACATGTATATATACAACCAAATATTGTCCAGGTATTTATCTACAGTATGCATGTATATATATACAACCAAATATTGTCCAGGTATTTATCTACAGTATACATGTATATATACAACATAATAATAAATAAAAAAGTTAAATATTTTCGCCAATTCACAATATTTAGCACCAGTATTTGTTAGTTATTCGTTGCAATTGATGCCATTGACAGCTTGAACCTGGAATACAGACTAATTTGTTCCATAACAACATAAACTGGAACTGAAAACATAAACTGGAACTGAAAACATAAACTGAAAACATAAACTGGAACTGAAAACATCAACTGAAAACATAACTGGAACTGAAAACATAAACTGGAACTGAAAAAGTGGTCTCTTAATAGACATGGTATTTCGAGCACAATTGACTGTATTGCATTTTGAATGTAAATGTCTTGACTGGCAAATCAAACATGTTTAAAATAATATATAATTAATAGTAGAAACTAATGACCAGTTATTAAGCAACCAATGTACATGTATATTTCAGCATGGTAGCAGATGTTGTGCTGTTCAACTCCAAACACAACATGGACTCATTCCTCGATAACATTAACTCACATTTAAAATTAATACCGTATCACCGACCCCGGGGCATACCAGAGCAATTGAGGCCTAAATGTCATGTGTTGCACTTTCCCATTATCTTTCCTTCGCGATGTGATGATGGTTGTGATGATGATGATTGTGGTGATGATGGTGGTGGTGATGGTGATGTTCGTGGTGATGGTTGTGATCATCGTGGTGATGGTGGTGGTGATGATCGTGGTGATGATGGTGATGGTGGTGGTGATACTGGCGTGTATATAGACATTGATGCAACCACTAAAGATAGTTCAATCGATCCTACATCATGCTTAACAGCAGATAGTAACAAATCTAGAATAACACCAGAACCTGGTTTGTACTTAAACACAACTAATGAATTCATTCCTCAAAACATGTGTGTTGAAAATATCCATGAAATAAATAAGAAAACAGATTCTAAAAGTACAAAATGTGTTACTTCAACAATGGAAGAGAGTGATGACAAAGTGGACATGACTAGTGAACTCTTAGTTAAGACTGAAAGTGAAACAGTGTTTGGAAAATCCAGTGCAAATCATGAGACTGATGGTACTGCCTGTGAGGAATTGTCACGAAAGAAGAAGAAAAGAACATTGAGGCACGGACCTCTACATATCGTGTGGCCTCACCGATGGTAATGTCATTTTCTAATAATTATATAGGTTGAAGAATTCTATAAAATCTAGTCTTTAATTCTTAATCTTTATTTTGTATTACTGTTATTTGCTGCTGTAGTTTTTTTTTAAACTTTATTTATTTTACAACGATTGCGAAGCAAGTTTTAACAACTTATATTAATCACTCTCGTTGGCGTGGTCTTTAGTGTGGGAGGAAACGGGAGTACCTGTCTGATATGGCGACCACCGTACAATCTAACATACTACCCGGTCTGAGAATCAAACTCGGTTGCATTGATGAGAAGCGAGCGCGCTAACCACTGCGCTAATCGGACAGCCGCGGGTGTCGACTTATTTCAAGTGAGGAAGCTATCCAGCCAGCTTGGGAAAGATCAGTGATTCTACACGGGTACACATCCACACCTAAACTTCTGCTCACAGGGGTTTATCCTCCACATATAATAGTGGTTAAGGCGTCCGCCTACGGAGTGGGAGGTCGACGGTTCGAATCTCATCAGGGGTTCGTTCTGATATGGCTGGTTGGTGAGCCGCCAGCTAGTTAAATAATATTTACCGATTGCCTACCAGCATGGCGCCTGGCATACAAGCATAGGATTCGGGAAGTACTGATGTTCATAAAAAGAGGTGTCTCATAAGTAAAAAATGGCTGGCCCTTTAAATAGGGGTGACACTATAATAAACAAACACACACACACACACTATAATAGCTGGAGAGTTGTCATATGACCTAAGCTGTTGGTGCAACATTAAACCCCAAACAATCAAACAAACTATTACATGATAAACTTTTCTATGCAGAATGTTTGTTGTAAATATTGCAGGGAGCACGTCAAACTATTACATGATAAACTTCTCTATGCAGAATGTTTGTTGTAAATATTGCAGGGAGCACGTCAAACTATTACATGATAAACTTCTCTATGCAGAATGTTTGTTGTAAATATTGCAGGGAGCACGTCAAACTATTACATGATAAACTTCTCTATGCAGAATGTTTGTTGTAAATATTGCAGGGAGCACGTCAAACTATTACATGATAAACTTCTCTATGCAGAATGTTTGTTGTAAATATTGCAGGGAGCACGTCAAACTATTACATGATAAACTTCTCTATGCAGAATGTTTGTTGTAAATATTGCAGGGAGCACGTCAAACTATTACATGATAAACTTCTCTATGCAGAATGTTTGTTGTAAATATTGCAGGGAGCACGTCAAACTATTACATGATAAACTTCTCTATGCAGAATGTTTGTTGTAAATATTGCAGGGAGCACGTCAAACTATTACATGATAAACTTCTCTATGCAGAATGTTTGTTGTAAATATTGCAGGGAGCACGTCAAACTATTACTTGATAAACTTCTCTATGCAGAATGTTTGTTGTAAATATTGCAGGGAGCACGACAAAGACCCAGAAATGTTTTTCGCTTTGCTGATCAGATTACAGAATGATGGACTAGACTTCAGGATATCTGTCCTTGGAGAAACATATTCGGAAATACCAGGTATTGTTCATTATCGACGTCTCTTCAGGTCCGAGGTTATAAAACCTGTGTGGGATAGATCAAATTCTGAACTGTAGTATGCACTGTGAGAGATAGATCAAATACTGAACTGTAGTATGTACTGTGTGAGATACATCAAATACTGAACTGTAGTATGTACTGTGAGAGATATATCAAATAATGAACTGTAGTATGTACTGTGTGATAGATTAAATACTGAACTGTAGTATGTACTGTGTAGGATAGATCAAATACTGAACTGTAGTATGTACTGTGAGAGAGATCAAATACTGAACTGTAGTATGTACTGTGTGAGATACTGAACTGTAGTATGTACTGTGTGAGATAGATCAAATACTGAACTGTAGTATGTACTGTGTGAGATACATCAAATACTGAACTATAGTATGTACTGTGTGAGATATATCAAATACTGAACTGTAGTATGTACTGTGTGAGATAGATCAAATACTGAACTGTAGTATGTACTGTGAGAGAGATCAAATACTGAACTGTAGTATGTACTGTGTGAGATACTGAACAGTAGTATGTACTGTGTGAGATAGATCAAATACTGAACTGTAGTATGTACTGTGTGAGATACATCAAATACTGAACTATAGTATGTACTGTGTGAGATATATCAAATACTGAACTGTAGTATGTACTGTGTGAGATAGATCAAATACTGAACTGTAGTATGTACTGTGTGAGATAGATCAAATACTGAACTGTAGTATGTACTGTGTGAGATACATCAAATACTGAACTGTAGTATGTACTGTGTAGGATACATCAAATACTGAACTGTTGTATGTACTGTGTGAGATTGATCAAATACTGAACTGTAGTATGTACTGTGAGATAGATCAAATACTGAACTGTAGTATGTACTGTGTGATACATCAAATACTGAACTGTAGTATGTACTGTGTGAGATAGATCAAATACTGAACTGTAGTATGTACTGTGAGATACATCAAATACTGAACTGTAGTATGTACTGTGTGAGATACATCAAATACTGAACTGTAGTATGTACTGTGAGAGATATATCAAATACTGAACTGTAGTATGTACTGTGTGAGATAGATCAAATACTGAACTGTAGTATGTACTGTGTGAGATACATCAAATACTGAACTGTAGTATGTACTGTGTGAGATAGATCAAATACTGAACTGTAGTATGTACTGTGTGAGATACATCAAATACTGAACTGTAGTATGTACTGTGAGATACATCAACTACTGAACTGTAGTATGTACTGTGTGAGATAGATCAAATACTGAACTGTAGTATGTACTGTGTGAGATAGATCAACTACTGAACTGTAGTATGTACTGTGTGATACATCAAATACTGAACTGTAGTATGTACTGTGTGAGATAGATGAAATACTGAACTGTAGTATGTACTGTGTAGGATAGATCAAATACTGAACTGTAGTATGTACTGTGTCAGATACATCAAATACTGAACTGTAGTATGTACTGTGTAAGATAGATCAAATACTGAACTGTAGTTTGTACTGTGGGAGATAGATCAAATACTGAACTGTAGTATGTACTGTGTGAGATAGATCAAATACTGAACTGTAGTATGTACTGTGTGATACATCAAATACTGAACTGTAGTATGTACTGTGTGAGATAGATCAAATACTGAACTGTAGTATGTACTGTGTGATACATCAAATACTGAACTGTAGTATGTACTGTGTGAGATAGATCAAATACTGAACTGTAGTATGTAGTGTGTGATACATCAAATACTGAACTGTTGTATGTACTGTGTGCGATAGATCAAATACTGAACTGTAGTATGTACTGTGAGAGAGATCAAATACTGAACTGTTGTATGTACTGTGTGAGATATATCAAATACTGAACTGTAGTATGTACTGTGAGATAGATCAAATACTGAACAGTAGTATGTACTGTGTGAGATATATCAAATACTGAACTGTAGTATGTACTGTGTGAGATATATCAAATACTGAACTGTAGTATGCACTGTGTGAGATATATCAAATACTGAACTGTAGTATGTACTGTGAGAGATACATCAAATACTGAACTGTAGTATGTACTGTGTGAGATATATCAAATACTGAACTGTAGTATGTACTCTGTGAGATATATCAAATACTGAACTGTAGTATGTACTGTGTGAGATAGATCAAATACTGAACTGTAGTATGTACTGTGTGAGATAGATAAATACTGAACTGTAGTATGTACTGTGTGATACATCAAATACTGAACTGTTGTATGTACTGTGAGATAGAGCAAATACTGAACTGTTGTATGTACTGTGTGAGATAGATCAAATACTGAACTGTAGTATGTACTGTGAGATAGATCAAATACTGAACTGTAGTATGTACTGTGTGAGATAGATCAAATACTGAACTGTAGTATGTACTGTGTGAGATAGATCAAATACTGAACTGTAGTATGTACTGTGTGAGATAGATCAAATTCTGAACTGTTGTATGTACTGTGTGAGATAGATCAAATACTGAACTGTAGTATGTACTGTGTGAGATACATCAAATACTGAACTGTAGTATGTACTGTGTGAGATACATCAAATACTGAACTGTAGTATGTACTGTGAGAGATAGATCAAATACTGAACTGTAGTATGTACTGTAAGATACATCAGATACTGAACTGTAGTATGTACTGTGTGAAATATTGAACTGTATATACTGTGAGATCAAAATGTAGTATGTACTGTGTGTTTTGTTTGGTGGTTTGTTTTGTAGGATACATCAAATACTGAACTATAGTATGTACTGTGTGAGATAGATCAAATACTGAACTGTAGTATGTACTGTGTGATACATCAAATACTGAACTGTAGTATGTACTGTGTAGGATACATCAACTACTGAACTGTAGTATGTACTGTGTGTGATAGATCAAATACTGAACTGTAGTATGTACTGTGTGAGATACATCAAATACTGAACTGTAGTATGTACTGTGTGAGATAGATCAAATACTGAACTGTAGTATGTACTGTGTGAGATACATCAAATACTGAACTGTAGTATGTACTGTGTGAGATAGATCAAATACTGAACTGTAGTATGTACTGTGTAGGATACATCAAATACTGAACTGTAGTATGTACTGTGTGATAGATCAAATACTGAACTGTAGTATGTACTGTGGAGATAGATCAAATACTGAACTGTAGTATGTACTGTGTGAGATACATCAAATACTGAACTGTAGTATGTACTGTGAGGATACATCAAATACTGAACTGTAGTATGTACTGTGTGAGATAGATCAAATACTGAACTGTAGTATGTACTGTGTGAGATACATCAAATACTGAACTATAGTATGTACTGTGTGAGATAGATCAAATACTGAACTGTAGTATGTACTGTGTGAGATACATCAAATACTGAACTGTAGTATGTACTGTGTAGGATACATCAACTACTGAACTGTAGTATGTACTGTGTGTGATAGATCAAATACTGAACGGTAGTATGTACTGTGTGAGATAGATAAAATACTGAACTATAGTATGTACTGTGTGAGATAGATCAAATACTGAACTGTAGTATGTACTGTGTGAGATACATCAAATACTGAACTGTTGTATGTACTGTGAGATACATCAAATACTGAACTGTAGTGTGTACTGTGAGACATCAAATACTGAACTGTTGTATCTACTGTGTGAGATACATCAAATACTGAACTGTTGTATGTACTGTGAGATAGATCAAATACTGTACTGTAGTATGTACTGTAAGATATATCAAATACTGAACTGTAGTGTGTACTGTGAGATATATCAAATACTGAACTGTAGTATGTACTGTGTGAGATAGATCAAATACTGAACTGTAGTATGTACTGTGTGAGATAGATCAAATACTGAACTGTAGTATGTACTGTGTGAGATACATCTAATACTGAACTGTAGTATGTACTATGTAGGATACATCAAATACTGAACTATAGTATGTACTGTGTAGGATACATCAAATACTGAACTATAGTATGTACTGTGTGAGATAGATCAAATACTGAACTGTAGTATGTACTGTGTAGGATACATCAAATACTGAACTGTAGTATGTACTGTGTGAGATAGATCAAATACTGAACTGTAGTATGTACTGTGTGATACATCAAATACTGAACTGTAGTATGTACTGTGTGAGATAGATCAAATACTGAACTGTAGTATGTAGTGTGTGATACATCAAATACTGAACTGTTGTATGTACTGTGCGATAGATCAAATACTGAACTGTAGTATGTACTGTGAGAGAGATCAAATACTGAACTGTTGTATGTACTGTGTGAGATATATCAAATACTGAACTGTAGTATGTACTGTGAGATAGATCAAATACTGAACAGTAGTATGTACTGTGTGAGATATATCAAATACTGAACTGTAGTATGTACTGTGTGAGATATATCAAATACTGAACTGTAGTATGCACTGTGTGAGATATATCAAATACTGAACTGTAGTATGTACTGTGAGAGATACATCAAATACTGAACTGTAGTATGTACTGTGTGAGATATATCAAATACTGAACTGTAGTATGTACTCTGTGAGATATATCAAATACTGAACTGTAGTATGTACTGTGTGAGATAGATCAAATACTGAACTGTAGTATGTACTGTGTGAGATAGATAAATACTGAACTGTAGTATGTACTGTGTGATACATCAAATACTGAACTGTTGTATGTACTGTGAGATAGAGCAAATACTGAACTGTTGTATGTACTGTGTGAGATAGATCAAATACTGAACTGTAGTATGTACTGTGTGAGATAGATAAATACTGAACTGTAGTATGTACTGTGTGATATATCAACTACTGAACTGTAGTATGTACTGTGTGATACATCAAATACTGAACTGTTGTATGTACTGTATGAGATAGATCAAATACTGAACTGTAGTATGTACTGTGTGAGATAGATCAAATACTGAACTGTAGTATGTACTGTGTGATACATCAAATACTGAACTGTAGTATGTACTGTGTGAGATAGATCAAATACTGAACTGTAGTATGTACTGTGTGAGATAGATCAAATACTGAACTGTAGTATGTACTGTGTGAGATAGATCAAATACTGAACTGTAGTATGTACTGTGTGAGATAGATCAAATACTGAACTGTAGTATGTACTGTGAGAGATACATCAAATACTGAACTGTAGTATGTACTGTGAGATAGATCAAATACTGAACTGTAGTATGTACTGTGTGATAGATCAAATACTGAACTGTTGTATGTACTGTGAGATAGATCAAATACTGAACTGTAGTATGTACTGTGTGAGATACATCAAATACTGAACTGTAGTATGTACTGTGTGAGATAGATCAAATACTGAACTGTAGTATGTACTGTGTGATAGATCAAATACTGAACTGTAGTATGTACTGTGAGATACATCAAATACTGAACTGTAGTATGTACTGTGTGAGATACATCAAATACTGAACTGTAGTATGTACTGTGTGTGATAGATCAAATACTGAACTGTAGTATGTACTGTGTGAGATATATCAAATACTGAACTGTAGTATGTACTGTGGGATAGATCAAATACTGAACTGTTGTATGTACTGTGGGATAGATCAAATACTGAACTGTTGTATGTACTGTGAGATAGATCAAATACTGAACTGTAGTATGTACTGTGTGAGATACATCAAATACTGAACTGTAGTATGTACTGTGAGATAGATCAAATACTGAACTGTAGTATGTACTGTGTGAGATAGATCAAATACTGAACTGTAGTATGTACTGTGTGAGATAGATCAAATACTGAACTGTAGTATGTACTGTGTGAGATACATCAAATACTGAACTGTAGTATGTACTATGTAGGATACATCAAATACTGAACTATAGTATGTACTGTGTAGGATACATCAAATACTGAACTATAGTATGTACTGTGTGAGATACATCAAATACTGAACTGTAGTATGTACTGTGTGATACATCAAATACTGAACTGTAGTATGTACTGTGTAGGATACATCAACTACTGAACTGTAGTATGTACTGTGTGTGATAGATCAAATACTGAACGGTAGTATGTACTGTGTGAGATAGATCAAATACTGAACTATAGTATGTACTGTGTGAGATAGATCAAATACTGAACTGTAGTATGTACTGTGTGAGATACATCAAATACTGAACTATAGTATGTACTGTGTGAGATAGATCAAATACTGAACTGTAGTATGTACTGTGTGAGATACATCAAATACTGAACTGTAGTATGTACTGTGTAGGATACATCAACTACTGAACTGTAGTATGTACTGTGTGTGATAGATCAAATACTGAACGGTAGTATGTACTGTGTGAGATAGATCAAATACTGAACTATAGTATGTACTGTGTGAGATAGATCAAATACTGAACTGTAGTATGTACTGTGTGAGATACATCAAATACTGAACTGTTGTATGTACTGTGAGATACATCAAATACTGAACTGTAGTGTGTACTGTGAGATAATCAAATACTGAACTGTTGTATGTACTGTGTGAGATACATCAAATACTGAACTGTTGTATGTACTGTGAGATAGATCAAATACTGTACTGTAGTATGTACTGTAAGATATATCAAATACTGAACTGTAGTGTGTACTGTGAGATATATCAAATACTGAACTGTAGTATGTACTGTGTGAGATAGATCAAATACTGAACTGTAGTATGTACTGTGTGAGATAGATCAAATACTGAACTGTAGTATGTACTGTGTGAGATACATCAAATACTGAACTGTTGTATGTACTGTGAGATAGATCAAATACTGACTGTGTATGTACTGTGTGAGATATATCAAATACTGAACTGTAGTATGTACTGTGTGAGATATATCAAATACTGAACTGTAGTATGTACTGTGTGAGATACATCAAATACTGAACTGTAGTATGTACTATGTAGGATACATCAAATACTGAACTATAGTATGTACTGTGTAGGATACATCAAATACTGAACTATAGTATGTACTGTGTGAGATAGATCAAATACTGAACTGTAGTATGTACTGTGTAGGATACATCAAATACTGAACTATAGTATGTACTGTGTGATACATCAAATACTGAACTGTAGTATGTACTGTGTAGGATACATCAACTACTGAACTGTAGTATGTACTGTGTGTGATAGATCAAATACTGAACGGTAGTATGTACTGTGTGAGATAGATCAAATACTGAAATATAGTATGTACTGTGTGAGATAGATCAAATACTGAACTGTAGTATGTACTGTGTGAGATACATCAAATACTGAACTGTAGTATGTACTGTGTAGGATACATCAACTACTGAACTGTAGTATGTACTGTGTGTGATAGATCAATACTGATGTTTTTGTGTGTGTGTATACTGAACGTGTAGTATGTACTGTGTAGATAGATCAATACTGAACTATAGTATGTACTGTGTGAGATAGATCAAATACTGAACTGTAGTATGTACTGTGTGAGATACATCAAATACTGAACTGTGTAGTATGTACTGTGGTAGTATACTGTGTGTTGTTGTGGTTTTGTGTTGTTGTGTTGATCAAATACTGAACTGTAGTATGTACTGTGTGAGATAGATCAAATACTGAACTGTAGTATGTACTGTAAGATACATCAAATACTGAACTGTAGTATGTACTGTGTGAGATAGATCAAATACTGAACTGTAGTATGTACTGTGAGAGATAGATCAAATACTGAACTGTAGTATGTACTGTGTGATACATCAAATACTGAACTGTAGTATGTACTGTGTGAGATACATCAAATACTGAACTGTAGTATGTACTGTGTGAGATAGATAACATACTGAACTGTAGTATGTACTGTGAGATAGATCAAATACTGAACTGTAGTATGTACTGTAAGATACATCAAATACTGAACTGTAGTATGTACTGTGTGAGATAGATCAAATACTGAACTGTAGTATGTACTGTGAGAGATAGATCAAATACTGAACTGTAGTATGTACTGTGTGATACATCAAATACTGAACTGTAGTATGTACTGTGTGAGATACATCAAATACTGAACTGTAGTATGTACTGTGTGAGATACATCAAATACTGAACTGTAGTATGTACTGTGAGAGATATATCAAATACTGAACTGTAGTATGTACTGTAAGATACATCAAATACTGAACTGTAGTATGTACTGTG
>CM026394.1:10921947-11030592 GCA_014843695.1 Archivesica marissinica | reverse complement strand
TATGTACTGTGTGAGATACATCAAATACTGAACTGTAGTATGTACTGTGTGAGATAGATCAAATACTGAACTGTAGTATGTACTGTGTGAGATACATCAAATACTGAACTGTAGTATGTACTGTGAGATACATCAAATACTGAACTGTAGTATGTACTGTGTGAGATAGATCAAATACTGAACTGTAGTATGTACTGTGTGAGATAGATCAAATACTGAACTGTAGTATGTACTGTGTGATACATCAAATACTGAACTGTAGTATGTACTGTGTGAGATAGATCAAATACTGAACTGTAGTATGTACTGTGTAAGATAGATCAAATACTGAACTGTAGTATGTACTGTGTGAGATACATCAAATACTGAACTGTAGTATGTACTGTGTGAGATAGATCAAATACTGAACTGTAGTATGTACTGTGTGAGATAGATCAAATACTGAACTGTAGTATGTACTGTGTGAGATAGATCAAATACTGAACTGTAGTATGTACTGTGTGATACATCAAATACTGAACTGTAGTATGTACTGTGTGAGATAGATCAAATACTGAACTGTAGTATGTACTGTGTGATACATCAAATACTGAACTGTAGTATGTACTGTGTGAGATAGATCAAATACTGAACTGTAGTATGTACTGTGTGAGATAGATCAAATACTGAACTGTAGTATGTACTGTGTGAGATAGATCAAATACTGAACTGTAGTATGTACTGTGTGAGATACATCAAATACTGAACTGTAGTATGTACTGTGTGAGATACATCAAATACTGAACTGTAGTATGTACTGTGTGAGATACATCAAATACTGAACTGTAGTATGTACTTGTGAGATAGATCAAATACTGAACTGTAGTATGTACTGTGTGAGATAGATCAAATACTGAACTGTAGTATGTACTGTGAGAGATACATCAAATACTGAACTGTAGTATGTACTGTGTGAGATACATCAAATACTGAACTGTAGTATGTACTGTGTGAGATAGATCAAATACTGAACTGTAGTATGTACTGTGTGAGATAGATCAAATACTGAACTGTAGTATGTACTGTGGGATAGATCAAATACTGAACTGTAGTATGTACTGTGGGATAGATCAAATACTGAACTGTTGTATGTACTGTGAGATAGATCAAATACTGAACTGTAGTATGTACTGTGTGAGATACATCAAATACTGAACTGTAGTATGTACTGTGAGATAGATCAAATACTGAACTGTAGTATGTACTGTGTGAGATAGATCAAATACTGAACTGTAGTATGTACTGTGTGAGATAGATCAAATACTGAACTGTAGTATGTACTGTGTGAGATACATCAAATACTGAACTGTAGTATGTACTGTGTAGATACATCAAATACTGAACTGTAGTATGTACTGTGTGAGATACATCAAATACTGAACTGTAGTATGTACTGTGTGAGATACATCAAATACTGAACTGTAGTATGTACTGTGTGATACATCAAATACTGAACTGTAGTATGTACTGTGTAAGATACATCAAATACTGAACTGTAGTATGTACTGTGTGAGATAGATCAAATACTGAACTGTAGTATGTACTGTGTGAGATAGATCAAATACTGAACTGTAGTATGTACTGTGTGATACATCAAATACTGAACTGTAGTATGTACTGTGTGAGATATCAAATACTGAACTGTAGTATGTACTGTGTGAGATAGATCAAATACTGAACTGTAGTATGTACTGTGAGATACATCAAATACTGAACTGTAGTATGTACTGTGAGATACATCAAATACTGAACTGTAGTATGTACTGTGTGAGATAGATCAAATACTGAACTGTAGTATGTACTGTGTGAGATAGATCAAATACTGAACTGTAGTATGTACTGTGAGATAGATCAAATACTGAACTGTAGTATGTACTGTGTGAGATACATCAAATACTGAACTGTAGTATGTACTGTGTGAGATAGATCAAATACTGAACTGTAGTATGTACTGTGAGATAGATCAAATACTGAACTGTAGTATGTACTGTAAGATACATCAAATACTGAACTGTAGTATGTACTGTGAGAGATACATCAAATACTGAACTGTAGTATGTACTGTGTGAGATACATCAAATACTGAACTGTAGTATGTACTGTGTGATACATCAAATACTGAACTGTAGTATGTACTGTGTGATACATCAAATACTGAACTGTAGTATGTACTGTGTGAGATACATCAAATACTGAACTGTAGTATGTACTGTGAGATAGATCAAATACTGAACTGTAGTATGTACTGTAAGATATATCAAATACTGAACTGTAGTATGTACTGTGTGATAGATCAAATACTGAACTGTAGTATGTACTGTGAGATAGATCAAATACTGAACTGTAGTATGTACTGTGTGAGATACATCAAATACTGAACTGTAGTATGTACTGTGTGAGATACATCAAATACTGAACTGTAGTATGTACTGTGTGATACATCAAATACTGAACTGTAGTATGTACTGTGTGATACATCAAATACTGAACTGTAGTATGTACTGTGTGAGATAGATCAAATACTGAACTGTAGTATGTACTGTGTGAGATACATCAAATACTGAACTGTAGTATGTACTGTGTGAGATACATCAAATACTGAACTGTAGTATGTACTGTGTGATACATCAAATACTGAACTGTAGTATGTACTGTGTGATACATCAAATACTGAACTGTAGTATGTACTGTGTGAGATAGATCAAATACTGAACTGTAGTATGTACTGTGAGAGATACATCAAATACTGAACTGTAGTATGTACTGTGTGAGATACATCAAATACTGAACTGTAGTATGTACTGTGTGAGATACATCAAATACTGAACTGTAGTATGTACTGTGTGAGATAGATAACATACTGAACTGTAGTATGTACTGTGAGATAGATCAAATACTGAACTGTAGTATGTACTGTGTGATACATCAACTACTGAACTGTAGTATGTACTGTGTGAGATAGATCAAATACTGAACTGTAGTATGTACTGTGTGAGATAGATCAAATACTGAACTGTAGTATGTACTGTGTGAGATAGATCAAATACTGAACTGTAGTATGTACTGTGAGAGATACATCAAATACTGAACTGTAGTATGTACCGTGTGAGATACATCAAATACTGAACTGTTGTATGTACTGTGAGATAGATCAAATACTGAACTGTAGTATGTACTGTGTGATAGATCAAATACTGAACTGTTGTATGTACTGTGAGATAGATCAAATACTGAACTGTAGTATGTACTGTGTGAGATACATCAAATACTGAACTGTAGTATGTACTGTGTGAGATAGATCAAATACTGAACTGTAGTATGTACTGTGAGATAGATCAAATACTGAACTGTAGTATGTACTGTAAGATATATCAAATACTGAACTGTAGTATGTACTGTGTGATAGATCAAATACTGAACTGTAGTATGTACTGTGAGATAGATCAAATACTGAACTGTAGTATGTACTGTGAGAGATACATCAAATACTGAACTGTAGTATGTACTGTGTGAGATACATCAAATACTGAACTGTAGTATGTACTGTGTGAGATACATCTTATACTGAACTGTAGTATGTACTGTGAGAGATAGACCAAATACTGAACTGTAGTATGTACTGTGAGAGATAGATCAAATACTGAACTGTAGTATGTACTGTGTGAGATAGATCAAATACTGAACTGTAGTATGTACTGTGAGAGATAGATCAAATACTGAACTGTAGTATGTACTGTGTGATACATCAAATACTGAACTGTAGTATGTACTGTGTGAGATACATCAAATACTGAACTGTAGTATGTACTGTGTGAGATACATCAAATACTGAACTGTAGTATGTACTGTGAGAGATAGATCAAATACTGAACTGTAGTATGTACTGTAAGATACATCAAATACTGAACTGTAGTATGTACTGTGTGAGATAGATCAAATACTGAACTGTAGTATGTACTGTGAGAGATAGATCAAATACTGAACTGTAGTATGTACTGTGTGATACATCAAATACTGAACTGTAGTATGTACTGTGTGAGATACATCAAATACTGAACTGTAGTATGTACTGTGAGAGATATATCAAATACTGAACTGTAGTATGTACTGTAAGATACATCAAATACTGAACTGTAGTATGTACTGTGAGATAGATTAAATACTGAACTGTAGTATGTACTGTGTGAGATAGATCAAATACTGAACTGTAGTATGTACTGTGTGAGATACATCAAATACTGAACTGTAGTATGTACTGTGTGAAATAGATCAAATACTGAACTGTAGTATGTACTGTGTGAGATACATCAAATACTGAACTGTAGTATGTACTGTGTGAGATAGATCAAATACTGAACTGTAGTATGTACTGTGAGAGATACATCAAATACTGAACTGTAGTATGTACTGTGTGAAATAGATCAAATACTGAACTGTAGTATGTACTGTGTGAGATAGATCAAATACTGAACTGTTGTATGTACTGTGTGTGATACATCAAATACTGAACTGTAGTATGTACTGTGTGAAATAGATCAAATACTGAACTGTAGTATGTACTGTGTGAGATAGATCAAATACTGAACTGTTGTATGTACTGTGTGTGATAGATCAAATACTGAACTGTAGTATGTACTGTGAGAGATACATCAAATACTGAACTGTAGTATGTACTGTGTGAGATACATCAAATACTGAACTGTAGTATGTACTGTGTGATACATCAAATACTGAACTGTAGTATGTACTGTGTGATACATCAAATACTGAACTGTAGTATGTACTGTGTGAGATAGATCAAATACTGAACTGTAGTATGTACTGTGAGAGATACATCAAATACTAAACTGTAGTATGTACTGTGTGAGATACATCAAATACTGAACTGTAGTATGTACTGTGTGAGATAGATAACATACTGAACTGTAGTATGTACTGTGAGATAGATCAAATACTGAACTGTAGTATGTACTGTGTGATACATCAACTACTGAACTGTAGTATGTACTGTGTGAGATAGATCAAATACTGAACTGTAGTATGTACTGTGTGAGATAGATCAAATACTGAACTGTAGTATGTACTGTGTGAGATAGATCAAATACTGAACTGTAGTATGTACTGTGAGAGATACATCAAATACTGAACTGTAGTATGTACTGTGTGAGATACATCAAATACTGAACTGTTGTATGTACTGTGAGATAGATCAAATACTGAACTGTAGTATGTACTGTGTGA
Source organism: Archivesica marissinica (assembly GCA_014843695.1). Taxonomy (NCBI): domain Eukaryota; kingdom Metazoa; phylum Mollusca; class Bivalvia; order Venerida; family Vesicomyidae; genus Archivesica; species Archivesica marissinica. Next base: position 11,025,312 of record CM026394.1, on the reverse strand, counting down.
TAGATCAAATACTGAACTGTTGTATGTACTGTGAGATAGATCAAATACTGAACTGTAGTATGTACTGTGTGAGATACATCAAATACTGAACTGTAGTATGTACTGTGTGAGATAGATCAAATACTGAACTGTAGTATGTACTGTGTGAGATAGATCAAATACTGAACTGTAGTATGTACGTGTGAGATACATCAAATACTGAACTGTAGTATGTACTGTGAGATAGATCAAATACTGAACTGTAGTATGTACTGTGTGATAGATCAAATACTGAACTGTAGTATGTACTGTGAGATAGATCAAATACTGAACTGTAGTATGTACTGTGTGAGATACATCAAATACTGAACTGTAGTATGTACTGTGTGAGATACATCAAATACTGAACTGTAGTATGTACTGTGTGAGATACATCAAATACTGAACTGTAGTATGTACTGTGGAGATAGATCAAATACTGAACTGTAGTATGTACTGTAAGATACATCAAATACTGAACTGTAGTATGTACTGTGTGAGATAGATCAAATACTGAACTGTAGTATGTACTGTGAGAGATAGATCAAATACTGAACTGTAGTATGTACTGTGTGATACATCAAATACTGAACTGTAGTATGTACTGTGTGAGATACATCAAATACTGAACTGTAGTATGTACTGTGTGAGATACATCAAATACTGAACTGTAGTATGTACTGTGGAGATACATCAAATACTGAACTGTAGTATGTACTGTAGATAATCAAATACTGAACTGTAGTATGTACTGTGAAAATACTGAACTGTGTATGTACTGTGAGATAGATCAAATACTGAACTGTAGTATGTACTGTGTGAGATACATCAAATACTGAACTGTAGTATGTACTGTGTGAGATAGATAACATACTGAACTGTAGTATGTACTGTGAGATAGATCAAATACTGAACTGTAGTATGTACTGTGTGATACATCAAATACTGAACTGTAGTATGTACTGTGTGAGATAGATCAAATACTGAACTGTAGTATGTACTGTGTGAGATAGATCAAATACTGAACTGTAGTATGTACTGTGTGAGATAGATCAAATACTGAACTGTAGTATGTACTGTGAGAGATACATCAAATACTGAACTGTAGTATGTACCGTGTGAGATACATCAAATACTGAACTGTTGTATGTACTGTGAGATAGATCAAATACTGAACTGTAGTATGTACTGTGTGATAGATCAAATACTGAACTGTTGTATGTACTGTGAGATAGATCAAATACTGAACTGTAGTATGTACTGTGTGAGATACATCAAATACTGAACTGTAGTATGTACTGTGTGAGATAGATCAAATACTGAACTGTAGTATGTACTGTGAGATAGATCAAATACTGAACTGTAGTATGTACTGTAAGATATATCAAATACTGAACTGTAGTATGTACTGTGTGATAGATCAAATACTGAACTGTAGTATGTACTGTGAGATAGATCAAATACTGAACTGTAGTATGTACTGTGAGAGATACATCAAATACTGAACTGTAGTATGTACTGTGTGAGATACATCAAATACTGAACTGTAGTATGTACTGTGTGAGATACATCAAATACTGAACTGTAGTATGTACTGTGTGAGATACATCAAATACTGAACTGTAGTATGTACTGTGAGAGATAGATCAAATACTGAACTGTAGTATGTACTGTAAGATACATCAAATACTGAACTGTAGTATGTACTGTGTGAGATAGATCAAATACTGAACTGTAGTATGTACTGTGAGAGATAGATCAAATACTGAACTGTAGTATGTACTGTGTGATACATCAAATACTGAACTGTAGTATGTACTGTGTGAGATACATCAAATACTGAACTGTAGTATGTACTGTGTGAGATACATCAAATACTGAACTGTAGTATGTACTGTGAGAGATATATCAAATACTGAACTGTAGTATGTACTGTAAGATACATCAAATACTGAACTGTAGTATGTACTGTGAGATAGATCAAATACTGAACTGTAGTATGTACTGTGTGAGATAGATCAAATACTGAACTGTAGTATGTACTGTGTGAGATACATCAAATACTGAACTGTAGTATGTACTGTGTGAAATAGATCAAATACTGAACTGTAGTATGTACTGTGTGAGATAGATCAAATACTGAACTGTTGTATGTACTGTGTGTGATAGATCAAATACTGAACTGTAGTATGTACTGTGTGAGATACATCTCTGAACTATGGTATTTACTGTTTACTCTTATTATCTATTCAGCTGTATTTGAAGAGAGTAGACAACTTCTGAATGATAAGATCTTAAACTGGGGATTTGTACCTTCAAAACAAAGTTACTATGACATCCTGAAGTCTGCAGATTGTGTCGTTTCAACAGCCAATCACGAGTTCTTTGGTGTTGCTATGTAAGTACAACGAGAGAATCAAAATGTCTTTGGTGTTGTTACGTACGTATTAAGAAAGAATCGAGAGGTCTTTGGTGGTGGTATGTAAGGACCAAGAGAGAATCGAAATGTCTTTGGTGTTGTTACGTAAGTATTAAGAAAGTGCATCGTTTTTTGTTGACTTCAGTGCTCACTCTGGTATTTGCTGTTGCGAGTTTAAGGTTGCTCAACGGGGTGCCTATGGTAGAGTCACTTCCAGTACTTGCGGTATTTGCTGTTGCGAGTTTAAGGTGCCTACGGTAGAGTCACTTCCAGTACTTGCGGTATTTGCTGTTGCGAGTTTAAGGTTGCTGAACGGGGTGCCTACGGTAGAGTCACTTCCAGTACTTGCGGTATTTGCTGTTGCGAGTTTAAGGTTGTTCAACGGGGCGCCTCTGGTAGAGTCACTTACCATACTTGCGGTATTTGCTGTTGCAAGTTTAAGGTTGCTCAACAGGGCGCCTATGGTAGTCACTTCCAGTACTTGTGGTATTTGCTGTTGCGAGTTTAAGGTTGCTGAATGGGCCACCTATGGTAGAGTCACTTCCAGTACTTGCAGTATTTGCTGTTGCGAGTTTAAGGTTGTTCAACGGGGCGCCTATGGTAGAGTCACTTCCTGTACTTGCTGTATTTGCTGTTGCGAGTTTAAGGTTGCTCAACAGGGCGCCTATGGTAGTCACTTCCAGTACTTGCGGTATTTGCTGTTGCGAGTTTAAGGTTGCTCAATGGGCCACCTACGGTAGAGTCACTTCCCGTACTTGCGGTATTTGCTGTTGCGAGTTTAAGGTTGCTGAACGGGCCGCCTATGGAAGTTACCTCCGGTACTTGCGGTATTTGCTGTTGCAAGTTTACTAGTAAGGTTGCTGAACGGGCCGCCTATGGTAGAGTCACTTCCAGTACTTTTCAATCCTATACAGCCATTAGAAGATATAAATAATAATATACATATATGCATATGAACCAACATTATCTCATTTTATTTTATGTTTGTTTGTAATTTTTATTGTCATATGTAGGTTAGAAGCTGTGCATCTTGGGTGTTACCCTCTGTGCCCGAACAAATTGGTATATCCAGAAATATTTCCAAGTAAGTATGTTCTCTTTATGTGGTGTTGCCTTGTAGAATTAGAGTTGCATCAACTACTGTGTTCATGTATTGACTATCCAGTGGTGGACGAACCCCCCCCCCTGCCGAGTTTCTTCGACTGATGCACATTTTGAATCATCGTCCGTTCACAAGTCATTGATCAAAGTAACAGTGATTACCCACAGATCGTTTTATTAGTTAACTTTTTTGATTATTGCATCGGCATCGTCGGGGCGACTCCTTCAGAGTTATGTGTTTTTACGTTTATTTATCGTCGCTACCGGTTGCTCATATGAGCGACGCCTCCTGAAGAGATTAGTCATTTTAGATTTTTGGAGGATAGTGCAATGATACAGACAGAGACCCATTCCAGAGTCTCCTCTGGGTCTTTTACGTGCACGGTGTACAGCACCGACACGAGACCTCGTTTAACATCCCATCTGAAAGACTGTTAATTTTATTAGGGTCAGACGGGGGATCGAACCTGCGATTCCTGGATTACCAGTCCAGCGTGTTAACCACTGGACTACAGATCCGTTGGTATTCAGAGGTATATTAGTTATTTTATTTTTAAAGGATATTGCAAGTTACAGAAGCCATCCAATTCCAGAAATATCATTTATTCGATTATATGCCCAGTAATCAATATTGTTCATTGATCAATACTATTGCCCAGTAATCAATATTGTTCATTGATCAATACTATTGCCCAGTAATCAATATTGTTCATTGATCAATACTATTATTCAGTAATCAATATTGTTCATTGATCAATACTATTATTCAGTAATCAATATTGTTCATTGATCAATACTATTGTTCAGTAATCAATATTGTTCATTGATCAATACTATTGTTCAGTAATCAATAATGTTCATTGATCAATACTATTGTTCAGTAATTAATATTGTTCATTGATCAATACTATTGTTCAGTAATCAATAATGTTCATTGATCAATACTATTGTTCAATAATCAATATTGTTCATTGATCAATACTATTGTACAGTAATCAATATTGTTCATTGATCAATACTATTGTTCAGTAATCAATATTGTTCATTGATCAATACTATTGTTCAGTAATCAATATTGTTCATTTAAAGGAGAGGACAATCATAAGCTATACAGCTTTCTGTCCAATTCCTTATATCAGTTGTTGTAAATAATCATGTATTGACAGAAAATAAATATGTTTAAACTAATCAATATTGTTCATTGATCAGTACTATTGTTCAGTAATCAATATTGTTCATTGATCAGTACTATTGTTCAGTAATCAATATTGTTCATTGATCAGTACTATTGTTCAGTAATCAATATTGTTCATTGATCAGTACTATTGTTCATCAATCAATATTGTTCATTGATCAATACTATTGTTCATCAATCAATATTGTTCATTGATCAGTACTATTGTTCAGTAATCAATATTGTTCATTGATCAGTACTATTGTTCAGTAATCAATATTGTTCATTGATCAATACTATTGTTCAGTAATCAATATTGTTCATTGATCAGTACTATTGTTCAGTAATCAATATTGTTCATTGATCAGTACTATTGTTCAGTAATCAATATTGTTCATTGATCAGTACTATTGTTCATCAATCAATATTGTTCATTGATCAGTACTATTGTTCATCAATCAATATTGTTCATTGATCAATACTATTGTTCATCAATCAATATTGTTCATTGATCAGTACTATTGTTCAGTAATCAATATTGTTCATTGATCAGTACTATTGTTCAGTAATCAATATTGTTCATTGATCAATACTATTGTTCAGTAATCAATATTGTTCATTGATCAGTACTATTGTTCAGTAATCAATATTGTTCATTGATCAGTACTATTGTTCATCAATCAATATTGTTCATTGATCAGTACTATTGTTCATCAATCAATATTGTTCATTGATCAATACTATTGTTCATCAATCAATATTGTTCATTGATCAATACTATTGTTCATCAATCAATATTGTTCATTGATCAATACTATTGTTCATCAATCAACATTGTTCATTGATCAATACTATTGTTCATCAATCAATATTGTTTATTGATCAATACTATTGTTCATCAATCAGTATTGTTCATTGATATGTTTCTCCACCACCAGAGGAGTGTCTGTATAACACTGATCAGCAGCTGTTTAAGAGGTTACGAGAGTATTGTCGCAGGCCGGATGTTCCTCGATCCAAACCTGTTATGGTAAGTAATTTTATAATGCTCGCTAATCCATCAACATGACATTATGCATTATGTAGACATTGTGTAGATCCAGCATGCTAGGGTCGTGCACACTTATATTCATTAAGGGTCGTGCACACTTATGTTCATCAAGGGTTGTGCACACTTATGTTCATCAAGGGTCGTACACACTTATATTCATCAAGGGTTGTGCACACTTATGTTCATCAAGGGTCATGCACACTTATGTTCATCAAGGGTTGTGCACACTTATATTCATCAAGGGTTGTGCACACTTACATTCATTAAAGGTCATGCACACTTATATTCATTAAGGGTCATGCACACTTATATTCATCAAGGGTCATGCACACTTATGTTCATCAAGGGTCATGCACACTTATGTTCATCAAGGGTTGTGCACACTTATATTCATCAAGGGTCGTGCACACTTATATTCATCAAGGGTTGTGCACACTTACATTCATTAAAGGTCATGCACACTTATATTCATTAAGGGTCATGCACACTTATATTCATCAAGGGTCATGCACACTTATGTTCATCAAGTGTTGTGCACACTTATATTCATCAAGGGTCATGCACACTTATGTTCATCAAGGGTCGTGCACACTTATATTCATCAAGGGTTGTGCACACTTACATTCATTAAAGGTCATGCACACTTATATTCATTAAGGGTCATGCACACTTATATTCATCAAGGGTTGTGCACACTTATATTCATCAAGGGTTATTATTATTATATACGAAACTTATATAGCGCTCTTTTTCATCTAAAAATATAACGTTCAAAAGCGCTTTACAGCCTAAATATCACAAATATTGATAAAAACTTCCACATACAATGAGATAAAACAAGACAAAAATAGCAAACACAATTACAATGGATTCTAAATATGCTATCAAATATTCGGATCTAAAATTATAACAATTAAAATATAGGTAATAATTAAATAAATAAATGTGCACACTTATATTCATTAAGGGTCATGCACACTTATATTCATCAAGGGTTGTGCACACATATATTCATTAAGGGTTGTGCACACTTATATTCATCAAGGGTCATGCACACTTATATTCATCAAGGGTCGTGCACACTTATATTCATCAAGGGTCATGTACACTCATATTCATCAAGGGTCGTGCACACTTATATTCATTAAGGGTCATGCACACTTATATTCATCAAGGGTTGTGCACACTTATATTCATTAAATGTTGTGCACACTTATATTCATTAAATGTTGTGCACACTTATATTCATTAAATGTTGTGCACACATATATTCATTAAATGTTGTGCACACTTATATTCATTAAATGTTGTGCACACTTATATTCATTAAGGGTTGTGCACACTTATATTCATTAAGTGTCATGCACATTTATATTCATTAAGGGTCATGCACACTTATATTCATCAAGGGTCATGTACACTTATATTCATCAAGGGTTGTGTACACTTATATTCATTAAGGGTCATGCATACTTATATTCATCAAGGGTCATGTACACTTATATTCATTAAAGGTCATGCACACTTGTATTCATCAAGGGTCATGCACACTTATATTCATCAAGGGTCGTGCACACTTATATTCATCAAGGGTCATGCACACTTATATTCATCAAGGGTTGTGCACACTTATATTCATCAAGAGTCGTGCACACTTATATTCATCAAGGGTTGTGCACACTTATATTCATTAAGGGTCGTGCACACTTATGTTCATTAAATGTTGTGCACACTTATATTCATTAAGGGTCATGCACACTTATATTCATTAAATGTTGTGCACACTTATATTCATTAAGGGCCGTGCACACTTATATTCATTAAGGGTCGTGCACACTTATATTCATTAAGGATCGTGCACACTTATATTCATTAAGGATCATGCACACTTATATTCACCAAGGGTTGTGCACACTTATATTCATTAAATGTTGTGCACACTTATATTCATTAAGGGTCATGTACACTTATATTCATTAAATGTTGTGCACACTTATATTCATCAAGAGTCATGCACACTTATATTCATCAAGGGTCGTGCACACTTATATTCACCAAGGGTTGTGCACACTTATATTCATTAAATGTTGTGCACACTTATATTATTCAAGGGTCATGTACACTTATATTCATCAAGGGTTGTGCACACTTATATTCATCAAGGGTTGTGCACACTTATATTCATTAAATGTCGTGCACACTTATATTCATTAAGGGTCATGTACACTTATATTCATTAAATGTTGTGCACACTTATAGTCATCAAGAGTCATGCACACTTATATTCATCAAGGGTCGTGCACACTTATATTCATCAAGGGTTGTGCACACTTATATTCATCAAGGGTTGTGCACACTTATATTCATTAAATGTTGTGCACACTTATATTCATCAAGGGTCATGCACACTTATATTCATCAAGGGTTGTGCACACTTATATTCATCAAGGGTCGTGCACACTTATATTCATTAAGGGTCATGTACACTTATGTTCATCAAGGGTTGTGTACACTTATATTCATTAAGGGACATGCACACTTGTATTCATTAAAGGTCATGCACACTTGTATTCATCAAGGGTCATGTACACTTATATTCATCAAGGGTTGTGCACACTTATATTCATTCGGGTCATGCACACTTATATTCATCAAGGGTCGTGCACACTTATATTCATCAAGGGTTGTGCACACTTATATTCATCAAGGGTCGTGCACACTTATATTCATCAAGGGTTGTGCACACTTATATTCATCAAGGGTCATGCACACATAGTTTCTACATGGATCTTGATCTTGAAGATGTCTTGTCACATCTCCATGCACCATGCCATGTGTCTATATAGGCTACACATCATTGCTAAATACTGTTGTACTAGAATCATGAGATCAGTAAAGCAGATACATAGATGATGATGATGATGATGATGATGATGGTGATGATGATGGTGATGATGATGATGATGATGATGATGATAATGAAAATAAATCGATTTTTCATTACTTAACAAATAAAAATATGTTCCTTAGTTTTACAGTTCTGAAAATCTTTTTTTATTAATATATTTTCAGGTTGACACAAACTTATATTAATATATTTTCAGGTTGACACAAACTTATATTGATATATTTTAGGTTGACACAAACTTATATTAATATATTTTCAGGTTGACTCAAACTTATATTAATATATTTTCAGGTTGACACAAATTTATTAATATATTTTCAGGTTGACACAAACTTATATTAATATATTTTAGGTTGACACAAGGTTATATTAATATATTTTAGGTTGACACAAACTTATATTAATATATTTTCAGGTTGACACAAACTTATATTGATATATTTTAGGTTGACACAAACTTATATTAATATATTTTCAGGTTGACACAAACGTATATTAATATATTTTCAGGTTGACACAAATTTATTAATATATTTTCAGGTTGACACAAACTTATATTAATATATTTTAGGTTGACACAAGGTTATATTAATATATTTTAGGTTGACACAAACTTATATTAATATATTTTCAGGTTGACACAAACTTATATTGATATATTTTAGGTTGACACAAACTTATATTAATATATTTTCAGGTTGACACAAACGTATATTAATATATTTTCAGGTTGACACAAATTTATTAATATATTTTCAGGTTGACACAAACTTATATTAATATATTTTAGGTTGACACAAGGTTATATTAATATATTTTAGGTTGACACAAACTTATATTAATATATTTTCAGGTTGACACAAACTTATATTGATATATTTTAGGTTGACACAAACTTATATTAATATATTTTCAGGTTGACACAAACGTATATTAATATATTTTCAGGTTGACACAAATTTATTAATATATTTTCAGGTTGACACAAACTTATATTAATGTAATTTAGGTTGACACAAACTTATATTAATATATTTTCAGGTTGACACAAGCTTATATTCTTGGGACACCTTAAAAGATCAGTTCCTGAAATACTTGTTGATATGAATGCAAGAAATGCCCGCACTAAGTACGTTCATGCCATACTATGTATTTCTGTGAAACCAGAGATAGAACAGATTATCTGTAACGCAAGCGACTAGTAGTGTTTTGCGCCAATGTGAGCTAAATCTGTACAAATATGAAGATATAGCAGGCATTATAGTGTGGAGATGGACGGACGGACGGACGGACGGATGGACTGACTGAATCCTGGATGCTGACCAAGTCATTACAACTTGTGTAAGTACGCCGATCTAAGATGGATAAATATGACACATGCACACAGATTGAGGAACGGATTTCACAACAACCTTTCCAGTTCAGCGTCAGACCTGGAACCCTTTCCAGAAAGAATTGGCAGACATGTACATTGTGTTGATTAACGTGAATGGGCTGAACTCGTACTGTTCCTTTAGATGAAGGATTGAACTGTTGCTATGTTTTGGAAACCAATCAGTAATTTTCTATTGCGTTTATGACTAGCTGGCGTCCCTATAGTACAAACAGTAGACAAGTCGTGATAGCGCAGTGGTAGCGTGTTCGCTTCAGGTGCGAAATGATCAGTGTTTGCGCCCCGCTGGAGCCGTAACGATTGTGCCCTTAGGCAATGCGGTCTCGAGAGTGATTGAGTTCTTGAGAGTGATTGAGGTCTCGAGAATGATTGAGGTCTTGAGAGTGATTGAGGTCGAGAGTGATTGAGGTCGAGTGATTGTGGTCTCGAGAGTGAGTGCGGTCTTGAGAGTGATTGCGGTCTCGAGAGTCATTGAGGTCTCGAGAGTGATTAATATAAGTTGCAGGATAAGAACAGCTTTCTAGGTTCATGAGTGAAATATTATTCGATCAATAACTTTAAAGACCAATTTTCTTTTTATTTGTGTCTGAAGTGTGTTTTTATGATCGAAAACGATACAACGATACAACCTCGTGTCAATTCATAGTCAAAGCTCATTTCATTCTTAGCGCAAAATACCACATTATCCTCATTATGAATCCAATCACAATCAGCACTATGACATCATTAAACACAGGCCACGTGATATTCTGAGCCAATAGGACAAACTCTGAGGAGAAATGCGTAACCGTTTGATTGGTTGCCGGCTCCACCATGTTGCATACTGGTACCATGCTGTCGCTGGAACATCTGTAAGAATACATTTCATACTTGGGGTAAAACAAGTAATTTGCTGTTGTTTTTATTGATATGTTTATTTATCGTCGGCGCCCCGTGATCATTGGGGCTATGCCTCCAGAAGTATGGTAGTAATTTTATTGTTTGAAGGATAGTGTAAGATACAGAAGACGCTGCTATTGCAGAAGTATCCATGGTTCTCTTACATGCCAGGTGCATAGCATCGACATGTACAAGATCTTGGTTCAAAGTCACATCTGAAAGACTTGTATTAATATGGGCAAACTGGGAATCGAGCTTGCGATCCCTGGATTCACAGTACAACAAGAAGACGCTGCTATTCCTGAAGCATCTCTGGTTCTCTTACAAGCCCGGTGCATAGCATCGACATGTACAAGATCTTGGTTCAAAGTCACATTTGAAAGACTGTTAATATTAATATGGTCAAGCGGGGAATCAAACCTGTGATCCCTGTATTCACAGTACAACAATGTCCAGCTAGAGTAGCAATTCCAATCTAAAACTTTTATCTATCTAGACGATCTTTAGAGCGGATGTACATATCATATGTTAGGCTCCTTCTGGAATATGGTGATGTGGTATGAGACAACTGCTCTGACGAATTGAAAAAAGATATAGAATCTGTACAGGTTGAAGCTGCGCGAATTGTTGCAGGAGCCACAGAGCTTTGCAACAAAAATATTCTCCTTAGAGAACTTTGCTGGGAAACACTCTCCGATAGAAGAGCAAAACACCAACTTATCTTATTCTACAAGATGAAGACTAGTCGAGCCCCACTTTACTTATCCAACCTTGTCCCAGAACCCACCAGTCCAGCTTATTCCCTTCGCTCTATACCAGATGTACCTGTCCCCCAAACACGCACGCATTCTCATGCATCTTCCTTCCTCCCTTCCACTATCAGAAAATGGAATTCAAGGCCAAGTTGAGCATCAACAAGAAAAAGTCTTCACCTCTTTATAATATCGGACAGAGAAAGCTACAAATCTACCACGCACGACTACGATTAGGGTGCAGCTCCCTGGCTTTTGATTTACATAGGAAAAACATAATCGACTCTCCCTCATGTAGTTGCGGTGCTCTGGAGGACGTTAGCCACTATCTTTTGCATTGCCCACAAGTTGCAGTCCAACGCCAACAACATCTATCCAACCTTCCATGTGTCACACTCATTAACAATCTCCTATTAGGCGACGATCACTTGTCCTTTGATAGCAACTCTCTCGTCTTCATCAATGTCCAAGCATTCATCGCAGCCACCAGGTGGTTCGATGCTTAGTTAATCTATCCTAATACCTCTTATTCATAATACAAAATATCACTAAGTAAAACCATTCATTACCTGTCGATTGACATACACTAGACTTATTTAACCTTAATGTCCAGCCCAGTTGACTTCTGTAAACAAACGCCAAACCGGTGGATATGCAGCTACCCGTTCACCTTTCCCTACCGATGCCAAGTGTGAGTCCATAATTATTTCTGATATTGATGTTTTGAATTTATTGGGGGTATTTTTTTTGGGGGGCGGGTGGGGGAGGGAGGGGTCATTCATTGCAAGCATAACCTATCTTTATTCGAGAACCATATACCATACAATTAAACTTTAACGAGCAATTTAATCCGTGAACATACAAAGAACAACAGCTTACATTACTTATACCGGACTACACCAACTTGTTAAATGCTCCATCTAGGAGAGGACTTTATATAAGATTGTATTTATCTTGTTTTCCAATCCTTTGTTATCTTCCTGCAACCTGTGTGTTTATATAATTTCGATGCATATATGCCCTTTGTACAAAAGAAGAACAATAAATAAAGTTTAAACTAATCTAAAACTTGCTAAAAGTTGTGCAAATAGCCATTATTTAAATGTTACACATTTTGACTGACTTGGTGAATATTACTTGTTGTGATGTCCTACTAAAGTACTTGTGACGTCATAGTAAAGTACTTGTTGTGACATACTAGTAAAGTACTTGTTGTGATGTCATAGTAAAGTACTTGTGATGTCATAGTAAAATACTTGTTGTGACATCATAGTAAAGTACTTGTGAAGTCATAGTAAAGTACTTGTTGTGATGTCATAGTAAAGTACTTGTTGTGAAGTCATAGTAAAGTACTTGTGAAGTCATTGTAAAGTACTTGTTGTGACGTCATAGTAAAGTATTTGTTGTGATGTCATAGTAAAGTACTTGTTGTGATGTCATAGTAAAGTATTTGTTGTGACATCATTTACGTCATGTGACGTCAATGTTTGTTAGCTTTTGACATTTGTGATAGTTACCATGCTATAGTTAAGGGGTTACATTCACCGCTGCTGGTGTAAATCCCTGTAAGGGGTGTAATGTTATGCTCAATCTGTGTGTGTGTTTTACGTTTATTTATCGTCGCTATCGGTTGCCCATATGAGCAACGCCTCCTGAAGAGATACGTCATTTTAGATTTTTGGAGGATAGTGCAATGATACAGACATTCCAGAGTTTCCTATTGTTTTTTTACGTGCACAGTGTAAATCACCGGCACGAGACCTCAGTTTAAAGTCCCATCTAAAAGACTGTAAATTTTATTAGGGTCAGACGGTGGATCGAACCTGCAATCCCTGGATTACCAGTTCAGCGTGTTACCACTGGACTACAGATCCGTCTGTTAACTGGAACATGTAAGTCCCATCTGAAAGACTGGTAATGCTCAGTCTTATACTAATGATTTATTTTATACAGCATTCATTATAATAGATTTGTTTGTTTTTGGACTCAGACTTACTTGATTGAGAACTCAGACTTACTTGATTGAGAACTCAGACGTACTTGATTGAGAACTCAGACTTACTTGATTGAGAACTCAGACTTACTTGATTGAGAACTCAGACTTACTTGATTGAGAACTCAGACTTACTTGATTGAGAACTCAGACTTACTTGATTGAGAACTCAGACTTACTCGATTGAGAACTCAGACCTACTTGATTGAGAACTCAGACCTACTTGATTGAGAACTCAGACCTACTTGATTGAGAACTCAGACAACTCAGACCTACTTGATTGAGAACTCATTTTACTTGATTGAGAACTCAGACTTACTTGATTGAGAACTCAGACTTACTCGATTGAGAACTCAGACCTACTTGATTGAGAACTCAGACCTACTTGATTGAGAACTCAGACCTACTTGATTGCGAACTCAGACAACTCAGACCTACTTGATTGAGAACTCAGACCTACTTGATTGAGAACTCAGACTTACTTACTTGATTGAGAATTCAGACTTACTTACTTGATTGAGAACTTGTACTTACTTGATTAAGAACTCAGACTTACTTGATTGAGAACTCAGACTTACTTGATTGAGAACTTGTACTTACTTGATCGGCTCTGCATCAGTAAATTCCAACGTTATAAGTGCGTTTAATCCGTAAGTAAAATATGAAGCAAACTTCCCCCATCTCAGCCACAGTGGTGGTGTGTTAAATGCTCCTCCTGTGAAATAACAACTATTTAAGTTGATACTGATTGGCTGAACCCGTTGCATGCTGGGTAAAATAAAGGCTATAGATAGTTCAAATAATTGTAGCAGACGACAATTCATTAATATGTTTTACTTATTTGTAACTGAACTCTGGGAAATATGTCTTGGAATTTCATTAAACTTGTGGTCGTTATTTATGCCAGGAATTTCAATAATACGTGCAAAACGTGATGTGCAAAATGTTGCAAAACGTGATGTGCAAAATGTTGCAAAACGTGATGTACGCACATTAATGTTTTGCTATTATGAATTGTTGTGGAGAAATGTAGTTACGAAGAGAGCCGAACGAAATAAATCTTAAGCCAAGTAAAATTATACATGTATATTTTTCAACAATGTTCAGGTTCATTAGAAATGTTTAGTTTAAACATATTTTATTCAGTTCAGATGATAAGCGTTGGAATACATATACATCAAACAAATGTATTTGGATCGGAAAACAAGATAAGAGAATGCTTATATAAATTCCTTTCCATGGTGGAGTTTGCTCACTATATAGTTGTTGCTTATATAAATTCCTTTCCATGTGTGTTTTACGTTTATTTATCATCGCTACCGGTTGCCCATATGAGCGACGCCTCCTGAAGAGATTAGTCATTTTAGATTGTGGAGGATAGTGCATGATACAGAGACCCATTCCAGAGTCTTCTGGTTCTTTTATGTGCACGGTGTAAAGCACCGACACGAGACCTCAGTTTAACGTCCCATCTGAAAGACTGTTAATTTTATTATGGTCAGACGGGGGATCGAACATTCCTTTCCATGGTGGAGTTTGCTCACTATATAGTTGTGCTGTACGGTATGTAGACATGGTGGAGTTTGCTCACTATATAGTTGTGCTGTACAGTAAGAGACATGGTGGAGTTTGCTCACTATATTGTTGTGCTGTACGGTAAGTAGACATGGTGGAGTTTGCTCACTATATAGTTGTGCTGTACGGTACGTAGACATGGTGGAGTTTGCTCACTATATAGTTGTGCTGTACGGTATGTAGACATGGTGGAGTTTGCTCACTATATAGTTGTGCTGTACAGTAAGAGACATGGTGGAGTTTGCTCACTATATAGTTGTGCTGTACGGTATGTAGACATGGTGGAGTTTGCTCACTATATAGTTGTGCTCTAGGGTAAGTAGACATGGTGGAGTTTGCTCACTATATAGTTGTGCTCTAGGGTACGTAGACATGGTGGAGTTTGCTCACTATATAGTTGCGCTGTATGGTATGTAGACATGGTGGAGTTTGTTCACTATATAGTTGCGCTGTACAGTATGTAGACATGGTGGAGTTTGCTCATTATATAGTTGTGCTGTATGGTATGTAGACATGGTGGAGTTTGCTCACTATATAGTTGTGCTGTACGGTATGTAGACATGGTGGAGTTTGCTCACTATATAGTTGTGCTGTACGGTACGTAGACATAGTGGAGTTTGCTCACTATATAGTTGCGCTGTACGGTAAGTAGACATGGTGGAGTTTGCTCACTATATAGTTGCGCTGTACGGTATGTAGACATGGTGGAGTTTGCTCACTATATAGTTGCGCTGTACGGTATGTAGACATGGTGGAGTTTGCTCACTATATAGTTGCGCTGTACGGTAAGTAGATATGGTGGAGTTTGCTCACTATATAGTTGTGCTGTACGGTATGTAGACATGGTGGAGTTTGCTCACTATATAGTTGTGCTGTACAGTAAGAGACATTGTGGAGTTTGCTCACTATATAGTTGTGCTGTACGGTATGTAGACATGGTGGAGTTTGCTCACTATATAGTTGTGCTGTACGGTAAGTAGACATGGTGGAGTTTGCTCACTATATAGTTGTGCTGTACGGTACGTAGACATGGTGGAGTTTGTTCACTATATAGTTGTGCTGTACGGTATGTAGACATGGTGGAGTTTGCTCACTATATAGTTGCGCTCTACGATAAGTAGACATGGTGGAGTTTGCTCACTATATAGTTGCCCTGTACGGTATGTAGACATGGTGGTGTTTGCTCACTATACAGTTGCTCTGTACGGTAAGTAGACATGGTGGAGTTTGCTCACTATATAGTTGTGCTGTACGGTAAGTAGACATGGTGGTGTTTGCTCACTATATAGTTGTGCTGTACGGTACGTAGACATGGTGGAGTTTGCTCACTATATAGTTGTGCTGTACGGTATGTAGACATGGTGGAGTTTGCTCACTATATAGTTGTGCTGTACGGTATGTAGACATGGTGGAGTTTGCTCACTATATAGTTGTGCTGTACGGTGTGTAGACATGGTGGAGTTTGCTCACTATATAGTTGCGCTGTATGGTATGTAGACATGGTGGAGTTTGTTCACTATATAGTTGCGCTGTACAGTATGTAGACATGGTGGAGTTTGCTCATTATATAGTTGTGCTGTATGGTATGTAGACATGGTGGAGTTTGCTCACTATATAGTTGTGCTGTATGGTATGTAGACATTGTGGAGTTTGCTCACTATATAGTTGTGCTGTACGGTATGTAGACATGGTGGAGTTTGCTCACTATATAGTTGTGCTGTACGGTAAGTAGACATAGTGGAGTTTGCTCACTATATAGTTGCGCTGTACGGTACGTAGACATAGTGGAGTTTGCTCACTATATAGTTGCGCTGTACGGTATGTAGACATGGTGGAGTTTGCTCACTATATAGTTGCTGCTGTACTGTATGTAGACAGGGTGGAGTTTGCTCACTATATAGTTGCGCTGTACGGTATGTAGACATGGTGGAGTGTGCTCACTATATAGTTGCGCTGTACGGTAAGTAGACATGGTGGAGTTTGCTCACTATATAGTTGCGCTGTACGGTATGTAGACATGATGGAGTTTGCTCACTATATAGTTGTGCTGTACGGTATGTAGACATGGTGGAGTTTGCTCACTATATAGTTGTGCTGTACGGTAAGTAGACATGGTGGAGTTTGCTCACTATATAGTGGTGCTCTACGGTAAGTAGACATGATGGAGTTTGCTCACTATATAGTTGTGCTGTACGGTATGTAGACATGGTGGAGTTTGCTCACTATATAGTTGCGCGGTACGGTAAGTAGACATGGTGGAGTTTGCTCACTATATTGTTGTGCTGTACGGTATGTAGACATGGTGGAGTTTGCTCACTATATAGTTGTGCTGTACGGTATGTAGACATGGTGGAGTTTGCTCACTATATAGTTGTGCTGTACGGTATGTAGACATGGTGGAGTTTGCTCACTATATAGTTGCGCGGTACGGTAAGTAGACATGGTGGAGTTTGCTCACTATATTGTTGTGCTGTACGGTATGTAGACATGGTGGAGTTTGCTCACTATATAGTTGTGCTGTACGGTACGTAGACATGGTGGAGTTTGCTCACTATATAGTTGTGCTGTACGGTATGTAGACATGGTGGAGTTTGCTCACTATATAGTTGTGCTGTAGAGTAAGAGACATGGTGGAGTTTGCTCACTATATAGTTGTGCTGTACGGTAAGTAGACATGGTGGAATTTGCTCACTATATAGTTGTGCTCTACGGTAAGTAGACATGGTGGAGTTTGCTCACTATATAGTTGTGCTGTACGGTATGTAGACATGGTGGAGTTTGCTCACTATATAGTTGTGCTGTACGGTACGTAGACATGGTGGAGTTTGTTCACTATATAGTTGTGCTGTACGGTATATAGACATGCTGGAGTTTGCTCACTATATAGTTGTGCTGTACGGTAAGTAGACATGGTGGAGTTTGCTCACTATATAGTTGTGCTGTACGGTACGTAGACATGGTGGAGTTTGTTCACTATATAGTTGTGCTGTACGGTACGTAGACATGGTGGAGTTTGCTCACTATATAGTTGTGCTGTACGGTATGTAGACATGGTGGAGTTTGCTCACTATATAGTTGTGCTGTACGGTATGTAGACATGGTGGAGTTTGTTCACTATATAGTTGTGCTGTACGGTATGTAGACATGGTGGAGTTTGCTCACTATATAGTTGCGCTGTACGGTATGTAGACATGGTGGAGTTTGCTCACTATATAGTTGCGCTGTACGGTATGTAGACATGGTGGAGTTTGCTCACTATATAGTTGTGCTGTACGGTATGTAGACATGGTGGAGTTTGCTCACTATATAGTTGCGCTGTACGGTATGTAGACATGGTGGAGTTTGCTCACTATATAGTTGCGCTGTACGGTATGTAGACATGGTGGAGTTTGCTCACTATATAGTTGTGCTGTACGGTATGTAGACATGGTGGAGTTTGCTCACTATATAGTTGCGCTGTACGGTAAGTAGACATGGTGGAGTTTGCTCACTATATAGTTGCGCTGTACGGTATGTAGACATGGTGGAGTTTGCTCACTATATAGTTGTGCTGTACGGTATGTAGACATGGTGGAGTTTGCTCACTATATAGTTGCGCTGTACGGTATGTAGACATGGTGGAGTTTGCTCACTATATAGTTGTGCTGTACGGTATGTAGACATGGTGGAGTTTGCTCACTATATAGTTGTGCTGTACGGTATGTAGACATGGTGGAGTTTGCTCACTATATAGTTGTGCTGTACAGTATGTAGACATGGTGGAGTTTGCTCACTATATAGTTGTGCTGTACAGTAAGAGACATGGTGGAGTTTGCTCACTATATAGTTGTGCTGTACGGTAAGTAGACATGGTGGAATTTGCTCACTATATAGTTGTGCTCTACGGTAAGTAGACATGGTGGAGTTTGCTCACTATATAGTTGTGCTGTACGGTATGTAGACATGGTGGAGTTTGCTCACTATATAGTTGTGCTGTACGGTACGTAGACATGGTGGAGTTTGTTCACTATATAGTTGTGCTGTACGGTATATAGACATGCTGGAGTTTGCTCACTATATAGTTGTGCTGTACGGTAAGTAGACATGGTGGAGTTTGCTCACTATATAGTTGTGCTGTACGGTACGTAGACATGGTGGAGTTTGTTCACTATATAGTTGTGCTGTACGGTACGTAGACATGGTGGAGTTTGTTCACTATATAGTTGTGCTGTACGGTACGTAGACATGGTGGAGTTTGTTCACTATATAGTTGTGCTGTACGGTATGTAGACATGGTGGAGTTTGCTCACTATATAGTTGCGCTCTACGATAAGTAGACATGGTGGAGTTTGCTCACTATATAGTTGCCCTGTACGGTATGTAGACATGGTGGTGTTTGCTCACTATACAGTTGCTCTGTACGGTAAGTAGACATGGTGGAGTTTGCTCACTATATAGTTGTGCTGTACGGTAAGTAGACATGGTGGTGTTTGCTCACTATATAGTTGTGCTGTACGGTATGTAGACATGGTGGAGTTTGCTCACTATATAGTTGCCCTGTACGGTATGTAGACATGGTGGAGTTTGCTCACTATATAGTTGCGCTGTACGGTATGTAGACATGGTGGAGTTTGCTCACTATATAGTTGCGCTGTATGGTATGTAGACATGGTGGAGTTTGTTCACTATATAGTTGCGCTGTACAGTATGTAGACATGGTGGAGTTTGCTCATTATATAGTTGTGCTGTATGGTATGTAGACATGGTGGAGTTTGCTCACTATATAGTTGTGCTGTACGGTATGTAGACATGGTGGAGATTGCTCACTATATAGTTGCGATGTACGGTATGTAGACATGGTGGAGTTTGCTCACTATATAGTTGTGCTGTACGGTATGTAGACATGGTGGAGTTTGCTCACTATATAGTTGTGCTGTACGGTATGTAGAAATGGTGGAGTTTGCTCACTATATAGTTGTGCTGTACGGTACGTAGACATGGTGGAGTTTGTTCACTATATAGTTATGCTGTACGGTATATAGACATGGTGGAGTTTGCTCACTATATAGTTGCGCTGTACGGTAAGTAGACATGGTGGAGTTTGCTCACTATATAGTTGCGCTGTACGGTAAGTAGACATGGTGGAGTTTGTTCACTATATAGTTGCGCTGTACGGTATGTAGACATGGTGGAGTTTGCCCACTATATAGTTGTGCTGTACGGTATGTAGACATGGTGGAGTTTGCTCACTATATAGTTGCTGCTGTACTGTATGTAGACATGGTGGAGTTTGCTCACTATATAGTTGCGCTGTACGGTATGTAGACATGGTGGAGTTTGCTCACTATATAGTTGTGCTGTACGGTAAGTAGACATGGTGGAGTTTGCTCACTATATAGTTGCGCTGTACGGTATGTAGACATGGTGGAGTTTGCTCACTATATAGTTGTGCTGTACGGTAAGTAGACATGGTGGAGTGTGCTCACTATATAGTTGCGCTGTACGGTATTTAGACATGGTGGAGTTTGCTCACTATATAGTTGCGCTGTACGGTAAGTAGATATGGTGGAGTTTGCTCACTATATAGTTGTGCTGTACGGTATGTAGACATGGTGGAGTTTGCTCACTATATAGTTGCGCTGTACGGTATGTAGACATGGTGGAGTTTGCTCACTATATAGTTGTGCAGTACGGTACGTAGACATGGTGGAGTTTGCTCACTATATAGTTGCGCTGTACGGTATGTAGACATGGTGGAGTTTGCTCACTATATAGTTGTGCTGTACGGTACGTAGACATGGTGGAGTTTGTTCACTATATAGTTGTGCTGTACGGTATGTAGAC
This sequence comes from Archivesica marissinica, assembly GCA_014843695.1. Taxonomy (NCBI): domain Eukaryota; kingdom Metazoa; phylum Mollusca; class Bivalvia; order Venerida; family Vesicomyidae; genus Archivesica; species Archivesica marissinica. The sequence continues at coordinate 11,004,226 of CM026394.1, read as the reverse complement.
ATGGTGGAGATTGCTCACTATATAGTTGTGCTGTACGGTACGTAGACATGGTGGAGTTTGTTCACTATATAGTTGTGCTGTACGGTATGTAGACATGGTGGAGTTTGCTCACTATATAGTTGTGCTGTACGGTACGTAGACATGGTGGAGTTTGTTCACTATATAGTTGTGCTGTACGGTATGTAGACATGGTGGAATTTGCTCACTATATAGTTGTGCTGTACAGTAAGAGACATGGTGGAGTTTGCTCACTATACAGTTGTGCTGTACGGTATGTAGACATGGTGGAGTTTGCTCACTATATAGTTGCGCTGTACAGTATGTAGACATGGTGGAGTTTGCTCACTATATAGTTGTGCTGTACGGTATGTAGACATGGTTGAGTTTGCTCAATATATAGTTGTGCTGTACGGTATGTAGACATGGTTGAGTTTGCTCACTATATAGTTGTGCAGTACGGTATATAGACATGGTGGAGTTTGCTCACTATATAGTTGTGCTGTACGGTATATAGACATGGTGGGGTTTGTTCACTATATAGTTGTGCTGTACAGTAAGAGACATGGTGGAGTTTGCTCACTATATAGTTGTGCTGTACGGTATGTAGACATGGTGGAGTTTGCTCACTATATTGTTGCGCTGTACGGTATGTAGACATGGTGGAGTTTGCTCACTATATAGTTGTGCTGTACGGTAAGTAGACATGGTGGAGTTTGCTCACTATATAGTTGCGCTGTACGGTATGTAGACATGGTGGAGTTTGCTCACTATATAGTTGCTCTGTACGGTATGTAGACATGGTGGAGTTTGCTCACTATATAGTTGTGCTGTACGGTACGTAGACATGGTGGAGTTTGCTCACTATATAGTTGCGCTGTACGGTATGTAGACATGGTGGAGTTTGCTCACTATATAGTTGCGCTGTACGGTACGTAGACATGGTGGAGTTTGTTCACTATATAGTTGTGCTGTACGGTATGTAGACATGGTGGAGTTTGCTCACTATATAGTTGTGCTCTACGGTAGGTAGACATGGTGGAGTTTGCTCACTATATAGTTGTGCTGTACGGTAAGTAGACATGGTGGAGTTTGCTCACTATATAGTTGTGCTGTACGGTACGTAGACATGGTGGAGTTTGCTCACTATATAGTTGTTCTGTACGGTATGTAGACATAGTGGAGTTTGCTCACTATATAGTTGCGCTGTACGGTAAGTAGACATGGTGGAGTTTGCTCACTATATAGTTGTGCTGTACGGTATGTAGACATGGTGGAGTTTGCTCACTATATAGTTGCGCTGTACGGTATGTAGACATGGTGGAGTTTGCTCACTATATAGTTGCGCTGTACGGTAAGTAGACATGGTGGAGTTTGCTCACTATATAGTTGCGCTGTACGGTATGTAGACATGGTGGAGTTTGCTCACTATATAGTTGTGCTGTACGGTAAGTAGACATGGTGGAGTTTGCTCACTATATAGTTGCGCTGTACGGTATGTAGACATGGTGGAGTTTGCTCACTATATAGTTGCGCTGTACGGTAAGTAGACATGGTGGAGTTTGCTCACTATATAGTTGCGCTGTACGGTATGTAGACATGGTGGAGTTTGCTCACTATATAGTTGCGCTGTACGGTATGTAGACATGGTGGAGTTTGCTCACTATATAGTTGCGCTGTACGGTATGTAGACATGGTGGAGTTTGCTCACTATATAGTTGCGCTGTACGGTATGTAGACATGGTGGAGTTTGCTCACTATATAGTTGCGCTGTACGGTATGTAGACATGGTGGAGTTTGCTCACTATATAGTTGTGCTGTACGGTATGTAGACATGGTGGAGTTTGCTCACTATATAGTTGTGCTGTACGGTACGTAGACATGGTGGAGTTTGTTCACTATATAGTTGTGCTGTACGGTATGTAGACATGGTGGAGTTTGCTCACTATATAGTTGTGCTGTACGGTAAGAGACATGGTGGAGTTTGCTCACTATATAGTTGTGCTGTACGGTATGTAGACATGGTGGAGTTTGCTCACTATATAGTTGCGCTGTACAGTATGTAGACATGGTGGAGTTTGCTCACTATATAGTTGTGCTGTACGGTATGTAGACATGGTGGAGTTTGCTCACTATATAGTTGTGCTGTACGGTATGTAGACATGGTGGAGTTTGCTCACTATATAGTTGTGCTGTACGGTATGTAGACATGGTGGAGTTTGCTCACTATATAGTTGTGCTGTACGGTATGTAGACATGGTGGAGTTTGCTCACTATATAGTTGTGCTGTACGGTAAGAGACATGGTGGAGTTTGCTCACTATATAGTTGTGCTGTACGGTATGTAGACATGGTGGAGTTTGCTCACTATATAGTTGCGCTGTACGGTATGTAGACATGGTGGAGTTTGCTCACTATATAGTTGCGCTGTACGGTATGTAGACATGGTGGAGTTTGCTCACTATATAGTTGCGCTGTACGGTAAGTAGACATGGTGGAGTTTGCTCACTATATAGTTGCGCTGTACGGTATGTAGACATGGTGGAGTTTGCTCACTATATAGTTGCGCTGTACGGTATGTAGACATGGTGGAGTTTGCTCACTATATAGTTGCGCTGTACGGTATGTAGACATGGTGGAGTTTGCTCACTATATAGTTGCGCTGTACGGTAAGTAGACATGGTGGAGTTTGCTCACTATATAGTTGCGCTGTACGGTAAGTAGACATGGTGGAGTTTGTTCACTATATAGTTGCGCTGTACGGTAAGTAGACATGGTGGAGTTTGCTCACTATATAGTTGCGCTGTACGGTAAGTAGACATGGTGGAGTTTGCTCACTATATAGTTGCGCTGTACGGTAAGTAGACATGGTGGAGTTTGCTCACTATATAGTTGCGCTGTACGGTATGTAGACATGGTGGAGTTTGCTCACTATATAGTTGCGCTGTACGGTATGTAGACATGGTGGAGTTTGCTCACTATATAGTTGCGCTGTACGGTATGTAGACATGGTGGAGTTTGCTCACTATATAGTTGCGCTGTACGGTATGTAGACATGGTGGAGTTTGCTCACTATATAGTTGCGCTGTACGGTATGTAGACATGGTGGAGTTTGCTCACTATATAGTTGCGCTGTACGGTATGTAGACATGGTGGAGTTTGCTCACTATATAGTTGTGCTGTACGGTATGTAGACATGGTGGAGTTTGCTCACTATATAGTTGCGCTGTACGGTAAGTAGACATGGTGGAGTTTGCTCACTATATAGTTGCGCTGTATGGTATGTAGACATGGTGGAGTTTGCTCACTATATAGTTGCGCTGTACGGTAAGTAGACATGGTGGAGTTTGCTCACTATATAGTTGCGCTGTACGGTATGTAGACATGGTGGAGTTTGCTCACTATATAGTTGCGCTCTACGGTAAGTAGACATGGTGGATTTTTCACTATATAGTTGCGCTGTACGGTATGTAGACATGGTGGAGTTTGCTCACTATATAGTTGTGCTGTACGGTATGTAGACATGGTGGAGTTTGCTCACTATATAGTTGCGCTGTATGGTATGTAGACATGGTGGAGTTTGCTCACTATATAGTTGTGCTGTACGATAAGTAGACATGGTGGAGTTTGCTCACTATATAGTTGCGCTGTATGGTATGTAGACATGGTGGAGTTTGCTCACTATATAGTTGCGCTGTACGGTATTTAGACATGGTGGAGTTTGCTCACTATATAGTTGCGCTGTACGGTATATAGACATGGTGGAGTTTGCTCACTATATATATGCGCTGTACAGTATGTAGACATGGTGAGAGCAGTTGTATTCAATACAGATTCATAAATATGTTGTTTGCTCTGTTGACATTTTGACTGTTTATACACACTAAGGGAGGTATGTTTATACACACTAAGGGAGGTATGTTTATACACACTAAGGGAGGTATGTTTATACACACTAAGGGAGGTATGTTGATGTGCGTTAGTTTGATATGGTCTTAAACTGATAAATACAAGAACGATGTTGGTATCACACACAGGACCGGGGAACGAAACCAGGAAACCAACCGTTGCCGCACTGATGTGTCAAATCGCTTAGTTACTGCAATGTAACCCTGGACACGCAGGAAGAGGACCATGTTACTTTCGAATGACAGATGCTCGTCACCAAACATGATTGTTAATTGTAAGTGCACATGGAAGGTGGGACAAGTAGAGTTGGCGTGCTCTATGGTATCTCGGACAGTATATAATATAGTGAAGAGATGTCTCGATATATCCACAGATGCACACTGGTGACTCCACAATGTTTCTACGGTTGAGGTCGAAGTTTAAGGAGCTGCATCAAAGAGAAATGTTTAACGATTGGATGTCTTTTCTTTACGGCAAAACTTGGGGCAATAATGGTATTGTAAGGAATATAATTGCATTATAATATTACAACGTTTTTAGATATTGTGACTATTGAACAGTAATATAACACGTGGCTTAGCATACCGTTTCAGGGTTCCCGCTGTTGGTTGCCAATGGCGCCAATTACGGTAAAAAAATAATAATACTGGCACTAAATTTCGTGAATTGGTGAACATATTTGGCGCAACTGTTTTTCTTTTTTTTTTGCACATCTTTTGTCAAATACATGGCTTCAAATATTCATCTGTGAACTATATGGCTCTTAGTTGCCTTCAATGTTTACAAATTGGCTCCAGGGCGACAGAAGTGGCGCAGACAAAAATTCAGACAGAGGGAATCCAGGGTTTATACAATTTATTTAAGCTCGATTGTGAAACAAGTTCTTACAACTTAAAATTAATCACTCTCGAGACCTCATACCTGATGGAATCCATCGCTACGAGTGAGAGAGAAGGGGCAACGTGGAATTTAAACGCCTTGCCTAAGGGCATACTCGTAACGGCTTGTAGCGGGGCTCGAACTCATGGCCTTTCGCGCCTGAAACGTAGTATAATATATAGCATATTGTAGAGTTAACCTACCCCAAAGCATCATAGACAAGAGACCCAGCGAAACAACGCTGATGGTCCAGGGAGGGCGTAATGCTGTACCAACAAACAAACCTATGCTCTGAAATATATAAACATGCACACTGCAATCTGTGACTATTTTCTGTATGCTCGATTGTCTAAAAATGGGGGGGGGGGTATGTCCCATTTACGTCATACCACTTACGGGGGTCCTAGACCTGCTTCCCTGGGCAGACTTAGCCGACCGAAGCGGTTAAACCAGTTCTAAGCAATGTGTGTGAGGTGACTTGGTGGTGCTTCCCTGGGCAGATTTACCTGACCTAAGCGGTTAAACAAGTTCTAAGCAATGTGTGTGAGGTGACTTGGTGGTGCTTCCCTGGGCAGATTTACCTGACCTAAGTGGTTAAACAGTTCTAAGCAATGCGTGAGGTGCCTTGGTCATGCTCCACTGGGCAGATTTAGCTGACCTAAGTGGTTAAACAGTTCTAAGCAATGTGTAAGGTGCCTTTGGCATGCTTCCCTGGGCAGGTTTAGCCGACCGAAGCGGTTTAACCAGTTCTAAGCAATGTGTGTGTTGTGACTTGGTGCTGCTTCCCAGGGCAGGTTTAGCCGACCGAAGCGGTTAACCAGTTCTAAGCAATGTATGTGTTGTGACTTGGTGCTGCTTCCCAGGGCAGGTTTAGCCGACCGAAGCGGTTAACCAGTTCTAAGCAATGTATGTGTTGTGACTTGGTGCTGCTTCCCAGGGCAGGTTTAGCTGACCTAAGCGGTTAACCAGTTCTGAGCAATGTATGTGTTGTGACTTGGTGCTGCTTCCCAGGGCAGGTTTAGCCGACCGAAGCGGTTAACCAGTTCTAAGCAATGTATGTGTTGTGACTTGGTGCTGCTTCCCAGGGCAGGTTTAGCCGACCGAAGCGGTTAACCAGTTCTAAGCAATGTATGTGTTGTGACTTGGTGCTGCTTCCCAGGGCAGGTTTAGCCGACCGAAGCGGTTAACCAGTTCTAAGCAATGTATGTGTTGTGACTTGGTGCTGCTTCCCAGGGCAGGTTTAGCCGACCGAAGCGGTTAACCAGTTCTAAGCAATGTATGTGTTGTGACTTGGTGCTGCTTCCCAGGGCAGGTTTAGCTGACCTAAGCGGTTAACCAGTTCTAAGCAATGTATGTGTTGTGACTTGGTGCTGCTTCCCTGGGCAGGTTTAGCTGACCTAAGCGGTTAACCAGTTCTAAGCAATGTATGTGTTGTGACTTGGTGCTGCTTCCCTGGGCAGGTTTAGCTGACCTAAGCGGTTAACCAGTTCTAAGCAATGTATGTGTTGTGACTTGGTGCTGCTTCCCTGGGCAGGTTTAGCTGACCTAAGCGGTTAACCAGTACTAAGCAATGTATGTGAGCTGCCTTGGTCAAGGACACATACATGTACATACATGCCGTGACTCTATCCAACTATACAACGTATGTACCTGTTTACGCTTTTGATTGCGTAATAACGCCTTTTTCATTCTGTAGTGTTCAACTCGTTTCTATGGGGAGGGCCAATCACTAATGTTGTCAGAACTTGTGGCCCAACCCATTTGCTAATTATGTATCGGTTATACGATTGTTATTGTTATATACATGTATATAGAGCAATACCAAATCAAATCCAACTGGTACTGGTGGTAACACACTGGACTGGTAATCCAGGGATAGCAGGTTCGATCCCCCGTCTGACCTAAGAAAATTAACAGTCTTTCAGATGGGACGTTAAACCGAGGTCTCGTGTCGGTGCTTTACACCATACTCGTAAAATAACCAGAGGAGACTCTGGAATGGGTATCATACACTATCCTCCAAAATCTAAAATGACTAATCTCTTCAGGAGGCGTCGTTCATATGGACAACCGGTAGCGACGATAAATAAACGTAAAATACACACACTTTATGCAAAGTAGAATGGGCTACTACTACTACTACTACACGCATGCACGCACGCACGTTCTAAAAGTCCCAGCCGAGAACAGTATACCCGACTCACCCCACTTGATTACTCTTCATTTGAAACAAAGAAAACGTCTGTATTTATAACTGTCGGTTAAATTAATTCTGACACCTAACGCGTTTATATATATTACCGAAAAATACAACTTTCTTGAAATTGATATGAATATCGAGATGGCCAAGAGTCTGGAATGTATCTCAATATTGGTATAGTATTCAATATATATATCAGTAGCTTACCTGAGCGGCTAACACGTTTACAATAAGTACACCCGTAGATGCACAGAAAGCTATGACATTGTTTAAATTGGCTACCCAGTAGATGACGGCCATGTAGACACACGGTTGAACAATGGCAAGCGGAACCTCACTGATTGTCTTGGCGATGCAGTAGGCAGAAGTATGATACAGCTTGTTCTTTCGTTCTTCACACACAACGAGCAGTTCTTTTGGAACTGAAGACAAACATTAGTTGTTTTACTTCATAATGACAATTAGTGTAATTTGTTTGTTTTACATTTATTTATCGTCGCTATCGGTTGCCCGTTTGAGCGACGCCTCCTGAAGAGATTAGTCATTTTAGATTTTTGGAGGATAGTGCAATGATACAGAGACCCATTCCAGAATCTCCTCTGGTTCTTTTACGTGCACGGTGTAAAGCACCGACACGAGACCTCGGTTTAAAGTCCCATCTGAAAGACTGTTAATTTTATTATGGTCAGACGGGGGATCGAACCTGCGATCCCTGGATTACCAGTCCAACGTGCAAACCACTGGACTACAGCTCCGTCTGTCCGTCTGTGTGTAATTTAGTTTATCATGACAATTTTACTTTAGCTCGATTGTGAAATATGTTTTTACAGCATTATATTAATCGCTATCGAGATTTTATTCCGTATGGAATCCATCGCCAATGAACTTACAGGTTATATATGAATTATAGTATACATATGTTTATGAACTTACAGGTGGTTATATATGGACTATAGTATACATATGCTTATGAACTTACAGGTGGTTATATATGGACTATAGTATACATATGTTTATGAACTTACAGGTTATATATGGACTATAGTATACATATGCTTATGAACTTACAGGTGGTTATATATGGACTATAGTATACATATGTTTATGAACTTACACGTTATATATGGACTATAGTATACATATGCTTATGAACTTACAGGTGGTTATATATGGACTATAGTATACATATGTTTATGAACTTACAGGTGGTTATATATGGACTATAATATACATATGTTTATGAACTTACAGGTGGTTATATATGGACTATAGTATACATATGTTTATGAACTTACAGGTGGTTATATATGGACTATAGTATACATATGTTTATGAACTTACAGGTGGTTATATATGGACTATAGTATACATATGTTTATGAACGTACAGGTGGTTATATATGGACTATAGTATACATATGTTTATGAACTTATAGGTTATATATGGACTATAGTATACATATGTTTATGAACTTACAGGTTATATATGGACTATAGTATACATATGTTTATGAACTTACAGGTGGTTATATATGGACTATAGTATACATATGTTTATGAACTTACAGGTTATATATGGACTATAGTATACATATGTTTATGAACTTACAGGTTATATATGGACTATAGTATACATATGTTTATGAACTTACAGGTGGTTATATATGGACTATAGTATACATATGTTTATGAACTTACAGGTTATATATGGACTATAGTATACATATGTTTATGACTTACAGGTTATATATGGACTATAGTATACATATGTTTATGAACTTATAGGTTATATATGGATATATATACATATGTGTATGAACTTACAGTTATATGGACTATAGTATACATATGTTTATGAACTTACAGGTTATTATGGACTATAGTATACATATGCTATGAACTTACAGTTATATATGGACTATAGTACATATGTTTATGAACTTACAGGTGGTTATATATGGATATAGTATACATATGTTATGAACTTACAGGTTATATATGGACTATAGTATATATGTTTATGAACTTACAGGTTATATATGGACTATAGTATACATATGTTTATGAACTTACAGTGGTTATATATGGATATAGTATACATATGTTTATGAACTTACAGGTGGTTATATATGGACTATAGTATACATATGTTTATGAACTTACAGGTGGTTATATATGGATATAGTATACATATGTTTATGAACTTACAGGTTATATATGGACTATAGTATACATATGTGTATGAACTTACAGGTGGTTATATATGGATATAGTATACATATGTTTATGAACTTACAGGTGGTTATATATGGACTATAGTATACATATGTTTATGAACTTACAGGTTAATATGGCATCCAGAAGTGAAAAGAAAGCCCATTGCACGATTGTGAAAAAGAACTGAAATTGAAATTATAATGTTGGTTTTATTCTGGCATTTATTTATTATTAGCACTGGAACAACATGGCTACGCGCCAGAAGCATAGTGGGTTGTTTTTAATTGTCCTGGTACAGGAGGGGACCTCGGTTTATAGACCCATCCGAAATACTGTTAATATCATCATGGTGGACGGAGGTTCGAATGCACGACGCCTGGATTCGCAGTGTTAACGACCAGACCACTGATCTGTCCTAGGCTTTAATACTCTAATTGCATAACACGCGCGAATATGCATGTTGTACGGCATACATGATGCATAATGCACGTGTCATGATCATGTAGCTGACATATAGCCTAGGAACAGGCGTTGATATATTTTGCCTGCTCAGTCATATAAATATATTTTAACACGGAGGCTATTAATTGGGCCGTATTGAGTTTCTGATCATGTCATTTTGCCAGAAGTAAATTAGTGAAACATCGACAGACTGGAACCAGGCCAGCAGCAAGCTAGCACATCAATTGAACGACAATGCTATCACGTTAAAAAGTGAAACATCGACAGACTGGAACCAGGCCAGCAGCAAGCTAGTACATCAATTGAACGACAATGCTATCACGTTAAAAAGTGAAACATCGACAGACTGGAACCAGGCCAGCAGCAAGCTAGCACATCAATTGAACGACAATGCTATCACGTTAAAAAGTGAAACATCGACAGACTGGAACACAGGCTAGCAACAAGCTAGCGCATCAATTGAACGACAATGCTATCACGTTAAAAAGTGAAACATCGACAGACTGGAACCCAGGCTAGCAACAAGCTAGTACATCAATTGAACGGCAGTGCTATCACGTTAAATAGTAAAACATCGACAGACTGGAACCCAGGCTAGCAACAAGCTAGCACATCAATTGAACGGCAGTGCTATCACGTTAAATAGTAAAACATCGACAGACTGGAACCCAGGCTAGCAACAAGCTAGCGCATCAATTGAACGACAATGCTATCACCGAAATTAACAAGTATCAGAAATATGAATCAGAAATTGCTGGCCCTTTAAATAGGGATGCCACTATAAAAACAAACACTTTACGTTACTTTACTTTTTATAGGCATATACATATATATATTAGAGGACATAGAACACGCACACTTCGGCTACGTGTGTTTTTACATGGAAAACAATAACTATGTAAATACATAGTTTTAAACATTTTAGAATATTTTTAGTTGCTCAGTTTGTGTTTTGTAATAAAGATGTGATATATATTTGATGGAATCCTTCGTATTTAGTTTTCATGTAATAATAATCATATAATGTAGGTGCGCGTTTTCTATGTCCTCAGGCACACTGTAGATAATACCCACCAGTCCCATCCTGTCTTTGATTGTTTCCTCCGTGCGTTCGGGTCGCCACCAAATAAGTACACATATCACTAAAATGTACACATTCTGTATGATGCTGAAATACGATGTTAGAAACTTTCATATTTAAGTTATACAAACGCATACTTCACTCTTACTCTAGGTGCCGCTATTTTTTAAACGCCACGTTGATTGACCATACGCATACGATACATACATATCCTGTCCAGGCGTAGTGGTAGCGCAGTGGTAGCGCGTTCGCTTTATGTGCGAAAGGCTCAGAGTTTGCGCCCCCCCCCCACTAGAGTAGTTATGATTGTGCCCTTATGCAAGACATTTAAATTCCACGTTGCCCTTTCTCACTCCCTCGTGGCAATGGATTCTTCCAGCAGGAATGAGGTATCGAGAGTGATTAATAAGTTGTAGGAACTTGTTTCGCAATCGAGCTAAAATAAATTTGTATAAACTAGACAAATGCAATATTTCTTTACACATATCCGTTAATTTGTGCTATGTCGAGTCTTACAACAATAAAACAAATCCACTCCTACATGTGTGTGCATAATATTTATACTTGACTATGTTTATTCAAAGAAATAAATATTGTTTATTAAACTAAAACAAACCCGACCAAATTCTGTGTCTACCTATATGTACACGTGCAGTTAGTAAGTATACCTATATGTACACGTGCAGTTAGTAAGTATACCTATATGTACACGTGCAGTTAGTAAGTATACCTATATGTACACGTGCAGTTAGTAAGTATACCTATATGTACACGTGCAGTTAGTAAGTATACCTATATGTACACGTGCAGTTAGTAAGTATACCTATATGTACACGTGCAGTTAGTAAGTATACCTATATGTACACGTGCAGTTAGTAAGTATACCTATATGTACACGTGCAGTTAGTAAGTATACCTATATGTACACGTGCAGTTAGTAAGTATACCTATATGTACACGTGCAGTTAGTAGTTGTTTGTACTGTATATCTGTTACCTGACTGGAAACAGAATCCTACGTCTGGCATTGTGAAAGTTCCTGGAAGTCAAAACTCTCAGCTGGTTCCAGTAAGATGTTGCACAGGCTGTGCGGGAAACCGTAGCCATGTTTGATTTGAACGATGGAATCAATATGTGATGTTCACCGTTGGTCGTCGAGTCATCTAGATACACGTGTTATAGATTATGTTGTTGTTGTTGTTGTTGTTGTATGATGTACGATATACGTGTATCCATTTATTAAAATTAATTATTATAATACTAATAATATAATAATAAAGACTTTATTTAACGAGAGAACTCTTTATATCTTATTTCCTATATGAAAGTTTTACTGGTTACTGTTTACATGTTTCATTATGCTATTTCATGTTTTAATTTGTTTATTTTTATTTGTTAATAAATTTCATGGTAGATTGAATTAATAGTTCAAATGAGTTCTCTAGTTAAATAAAGTCTTTATTATTATTATTATTTTTATTATTATTATTTGAACAATTAAGTCAATCTATCACGAGACCCTCAAACAAATTAAAACATCAATTAGCATAATGAAACATGTAAACAATGACCAGTAAAATTAAGACTTTCACACGTGAACTAAGATATTAGTGTGTTTATTTATCGTCACTACCGGTTGCCCATATGAGCGACGGCTCCTGAAGAGATTAGTCATTTTAGATTTTGGAGGATAGTGCAAGGATACAGACAGAGACCCATTCCAGAGTCTCCTCTGGTTCTTTTACGTGCACGGTGTAAAGCACCGACATGAGACCTCGGTTTAACGTCCCATCTGAAAGACTGTCAATTTTATTAGGGTCAGACGGGGGATCGAACCTGCGATCCCTGGATTACCAGTCCAGCGTGTTACCACTGGACTACAGAGATATAAGCTGCACGAACTAATACTTATATACATGTACATGTATAATTATAATTTATCAGTTTATTAGGTTAACGGTCTTTGTACCACCTGATATATATGAAGATTTGAAGTGTGGAACAGAATGTGCTGTTTTGATATGATAAGGGGGGGGGGATTTCACAAGTGTGACCCTGATTATGAGAACGATTGTCTAAACAGTTCAGTTTTTGGCTTCGGAGGGTAAATTAAGTTGGAGATTGGGCGGATGATCGCACGTTTTGAGTTCGAACATCGGACGTAAATCTGAAGGACTCTTGCAGATAGACAGGTGCTAAGCCATCGAGTGTTTCTAAACATTAACACTGTGGCGGGTGCCCTGACGCCCTCAACATATACAGTCTACATCCGTTATGTCGAATTCCATAGGACCGAACAAAATACTTCGACATAACTGAAGTTTGATTTAACGAAATTCTATATAACCGGAGCCAGTTATATGTAAAATGATAGTGTCTGAAACGTGACTTTGGTCCGACTTCGAGATAACCGGGGAATTCGACATAACCGAGTGTAGACTGTACAAATCAAATGCAATCAAAAGATAGGACTATAAGTGAAACATTGGAATTATATAGTAATGTTAATGCTGAAAAGTAGAGAATTATGTATGTTATATTTCAGGTTTTACGCCTACATCAGCATCATTTGGGCTATATCGCCGGCGGGCAGTTTACCTAATATCACCTTTCCTGGGCAGGCTACATCGGTTAACCAGTACTTGGGTGCACCAACCTCCGTAAGAAACTGCCAACTTTTTCATTTAAATGAGACACGGTCTGAGCGGGGCTCGAACCCGTGACCATCAGTGATGATAGGTTACAGTAGTATACAAGTCAGCGACCGTAACCACTCGACCACGGAGGCGGAGAAAAGTAGAGAAACTATATATAATACATCGATGTTGTCATTATGTCGTAGTGTGATGATGCGACACTATACGGTCCGACCAGGCTGCGGCTCCATACAGTACCTTGCTGCAAGACGGTGACCCCGTTAAGATCTGTTTCTCTCACGGTAACGTTATTCTTGCTATTTTCTGTCACAGAATTCTCTATCAATATGTCATCGGTGGTCGATATACATGATCTGGAAACAACAATAAAGCGTAACTGTGTGTGTGCGTGCGTGCGTGCGTGCGTGCGTGCGTGCGTGCGTGCGTGCGTGCGTGCGTGCGTGCGTGCGCGCGTGCGTGCGCGCGTGCGCGCGTGTGTGCGCGTGTGCGCGTGTGTGTGTGTGTGTGTGTGTGCGCGTGTGCGCGTGTGCGTGCGCGCGTGCGCGCGTGCGCGCGTGCGCGCGTGCGCGCGTGCGTGTGCGTGTGTGCGTGCGTGTGTGTGTGTGTGTGTGTGTGTGTGTGTGGTGTGTGTGTGTGTGTGTGTGTGCGTGTGTGCGTGTGTGTGTGTGTGTGTGTGCGTGTGTGTGTGTGTGTGTGTGTTGTGTGTGTGTGTGTGTGTGTGTGTGTGTGTGTGTGTGTGTGTGTGTGTGTGTGTGTGTGTGTGTGTGTGTGTGTGTGTGTGTGTGTGTGTGTGTGTGTGTGTGTGTGTGTGTGTGTGTGTGTGTGTGTGTGTGTGTGTGTGTGTGTGTGTGTGTGTGTGTGTGTGTGTGTGTGTGTGTGTGTGTGTGTGTGTGTGTGTGTGTGTGTGTGTGTGTGTGTGTGTGTGTGTGTGTGTGTGTGTGTGTGTGTGTGTGTGTGTGTGTGTGTGTGTGTGTGTGTGTGTGTGTGTGTGTGTGTGTGTGTGTGTGTGTGTGTGTGTGTGTGTGTGTGTGTGTGTGTGTGTGTGTGTGTGTGTGTGTGTGTGTGTGTGTGTGTGTGTGTGTGTGTGTGTGTGTGTGTGTGTGGTGTGTGTGTGTGTGTGTGTGTGTGTGTGTGTGTGTGTGTGTGTGTGTGTGTGTGTGTGTGTGTGTGTGTGTGTGTGTGTGTGTGTGTGTGTGTGTGTGTGTGTGTGTGTGTGTGTGTGTGTGTGTGTGTGTGTGTGTGTGTGTGTGTGTGTGTGTGTGTGTGTGTGTGTGTGTGTGTGTGTGTGTGTGTGTGTGTGTGTGTGTGTGTGTGTGTGTGTGTGTGTGTGTGTGTGTGTGTGTGTGTGTGTGTGTGTGTGTGTGTGTGTGTGTGTGTGTGTGTGTGTGTGTGTGTGTGTGTGTGTGTGTGTGTGTGTGTGTGTGTGTGTGTGTGTGTGTGTGTGTGTGTGTGTGTGTGCGGCGCGCGCTCGTATCTTACGTTTATTTATCGTCGCTACCGGTTGCCCATATGAGCGACATCTCCTGAAGAGATTAGTCATTTTAGATGTTTGAAGGATAGTGCAATGATACCGACAGAGACCCATTCCAGAGTCTCCTCGGGTTCTTTAACGTGCACGGTGTAAATCACCGACACGAGACCTCGGTTTAAAGTCCCATCTGAAATACTGTTAATTTTATTATGGTCAAACAGGGGATCGAACATGCGATTCCTGGATTACCAGTACAACGTGTTAACCACTGGACTACAGACCCATATGTGCGTAACATGGCTTCACATATTTGTCTTTTAGGTGGGTGAGTGGTTCAGGTGGGTGGTTCAGGTGGGTGGTCCAGGTGGGTGGTTCAGGTGAGTGGTTCAGGTGAGTGGTTCAGGTGGGTGGTTCAGGTGGGTGGTTCAGGTGGATGGTTCAGGTGGGTGGTGCAGGTGGGTGGTTCAGGTGGGTGGTTCAGGTGGGTGGTTCAGGTGGGTGGTCAGGTGGGTGGTGTAGGTGGGTGGTTCAGGTGGGTGGTTCAGGTGGGTGGTTCAGGTGGATGGTTCAGGTGGGTGGTCAGGTGGATGGTTCAGGTGGGTGGTTCAGGTGGGTGGTTCAGGTGGATGGTTCAGGTGGGTGGTTCAGATGGGTGGTTCAGGTGGGTGGTTTAGGTGGGTGGTTCAGGTGGGTGGTTCAGGTGAGTGGTTCAGGTGGGTGGTTCAGGTGAGTGTTCAGGTGGGTGGTTTAGGTGGGTGGTTCTGGTGGGTGGTTCATGTGGGTGGTTCAGGTGGGTGGTTCAGGTGGGTGGTTCAGGTGGTGGTTCTGGTGGGTGGTTCAGGTGAGTGGTTCAGGTGGGTGTTCTGGTGGGTGGTTCAGGTGGTGGTTCTGGTGGGTGGTTCAGGTGGATGGTTCAGGTGGGTGGTTCAGGTGGTGGTTCTTAACCAAGGATCCCCAGCATCAGGTGGTGGTTCTGGTGAGTGGTTCTGGTGGGTGGTTCAGGTGGGTGGTTCAGGTGGGTGGTTCAGGTGGTGGTTCTTGACCAAGGATCCCCAGCATCAGGTGGTGGTTCAGGTGGGTGGTTCTGGTGGGTGGTTCAGGTGGTGGTTCTGGTGGTGGTTCTTGACCAAGGATCCCCAGCATCAGTTGGTGGTTCTGGTGGGTGGTTCTGGTGAGTGGTTCAGGTGGGTGGTTCAGGTGGGTGGTTCAGGTCGTGGTTCTTGTCCAAGGATCCCCAGCATCAGGTGGTGGTTCAGGTGGGTGGTTCAGGTGGGTGGTGCAGGTGATGGTTCTTGACCAAGGATCCCCAGCATCAGGTGGTGGTTCTGGTGGGTGGTTCAGGTGGGTGGTTCAGGTGGGTGGTTCAGTGTGGGTGGTTCAGGTGGTGGTTCTTGACCAAGAATCCCCAGCATCAGGTGGTGGTTCAGGTGGGTGGTTCAGGTGGGTGGTTCAGGTGATGGTTCAGGTGGTGGTTCTTGACCAAGGATCCCCAGCGTCAGGTTTGTGGTTCTGGCCACAGCATATATATTTTCTAAAGTACGGCGTTGGTAGTGACGGGGTGTTATTCTTAAACTTGCTTGGATATCATGTGTGTATAGTGACAAGCATATGGTGCATACTAATGTCCTTAAACAAGAACTATTTTGGGGCTTGAACCGTCCACCCAGCGCTGGGGATCATTTATCCGGACTCACAAGCGACTATATAGTTGTGAATACTATGCTACAACTCGTTCTCGTTTAGTGGAAGTCGTGATAGCGCAGTGGTAGGGTCAGGTGTGAAATGCCCGGAGTTCGAGCCCATCTGTAGCCGTTACGAGTGTGCCCTTATGCAAGGCATTTAAATTCCACATTGCCTCTTCTCTCTCCCTCATGACGATGAATTCCACCATAAATGAGGTATCGAGAGTGATTAACATAAGTTGAAGGAAATTGTTTCGCAATTGAGCTAACATAAATTTGTATAAACTAATTCGTTCTTATATCATTATTGTTACGTCATAAATCACAATTTCAATTTTAGTAGATTGAATACTTTTCCAGAATTATACCAATATAGAATATTCCGTACACATTTCCTCGTAACAGATTTATAAGCGAGTGTTGTATGCTGGAATGTTCCTGCCCGTTTCCAAGAAGACTCACTATAAGACAAGAATTACGTAAACATATTTAGTTATTCCTGAAGTAGGATTCTGTCAAACAGAATTATGTCGCGAGACTTGCACCGTGAATTAGCGACATACCAGACGAGATATGCATCACAGTGCTAGTTCATGTTTCCAGCGACATACCAGACGAGATATGCATCACAGTGCTAGT
This sequence comes from Archivesica marissinica, assembly GCA_014843695.1. Classification (NCBI taxonomy): domain Eukaryota; kingdom Metazoa; phylum Mollusca; class Bivalvia; order Venerida; family Vesicomyidae; genus Archivesica; species Archivesica marissinica. Next base: position 10,987,035 of record CM026394.1, on the reverse strand, counting down.
TCATGTTTCCAGCGACATACCAGACGAGAAATGCATCACAGTGCTAGTTCATGTTTCCAGCGACATACCAGACGAGATATGCATCACAGTGCTAGTTCATGTTTCCAGCGACATACCAGACGAGATATGCATCACAGTGTTAGTTCATGTTTCCAGCGACATACCAGACGAGATATGCATCACAGTGCTAGTTCATGTTTCCAGCGACATACCAGACGAGATATGCATCACAGAGCTAGTTCATGTTTCCAGCGACATACCAGACGAGATATGCATCACAGTGCTAGTTCATGTTTCCAGCGACATACCAGACGAGATATGCATCACAGTGCTAGTTCATGTTTCCAGCGACATACCAGACGAGATATGCATCACAGTGCTAGTTCATGTTTCCAGCGACATACCAGACGAGATATGCATCACAGTGCTAGTTCATGTTTCCAGCGACATACCAGACGAGATATGCATCACAGTGCTAGTTCATGTTTCCAGCGACATACCAGACGAGATATGCACCACAGTGCTAGTTCATGTTTCCAGCGACATACCAGACGAGATATGCATCACAGAGTTAGTTCATGTTTCCAGGAACCTTGCTAGAAATAACAATGTTTTATGTCGTCCAAAATACACATTTGTAATATACTAAATCATGTGCACTATAACTGGCCCATTAGTGAGGATAGCCTGGGTTCCAGTCTGTCGATGTTTCACTTTTTAACGTGACAGCATTGCCGTTCAATTGATGCGCTAGCTTGTTGCTAGCCTGGGTTCCAGTATGTCGATGTTTCACTTTTTAACGTGACAGCATTGTCGTTCAATTGATATGCTAGCTTCCTGCTAGCCTGGGTTCCAGTCTGTCGATGTTTCACTAATTTACTTCTGGCAAAATGACATGATCAGAAACTCAATACGGCCCAATTAATAGCCTCGGTGTTAAAATATATTTATTTGACTGTCCAGGCAAAATATATCGACGCCTGTTCCCAGGCTATAGTGAGGCAACACTCGAGAAATGTGTGAATAAAATTGAGTTTTCCCGCATAAAATGCCATTCTGTGAACAAATATAGCCCAGACCTGTATTAAGCAGCCAGTTTTCAGATTCCCAATATGTTACTTGGTTATACATTTGATCTATGTTAATCAGTCACCCGTGCTAAGCAGCCACTTTCTGTGATTCTCTTGGCCCACTGCTAAGACCGGTTTCACTGTATATACATGTATTACAAGTGGAAGTAATGACCGTGAGTAGCCGGGTATTCTACGCCGTCGATGGAGTACCTGTCCTGATCACGACATGCACGTAGTGGGAGCTGGGTTAGGCTTGTAAATATAATCCGCTGCCTACGTAATGAACTAGTCCATCACGTGTTCAGTGGTTGATTGACGTGACGTCGTACACAATAAACTCGGCTGTGTCTTAGAAAATAATAAAATATGTCGGTCAATACAAAACGAACAGCAGAAGTGGAGGTATTACGATTGTGCCCTTAGCCAGCAAGGCATTTAAGTTCCATGTTGCCTCTTTTCTATCCATTGTGGCGATGGATGTCACAAGGAATGAGGTCTCGAGAGTGATTAATATTAGTTGTAAGAACTTGTTTCGCAATCGAGCTAAAATAAATCTGTATAAACTAACAGCAGAACATGGAATTCATTTCGTGGTAAATTGATCCGGAACGACATGATCCGGAATGACATGATCCGGAACAACATGATCCGGAATGACATGATCCGGAACAACATGATCAGCAATGACATGATCCGGAACAACATGATCAGGAATGACATGATCCGGAACAACATGATCCGGAATGACATGATCCGGGACGACATGATCCGGAACGACATGATCCGGAATGACATGATCCGGAATGACATGATCCGCAATGACATGATCCGGAACAACATGATCAAGAATGACATGATCCGGAATGACATGATCCGGAACGACATGATCCGGAATGACATGATCCGGAATGATATGATCCGGGACGACATGATCCGGAACGACATGATCCGGAATGACATGATCAGGAATGACATGATTCGCAACATATGTATTGCTTTTCATTGGTTTGGCAATAAGAACAAGCATTGTCCACTGTGTTAATGTAAGCGACAGAAGAAACAGTAAAACAAGAACTATCTATTACTTACTCAAACATGTAAAGCAAGAACTATCTATTACTTACTTAAACATGTAAAACAGGAACTATCTATTACTTTACTCAAACATGTAAAACAAGAAATATCTATTACTTACTCAAACATGTAAACCAAGAACTATCTATTACTTACTCAAATATATAAAACAGGAACTATCTATTACTTAAGCAAACATGTAAAACAAGAACTATCTATTACTTACTCAAACATGTAAAGCAAGAACTATCTATTACTTACTTAAACATGTAAAACAAGAACTATCTATTACTTACTCAAACATGTAAAACAAGAACTATCTATTACTTACTACAAGAACTATATATTACTTACTACAAGAACTATCTATTACTTACTATAAGAACTATCTATTACTTACTACAAGAACTATCTTTTACTTACTCAAGCATGTAAAACAAGAACTATATATTACTTACTCAAACATGTAAAAGAAGAACTATCTATTACTTACTCAAACATGTAAAACAAGAACTATCTATTACTTACTCAAACATGCAAAGCAAGAACTATCTATTACTTACTCAAACATGTAAAAGAAGAACTATCTATTACTTACTCAAACATGTAAAACAAGAACTATCTATTACTTACTCAAACATGTAAAAGAAGAACTATCTATTACTTACTCAAACATGTAAAACAAGAACTATCTATTACTTACTCAAACATGCAAAGCAAGAACTATCTATTACTTACTACAAGAACTATCTATTACTTACTATAAGAACTATATATTACTTACTACAAGAACTATCTATTACTTACTCAAGCATGTAAAACAAGAACTATCTATTACTTACGCAAACATGTAAAGCAAGAACTATCTATTACTTACTCAAACATGAAAAGCAAGAACTATCTATTACTTACTCAAACATGTAAAGCAAGAACTATCTATTACTTACTCAAACATGTAAAGCAAGTACTATCTATTACTTACTCAAACATGTAAAGCAAGAACTATCTATTACTTACTCAAACATGTAAAGCAAGAACTATCTATTACTTACTCAAACATGAAAAGCAAGAACTATCTATTACTTACTCAAACATGTAAAGCAAGAACTATCTATTACTTACTCAAACATGTAAAGCAAGAACTATCTATTACTTACTCAAACATGAAAAGCAAGAACTATCTATTACTTACTCAAACATGTAAAGCAAGAACTATCTATTACTTACTCAAACATGTAAAACAAGAACTATCTATTACTTACTCAAACATGTAAAACAAGAACTATCTATTACTTACTCAAACATGTAAAACAAGAACTATATATTACTTACTCAAACATGTAAAACAAGAACTATCTATTACTTACTCAAACGTGTAAAACAAGAACTATCTATTACTTACTCAAACATGTAAAACAAGAACTATCTATTACTTACTAAAACATGTAAAACAAGAACTATCTATTACTTACTACAAGAACTATCTATTACTTACTCAAACATGTAAAGCAAGAACTATCTATTACTTACTCAAACATGTAAAGCAAGAACTATCTATTACTTACTACAAGAACTATCTATTACTTACTCAAACATGTAAAGCAAGCACTATCTATTACTTACTCAAACGTGTAAAGCAAGAACTATCTATTACTTACTACAAGAACTATCTATTACTTACTCAAACATGTAAAGCAAGAACTATCTATTACTTACTCAAACATGTAAAGCAAGAACTATCTATTACTTACTTAAACGTGTAAAACAAGAACTATCTATTACTTACTCAAACATGTAAAACAAGAACTATCTATTACTTACTCAAACATGTAAAACAAGAACTATCTATTACTTACTCAAACGTGTAAAGCAAGAACTATCTATTACTTACTACAAGAACTATCTATTACTTACTCAAGCATGAAAACAAGAACTATCTATACTTACTCAAACGTGTAAAACAAGAACTATCTATTACTTACTCAAACATGTAAAACAAGAACTATCTATTACTTACTCAAACATGTAAAACAAGAACTATCTATTACTTACTCAAACATGTAAAACAAGAACTATCTATTACTTACTCAAACATGTAAAACAAGAACTATCTATTACTTACTCAAACATGTAAAGCAAGAACTATCTATTACTTACTCAAACGTGTAAAACAAGAACTATCAATTACTTACTCAAACGTGTAAAGCAAGAACTATCTATTACTTACTCAAACATGTAAAACAAGAACTATCTGTTACTTACTCAAACATGTAAAACAAGAACTATCTATTACTTACTCAAACGTGTAAAGCAAGAACTATCTATTACTTACTACAAGAACTATCTATTACTTACTCAAACATGTAAAACAAGAACTATCTATTACTTACTCAAACATGTAAAGCAAGAACTATCTATTACTTACTCAAACGTGTAAAACAAGAACTATCAATTACTTACTCAAACGTGTAAAGCAAGAACTATCTATTACTTACTCAAACATGTAAAACAAGAACTATCTGTTACTTACTCAAACATGTAAAACAAGAACTATCTATTACTTACTCAAACGTGTAAAGCAAGAACTATCTATTACTTACTACAAGAACTATCTATTACTTACTCAAACATGTAAAACAAGAACTATCTATTACTTACTCAAACATGTAAAGCAAGAACTATCTATTACTTACTCAAATGCTCCGATGGGCTGCTACATTTAGGGGTAGGGCAGCCGGAAATTGTGAGAAAATCACGAAGGTTTTCCGGACTTCCGTTATACACAATCTGCAGATAAATATCCAATTCGAAATATTTATTAGTATACCTACTATATAAGTTCCCATATGGCAGACTGTTAATATTATTAGGGGTCAGACTGGGATCGAACCTATTCAAGCCATGCCGACGGTAGATTACACAGCTACTGGCGAGAACACGAATGATATTCTTCAGCCCGGAGCTATCAAATAGGCCTACAAACAATGCAAAATATCACCTGCATATCCGAACATTATTAATCATCAATTTAATATAGGCCTAACATGTTTTATTTTAATTTAATGAGTGAATCAATGTACAAGCAATGAGCAAGTGTCTGTGAAATTAGTGGACGAATTACGTCGAAAACGAATACATTTTGTTGCAAACAAATGTGCGAACACAAAACATGAACATACTTAGTGACAGTGAGATGGGGCCCCGGTGGACGATTGGTTAAACTTGTTGACATCAAATCACTAGTCCTTTACCGGTTTTGGTTCGAATCTCAATGGTGTATCGAATTTTTCCACGTGAGGAAACTGCCTAGCTGACTTGTGGTAGGTCGATGTTTTTCTACATGTCATGTGTGCTCGAGAGGATATACGACCTAAGCTGTTGGTACGACTCTCCCCCCACCCCACCACACCCCACCCCCAAAACATCATGCAAACAGTAGATACACATACTTTTCCCTGGTGTAAAAATAGCGCAGACGAACATTTACTGACTATACCACTGATAGGGCTCGTCATACTGATTACGATCGCAGTATGAGTCTGTCGGCCAATGTTCGTCAACAATGACGTCATCAAATAGGAATCTTTGCACGTGAGTCCCATGAAAGGATCCTGTAATGAAACACATAGTAATAATTAAAGTGTTAGTTTCATTTATGTTGCATCACATATACGTACAAGAAGAATCCCCCTATGATACCCCACATACGCTTAAGTTTTAACGTATTTATTTTTACAACGATTGCGGAACAAGCTTTAACAACTTATATTAATCACTCTCGTTGGCTCGGATGAAAGCGTAAATGTTGTCATTCGTATGGGAGGAAACCGGAGTACCCGGAGAAAACCCACCTGTCCGATATGGCGACCATCGTACCATCTCACATTCTTCCCGGTCGAAACCTGGGTCGTATTGGTGAGAAGCGAGCGCGCTAACCACTGCGCTAATCGGACACATAGCCTACGCTTGTGGTCTGGACAAGTGGTTTCGTGTTCAAAGCCAAACGTTTTAACATTTTAATAAACTAAATTTGGCTTTGAACCCGAAGCCACTTGTCCAAACCCCAAGCGTCTGTGTGATACCCCAGTTGACAAGTTTACCACTAATGGATCTGATAGTTGGCCACATGATGTTAGATATATTGCACAACATTGTAAATAATGCATTAAGTAATGGAGCCACAACCTGGGGTGATTTATTTTTATCCGAAAACACAATCATGACACACAATCACGATGGTGATTCTGTAACCACATTACGCCCGCGGCATGATATGAGAAAAACCAAATTACAGCGATGTATCTGACCGTTAAAGGGGTAACTATGAAGGAGATACTGTAGATGGCATCCGAGTGTAAGACATGGAGTGTGTCCTATACTCGGCACTAGCCATTTGAACCGTCGTATACTAGTACATGTAGTTTGTTTCATTCTGGAACGCTAAGAATTGCCAGGGACAGAGGAAACTCCCTTTATGTGGGCAGCCATATTGTATACAGCCATCACTCTTGATATATCAATCACAACGTTGTTTTAATTAGTACAATTATGAATATGATACTAATCATGATAAAGCACACACGCACGCACGAACGAACCGCACACGCACGCACGCACGAACCGCACACGAAGCGCACGCACGCACGAACCGCACGCACGCACGCACCCTAGATAAACATTAAAACAATAGCTGAGGTGTAACTGTGACATTGGTGAAAACAGTATGGATGAAAGTAAAATATAAATATTATAAAGTGTGTGTTTTACGTTTATTTATCGTCGCTACCGGTTGCCCATATGAGCGACGCCTTCTGAAGAGATTAGTCATTTTAGATAGTTATGCAGTTTGAGAGAAATCAAATAAGCTTTAATAGCTTTCATTTCAATCCACAATTATTTGTTGTAAATTATGTTATATAATGTCGAATAAATATGTGTAAACCAAAGGTACCTCTGTCACGAAACTTCGATGAATTAAATAATAGCATTTATGGCCCAGTGGTTAAGGCGCGGGAGGTCGAAGGTTCGAATCTCGACAGGGGTTCGTTATGATATGGCCGGTTGGTGACCCGCCAGCTAGTTAAATAATGGTTACCGATTGCCTACCAGCCTGGCATACAAGCATAGGATTCGGGAAGTACTGATGTTCATAAAAAGAGGTGTCTCATAAGTCAGAAATGGCTGGTCCTTTAAATAGGGGTGACACTATAATAAACAAACACTTCACTTTTACTTTTATATAGTAACACTTACCCTGCCGAACAAATTGGGCGGAATGTGCTAACAACATACTAACGCGGCGTCTGATCAGGATCTATGTTGTTTGCTATTCAGACCAGTGTTTTAGCTCCACTCTCCGAATAGCAAAACAACATGGAGCCAAATCAGACGGCCAATTCTGTGCTGCCTGATATAGCTCTATATATGCTGTTTGCAAAAGCGACTTTAGTAGTGATTGGCAGGTTACGGGTTAATACCATATATGTCTTACATCAACAACAAGAATGTGCGCGCACTGTAGCAGCTCACAGGCAATCCATAGGCATTTCTGTTGAAACTTCGAACACAACTGAACCGCTGAAAAACGTAAAACTGTATCTTAATCAAACGTAGACTATCAAGTGCTGATACTGCATACGTTACCAAGTATACAGTGACTTTGTGGAAGTCGTGATAGCGCAGTGGAAGCACCTTCGCATCATGTGCGAAAAGCCCGGAGTTCGAGCCCCGCTGTAGCCGTTACGATTGTACCCTTCAGCAAGGCATTTTCATTCCACGTTGTCTCTTCTCTCTCCTTCATGGCGATGGATTCCATCAGGAATGAGGTCGCTCGAGTGATTAATATAAGTTGAAAGAACTTGTTTCGTAATCGAGCTAAAATAAATGTGTATAAACTAAATATACACTGCATCTATAATCTATATATCGAATATATATAGCGCATCTACATGTATATAATACTACTACTACTAATACTAAAATACATACGTTTAGGAGAGAACTCATTTAGCAAACGTTAATCCACAATGAGACCCTCAACATATATAGAAATCAAATGATTGAAGTATAAGTGAAAACTGCATATTGCAATTATATAGTAATGTTAAAGCTGAACAGTAGAGGAACTATATATAAAATGTTATGGAATATGATGATATATGGAATTGTCTAGCAGATGAATATGATGATGTCTCATTTATATGAAACAGTTGGCAGTTTCTTACGGAGGTTGGTGCACCAAGTACTGGTTAACCACTGGAGCCTGCCCAGGAAAGGTGTTGTTAGGTAAACTGCCCGTCGCTCATATGGGAAACCGGTAGCGACATTAAATAAACTTTAAACAAAAAGAAAGAAAAAGATGATATATGAAATTGTCTAGCAGAGTAGAAAAGGAGAAATGAGACAATTAATGACAATAAATCTATATAACAATATGCAGATATGCCGTATATGTTGAAGATATGTATGAATCCGCTTACAGACAGCCATTCACAGAATCCAGTACATTTCGCAATGGTAATGCTCAAATGTGCTAAAGACTGTGTACACTATCATCTGAAGTAATAATAGTAGAACTATGTGATTAGTTTGTATTGTTATTGTTCCATCTTAAGTAGAGAATATTGAACATTGAAAAGCGTTGATTAATACATGATGTTTAAAGCGACACAGTATAGGAATCAAAATCCAAATATTGGCATTGGGACGGATGTAAATCAAATAAATATACCACCGTCGTATACGCTAATCGCATGACGAACTGATCCAGGAAAGTCGTGCAGGTACTTTCATTTTCGGTTTGCTATATTAAAAAACCCACACTATTTGCTGACTGTAAATAACTGTTCAAATTATTAATGGAATAATATGTAGTAGCATTGGTACTAGCAGGCACAATTTCAAATTTTATAAAATAAAATATTTATTCCATAAGATAGTGTCGCTTTAAGCAGTACGTTATGGTTTGATACATACGGACTGTAGCAATATCTGTAAGGTCCGTTATTTTCTCTACGGCTGTGATAGATCCATCTTTCTCATATCCGGACATCGAAGAAGGTAAACGCAGGTAACCAGCATACTAAAGAAATTAAACGTAGTTCAGTAAATATGTCAACAATCTATTGAAATGTGTAGTTGTGTGTGTTTTACGTTTATTTATCGTCGCTACCGGTTGCCCATATGAACGACGCCTCATCAAGAGATTAGTCATTTTAGATTTGTGTAGGATAGTGCAACGATACAGAGAGATACCCATTCCAGAGTCTCCTCTGGTTCTTTTACGTGCACGGTGTAAAGCACCGACACGAGACCTCGGTTTAACGTCCTATCTGAAGGACTGTTAATTTTATTATGGTCAGACGGGGGATCGAACCTGCGATCCCTTGATTACCAGTCCAGCGTGTTACCACTGGACTACAGATCCGTCTGTCCACGCGAAATGTGTGTATTTTAAGGTTTATATACCATGCCTAACCCGGATGCTGACGAAATTGATTAATATAAGTCGTTGAAGTTTGTTTCGTGATCGTTGTAAAATAAATAAAGCCTAAACTTGCATTAACAATGTATTCGTAGCGATATATATACATGATACTTCTACAAATACGAGGTTTATTTTCTTTTGATGAGATCGTAATGAGCCCCATTGTTTATAGATAATTGTGTTTGTGTTTATTGCTTAGTGTACACTGAACATGCATTTGACTTGACTTTGTATAATCTGCCTCTTATAGGCACCTCTCATAAGAGCACATAGGAATATGTTGTATATTCTGACAATAAAAACTTATAAACTTGTAACAGTAACCATTTGTATAGAAAAACACAAGATAATATATACGCAATGCACACAATCAATGACGTTTAATCTTAGTCTGACATTCATTATAGGAAATGGCAGCGAAATTACAGAAACTATTTTATTTTTATCTTTTTTTCGACGCAGTGAAACAACGAAACATATGAGTACTATTCGCAAGTGGACTATTAGATGTTTCACTTTGATTTCTCCGTATTTCATTAGAAACTATGCCTGTCCGATTTATTAGCGCAGTGGTTAGAGCTCGCTTCTCACCAATGCAACACTGGTTCGATCATCGGACCGGGAAGTATGTGAGATGGTACAGTAGTCGCCATATCGGACAGGTGGGTTTTATCCGGGTACTCCGGTTTCCTCCTACACGAATGATCACAGGTACGCTTTCATCCGCGCCAACGAGAGTGGTTAATATAAGTTGTTAAAACTTGCTTCGCAATCATTGTAAAATAAATAAAGTTTAAGCTTTAAGGAACTAGGTGTGCGTGTGTGCGTGTGTGCGTGCGTACGTGCATGCGTGCGTAAGTGCGTGCGTGTTTACAAGAAGAATATACTTACTTAATGCGACGATTAGTTTATACAAATTTAGTTTAGCTCGATTGTGAAACAAGTTCTTACAACTTACATTAAGCACTCTCGAGGCCTCATTTCTGATGGAATCCATCGCCACGAGGGACAGAGAAGATGCAAGGGCACAATGCCTAAGGGCACAATCGTAACTGCTCCAGTGGGGTTCGAACTCCTGGTATTTCGTACCTGAAGCTACCACTGCGCTATCACGACTGCCACGATTCGCCTCAACTCTTCTGTGGAAGTGCATTAACATGATACAACATAACACACCAAGGGCTATCGAGGCTATCCAAGGAAGTGGTATAGAGGCTATCCAAGGAAGTGGTATCGTGGCTATCCAAGGAAGTGGTACAGAGGCTATCCAAGGAAGTGGTATCGAGGTTATCCAAGGAAGTGGTACAGAGGCTATCCAAGGAAGTGGTACAGAGGCTATCCAAGGAAGTGGTACAGAGGCTATCCAAGGAAGTGGTACAGAGGCTATCCAAGGAAGTGGTATCGAGGCTATCCAAGGAAGTTGTATCGTGGCTATCCAAGGAAGTGGTATCGCGGCTATCCAAGGAAGTGGTATCGCGGCTATCCAAGGAAGTGTTATCGAGGCTATCCAAGGAAGTGGTATAGAGGCTATCCAAGGAAGTGGTATCGAGGCTATCCAAGGAAGTGGTATAGAGGCTATCCAAGGAAGTGGTATCGAGGCTATCCAAGCAAGATGTATCGAGGCTACCCAAGCAAGAAGTATCGAGGCTATCCAAGCAAGATGTATCGAGGCTACCCAAGCAAGAGGTATCGGGGCTACCCAAGCAATGGGTATAGAGGCTACCCAAGCAAGGGGTATCGAGGCTATCCAAGCAAGGGGTATAGAGGCTACCCAAGTAAGGGGTATCGAGGCTATCCAAGCAAGGGGTATCGAGGCTATCCAAGCAAGAGGTATCGAGGCTACCCAAGGAAGTGGTATAGAGGCTATCCAAGCAAGAGGTATCGAGGCTACCCAAGGAAGTGGTATCGAGGCTACCCAAGCAAGGGGTATCGAGGCTATCCAAGGCAAGGGGTATAGAGGCTACCCAAGCAAGGAGTATCGGGGCTATCCAAGCAAGGGGTATCGGGGCTATCCAAGCAAGAGGTATCGAGGCTACCCAAGCAAGAGGTATCGAGGCTATCCAAGCAAGGGGTATCGAGGCTACCCAAGCAAGGGGTATCGAGGCTACCCAAGCAAGGGGTATCGGGGCTATCCAAGCAAGGGGTATCGAGGCTACCCAAGGAAGTGGTATCGAGGCTACCCAAGCAAGGGGTATCGGGGCGATTAGAACGACGATTGGACGGCATTGACAGCGTTGATGACAATCGAGGCTACGAATACAACTCATAATACGACAGACATACACAATGTGTGTTTTGATCAAACTACTTACTAGTAAGGTGTAGTCGTGATAGCGCAGTGGACGCGCTTTCGCTTCGGGTGCGAAAGGTGCGAAGTTCGAGCCCCGCTCTAGCCGTTATGAGTGTGCCCTTAGGCAAGGCATTTAAATTCCACGTTGCCTCTTCTCTCTCCCTCATGGCGATGGATTCCATCAGGAATGAGGTCTCGGAGAGAGATTAGTGAGAGTGATTAGAACTTGTTTCACAATCGAGCTAAAATAAATTTGTATAAACCAAGTAAGGTGTACAGTATTCGTCTGACCTGTATATTATGATTAGTTGCACGTGCAAATTGATGATACTTTTTTTACACTGACGCCGTATTTATAGTGGTCAGATTTGTGATTGATAGACATTAGACAACACCTGTTTAATGACCTGTCACGCGTGGCGACTAGTGGCGGGGTACGTAATACGATAGAGACATGCACATTAAACTTCGTGACGGCGTGAGGACTCGTTGATACATGTTGAGAACATGTAAAGGGCGCAAACAAACCTCATTGAAAGCCAACACCGCCATGTTTTGATTTGGAATGTCCAAAACAAACGTCTCGTTTTAATGACGTCTCGTGTGGTCGTAATGTGTGACAGGGCACGTAGATGAGTATCTTACGAGGCTATGCTGTGTGTGGTTTACGTTTATTTATCGTCGCTACCGGTTGCCAATATGAGCAACGCCTCCTGAAGAGATTAGTCATTTTAGATTGTTGGAGGATAGTGCAATGATACAGACAGAGACCCATTCTAGAGTCTCCTCTGGTTCTTTTACGTGCATGGTGTACATCAGTGACACGAGACCTCGGTTTAAAGTCCCATTTGAAAGACTTACTTTTATTAGGGTCAGACAGGGGGATCGAACCTGGATTACCAGTCCAACGTGGTAACCCAGAACTACACATCCGTCCGTACTGGTTATGTTATTATTATATATTTGCCACATTCTCCCCCCAATATCCTTACCTCGATGGTCTCCCGAACAGTCAGCGACGGTAGGAACAATGGCTGTGACGTCACAAACGCTATTTGTTTTGACAACTCTGTGTATTCCTGCGCTGTTCCACCAATGAGTATATCTCCCTGGTATAACGGATGTCGACCAGACAACGTGGATAGTAGTACGGTATTAACACACCCTTTAAATCAATTTCTGAATTAGTATCATAAAATATGCTGCAAGTTCAACATTTGAACGAGGAATGGACACAAGATTGTTGCATATTCCGATTGACAAACAATTTTCGAAGGACGGAGTGGAGTAGGATATAAAATGTGCATATACATTCAAAAAGTCGAGACGTATTGTGATCTCTCCGTAATTCCGTTATATGTCGGGTCTCTCCGTAATTCCGTTATATGTCGAGTATCTCCGTAACTCCGTTATATGTCGGGTCTCTCGGTAACTCCGTTATACTCCGTTATATGTCGAGTATCTCCTTAACTCCGTTATATGTCGGGTCTCTCCGTAACTCCGTTATATGTCGAGTATCTCCGTAACTCCGTTATATGTCGGGTCTCTTCGTAACTCCGTTATATGTCGAGTATCTCCGTAACTCCGTTATATGTCGGGTCTCTCCGTAACTCCGTTATATGTCGAGTATCTCCGTAACTCCGTTGTCTGTCAGGTCTCTCCGTAACTCCGTTGTATGTCGGGGGTCTATCCGTAACTCCGTTGTGTGTCGGGGGTCTCTCCGTAACTCCGTTGTCTGTCGGATCTCTCCGTAACTCCGTTGTATGTCGGGGGTCTCTCCGTAACTCCGTTGTATGTCGGGTATCTCCGTAACTCCGTTACTTCGTAACACACATCATAATATTTACATAAGAAAATATTGAGCATAACTTATATTAAAATAGCTTGCATAAAATAAACGGGGTGTTCACGAACATTGCATCTTCGTCTTTATGGATAGAAATATGAAATTAATAATGTTAAAATCCATTTTAAATTGCTGACAAGAGTAAACGAGCTATGGAAAATAAAAATCATGAATGAAATTAAACACACTATGATAAAACATGATTATTTAGTGTAAAAGTAAACTAGACGTAAGACGGATCTGTAGTCCAAGTGGTAATACGCTGGACTGGTAATCCAGGGATCGTAGGTTCGACCCCCGTCTGACCCTAATAAAATTAACAGTCTTTCAGATGGGACATTAAACCGAGGTCTCGTGTCGGTGCTTTACACAGTGCACGTAAAAGAACCAGAGGAGACTCTAGAATGGGTCTCTGTCTGTATCGTTACACTATCCTCCAAAACTCTAAAATGACTAATCTCTTCAGGAGGCGTCGCTCATATGGGCAACCGGTAGCGACGATAAATAAACGTAAAACGCACGCACGACGCACGCACGACGCACGCACGCACGCACGCACGCACGCAAGCACGCACGCACGCACGCACGCACGCACGCACGCACGCACGCACGATGAACATAGGACGCTAAATAATAAAAAGAATAGCAATGAGTATATACGCTCGTTACATGGTAACGGATTTCTAGATATTATGTCGGTCATTTTTTAACCGGAGGAGGTCAATTAATATAACGGATGTCCGATTAGCGCAGTGGTTAGCGCGCTCTCTTCTCACCAATGCAACTCGGGTTCGATCCTCGGACAGGAAGTATGTGAGAGGGTACGGTGGTCGCCAGATCGGACAGGTGGGTTTTCTCCGGGTACTCCGTTTTCATCCCACACGAATGACCACATATACGCATTCATCCGCGCCAACGAGAGTGATTAATATAAGTTGTTAAAACTTGCTTCGTAATCCTTGTAAAATAAATAAAGTTTAAATTTTAAAAATTAATATAATGTACATTACTGTTAAAGTCCATAACTCTCACCCCACCTTCAAAGATGTAAAAATCTTATTGATATTATTTTGGAGACCAAAACAAAGGCATGTGTACACTATGTACACTGTGTACAATAAAAATAACGCACGGTAAATATGAGATGCTTAGTATCAAAACAACGAAAGAGCATTTCTATAAAATGATATTTTATATAATATTTATTTAATAGAGTTAATAATGAGTTAAAAATTATAAACTGCACACATTACCAATCTGTTATTTAAATATAAGGCCATGACATTCTAGTAAGAAATTATTATTGAACAAATATTATGCTATGTCTAATGAATATGTACTATGTTGTCACAAACTGATGATCAATAAATGATAAATAATAAATTTAAGTACATATATTATCAATTTATTATTTTGCGTTTGACTGTAAATATAAACTATTATTTAAAATATACTTAATACGAAATAAGATAAAAACCATCATGTCCAATAACAGCCAGAATGTCTCCACTTTTCACTGTAAGTGCGATATTTTGAAGAATTTCTTCCGCGTTTTGGAAAACTGATACATTTCTACAGCTTAGTTCCATTTTGGTTTTGTTCAATTTTTCAATATCTGATTTCCAAGCCAAGGATTGTGGACCGCTAGTGTTCTGAATATTACATTCCTATACTAGAGGACATAGAAAACGCGCACCTACATTATATGATTATATTATTACATGAAAAACGAAATACGAAGGATTCCATCAAAGCTATATCACATCTTTATTACAAAACACAAACTGAACAACTAAAAATATTCCAAAATGTTTAAAACTATGTATTTATATAGTTATTGTTTTTCATGTAAAAACACACTTATCCGAAGTGTGCGTTTTCTATGTCTTCTAGTATAGTTCGCGCGAGATCTCATTACCATTAATCGTTGCTTAATGTGAAACATTGTGTTATAACTTATAAGATATAATTTATGTTTTTATTTATGAGCGACTCGAGTAGATGATCAATATATGAGTTCAATAAATTTTGGGATGATACGCGTTCAACAAATACTCCACTGTGACATTTTGTTTTATGCAAACAAAATGAACGACTTACGGGTAGTTTCTGTTAACTTTTCTGATTAAATCGTTTCGTCACAAATTATTTAAGATTATTAGATGAGCCTGTTTAAAACGGTACATGTATTTGCGGCATGGAAATTATGATGATTGGGGAATATTTACTCTCGCCGCCGGCGAACCATGTGGGCGAGCGCGTGGCATGGAGGTCACACTTGTCCGCCTCCGTGGTCGAGTGGTTATGGTCGCTGACTTGTATACTACTGTAACCTATCATCACTGATGGTCACGGGTTCGCGCTCCATGATTCTTGAGCTTATTTACCCTCGCCTCGGGCGAACCATATGGGCGAGCGTTCGAGCTCCACTCAGACCGTGTCTCATTTATATGACAAATTTGGCAGTTTCTTACGGAGGTGGGTGCAATTACTGGTTAACCGCTGGAGCCTGCCCAGGAAAGGTGTTGTTAGGTAAGCTATGCGTCGCTCAAATGGGAAACCAGTAGCGACGTTAACTAAACTTAAATACATAAATGGAGGTCACAGCTGCCGGTAGTTGTTTGTTTGGGCGGTTTAACGTCTCGCCAATGACGACTCTTCAACTAGTATTGATGGAGGAAGAATCCGTATGTCACTGGGGGCCTGGTGGAAGAGTGACCTGGTCAAATAAGTGTCCTCATTAATCGAAGTATTTACTATTATTATTATTACTCCGAACAGTATTTCAAGCACAGACGGTCACCCGGGTAGGACCAACACCTCCCGCTAGCCAGCTGGACAACTTCCTCACATGAAAGGATTCGACACCCCGTTGTGATTCGAACATATAGCGATGAGTGGCAAGCAATTTGAACTTTTAAACTCTTAACCATTGAATGCCAAAATACAAATATTTGTATTTTCAACAATGATTTCAACCAATCAAATTACCTGAACTCGAGTCTGCGATCTGAGAAAAAACAGAAGAAACAGTGACCGTTCTATTAGAAACAACGACTGTTCTAGAAGAAACAGCGACCGTTCTAGAAGAAACAGCGATCGTTCTATTAGAAACAGCAACCGTTCTAGAAGAAACAACAACCGTTCTAGAAGAAACAGCGACCGTTCTAGAAGAAATAGCGACCGTTCTAGAAGAAACATCAACCGTTCTATAAGAAACAACAACCGTTCTATAAGAAACAGCGACCGTTCTATAAGAAACAGCGACCGTTCTATAAGAAACAGCGACCGTTCTAGAAGAAACAGCGACCGTTCTAGAAGAAACAGCGATCGTTCTAGAAGAAACAGCGATCGTTCTAGAAGAAACAGCGACCGTTCTAGAAGAAACCGCGACCGTTCTAGAAGAAACAGCGACCGTTCTATAAGAAACAGCGACCGTTCTATAAGAAACAGAAACAGCGACCGTTCTATAAGAAACAGCGACCGTTCTATAAGAAACAGCGACCGTTCAATAAGAAACAGCGACCGTTCTAGAAGAAACAGCGACCGTTCTAGAAGAAACAGCGACCATTCTAGAAGAAACAGTGACCGTTCTAGAAGAAACAGCGACCGTTCTAGAAGAAACAGCTACCGTTCTAGAAGAAACAGCGATCGTTCTAGAAGAAACAGCGACCGTTCTATAAGAAACAGCGACCGTTCTATAAGAAACAGCGACCGTTCTAGAAGAAACATCAACCGTTCTAGAAGAAATAGCGACCGTTCTAGAAGAAATAGCGACCGTTCTATAAGAACGCTTTGTATTTGGCATAAAGTCACACAGACAACTTAGGACATATACTGTCTACGTGCCATGCTCTAGTTGTTAAGGCACCTGCCTATGGAGCGGGAAGTCAAAGGTATGAACCTCGTCAGTGGCTCAATCTCATATTGCCGGTTTGTGATACACCAGCTAGTTAAATAATGGTTACAGATTGCCTATCAATGTGGCTCCTGGCATTCAAGGATAGGATTCGGGAAGTAGTGATATTCATAAGAGTCGTGCCCTTTCAGGCACTTCGTGTTAAAAAAACAAACGTTTACAGACTGGTCAGTAGTGCAGCGGTTAACATACTAGTAGTGGACTGCGAATCCAGTGATCGCAGGTTCGCTCCCCCGTCTGATCCTAATAATACGCTGTAATGGGTCTCTGGCTGTATCATTGCACTATCCTCCAAAATCTAAAATGTCTCTTCATGAGGCATCGCTCATATGGGCAACAGGTAGCGCAGTGGATGTGCGTTCGCTTCAGGTGCGAAAGGTCCGGAGTTCGAGCCCCGCTGGAGCCGTTACGATTGTGCCCTTAGGCAAGGCATTTAAATGCCACATTGCCTCTTCTCTCTCCTTCATGGGGATGGATTCCATCAGGAATGAGGTCTCGAGAGTGATTAATATAAGTTGAAAGAACTTGTTTCGCAATCGAGCTAAAATAAATTTGTAAAAAACAACAGGTAGCGACGATAAATAAACGTAAAACACGCACGCACGCACGCACGCACGCACGCGCGCGCGCACACACACACCAGTATTGCACAAGTGTTTCAGTAATAAAATACAGCCTGTTTAACATTTTAATGCACTTGAAAATATACAATGTACGTAAATATATATAATTCTCCGAAACAATCCATAATTGCAGAGAAATTAATATGCGTAAAGCACTTTTAAAGCATATTTTAATATGTTTGCTGACATAAAATGTTGTATTTCTGAACACGAATGTGAATATTGAAACCTGGTCCAGTTGCAAACTACAACATTGAAACATTACTACATACAGTCAAACCTGTCTTCAGCAGCCAGCCAGGGAACAAACCTGTCTTCAGCAGCCAGCCAGGGAACAACCCTGTCTTCAGCAGCCAGCCAGGGAAATCGCAGAAAGTGGTTGCTTATTTTTGATTTGATCCACATTTATTTGAGCTCGATTGCGAAACAAGTTCTTATGACTTATATTAATCACTCTCGATACCTGATTGCTTATGGAATCCATCGTCACGAGGGAGAGATAGGAATGAGAGCCTTGCACAATCGTAATGGTTACAGCTGGGTGTGAACGCGCTAATACTGCGCTATCACGACTTCTACAAAATCTGGCTGCTTAGTACAGGCTGGCTGCTTAATGTGGTGACAACTAACACAGATTTGACAGCACTACAATGCAACAGTAATATATATTTACATTCCTGATTTTAACTTAAAACACTGAATGAATACAGAATGTAAAAACTTTCAGAACACTGTTGCTATTATATTAGCCTGGGAACAGGCGTCGATATATTTTGCCTGGTCAGTCAAATAAACCGAGACTATTAATTGGGCCGTATTGAGTTTCTGATCTTATCAATGTCAAGGTGGTCAAGGTGAACAATCGACAGACTGGCACCAAGGCTACTATTATATATCTGCATACTTATAGATGTACTTGTAGGGTTGCTTCTAGAGCGGAGTGACATGGCGCGCTGCCCTGTCCCTTTTAGCCCGGCCCTTTTCCTCAACCCTTTTCCCGTTTCACCAAATATACTGCCTTACTGCCTCATTAAAGGGCACCCTGGTAGAACCATCGACCTCCCGCAAGTCAGCTGGATAGCTTCATCACTTATACCAATTGTATTTACACTTGATCAGTATCACTGTACATGTTCTGTATTACTGTGAGACATGTCAAGCCTAGGAATCTAATCCAGATCCGGTTCTTCTATATCACATTGTGCCGATTGCACATCTTCCTTTGCAATACTTGCGCACATAGCTTTGAATAATTCCACAGATTTCGGTGTCATTTCAGAATTGTAATGACAGCGTGTTTTCGTGTTGCCAATGTTACCCTTCCCTGACAGCATGCTATCGGTGTTTTCACTGTTGTCGTATTCTGCCTGGACGTTTGAAATGTGGAAGTCATGTCTGGCGTCACCTTCTTGTCGTTCAGAGTTCTCTCGGAATAATTTAGTCGGTGTGCTAGAGGTATCACTCTTTATCACATAATCATAACCATTTGAAATGCCCTCGATTTTATTTTTAAAATTCTCAGCGGCACTGTCGAAAGTATCTAAGCTGTACGTATATTTTGATTCTATCTTCGACTGTCCTATTACCTTTCTGTGTTTTGCGGAATCGTCTGTGCTATGTAGTTCGTTTCTGTTCGTCGGAATAATTTTTTGCGGTTTAGAGCCTCGTTTCCGTTTAGCCGCACCGGAAGTGACGGGTTTTACCGAGTTATTTACTATATTAGCGTTGTCATATGATACATTGTGAAACTGATTATTTAAATAACTGCTAACCTTTGCTATCGAGTTTTCTCGTGTAGTCGGTACTCTAGTCGACGGACAGACATGGGTGGAGTCGGGGATTGTCCCACGAGTGATATCACTGCCAAATGACGACGACAGATCCAATGGAAACACCGTATCTGCTGGCTCCGGCTTTATTGGTGTATTCAAATATGAACCGGTAGCTGTAGCGGAGACAGGCGTTCGTATTTCCGGTGAAGAGATTTTGTTCTGACTCAAAGTTTGAACTGGACGAGTATCTATATGTGCACTGTTACCATGTGGTGAAAAACATGCTTTGATTATTGTGTCTTTCATATTTTCTACATCCAGAGCAAGGTAAGAATCGTTTCCATTGTCGTAGATCGTCTGTTGTAAGATTTTTCGAGCGGGAAACCCGCGCGCGCGTTGATTCTGAAACCAAACGTTTATTCGATCCAGAGGAATCCCCAACCGATCAGCAACTGCGTTGCGAATGTTCATTGGAGGGTTGGAATTGTCCTCAAACAGACGACACAGTACGTTCAACTGAAACATAGAGAAGCGCTCTCGTCTGCTGTACGATTCTCGGGGACTGTTCTTTCTTGTATCTGTGAAAAAGAATGCATATATTAAGGAAAGTCTATAACATGGTTAATTTGCATATCAATAGGCCTACACATTTGCATAATTATGATAAATCTAAAGCCATGCATATTTTGTTATGCTTCAAAATCTCATTATTTACTGTAGTTGGTATTTGAATCAGCTTGACAGGTTAAAACGCATTGGTCATGGTGGGAGGTCAGCATTAACGAATTTGGTTTTTATATGGAGGTGGTATTTGTTAAATGTGTGTGTTTTACGTTTATTTATCGTCGCTACCGGTTACCCATATGAGCGACGCCTCCTGAAGAGATTAGTCATTTTAGTGCAACGATACAGACAGAGACCCTTTCCAGAGTATCCTCTGGTTCTTTAACATGCACGGTGTAAAGTACCGACACGATACCTCAGTTTAAAGTCCCATCTGAACGACTGTTAATTTTATTACGGTCAGACGGGGGGGGGGTCGAACCTGCGATCCCTTGATTACCATTACAGCGTGTTAACCACTGGACTACAGGTTCGTCTGAGTATTTGTTAAATCACATTATTATTATTAAATAGTTGAGCACCTTGTGAGTGTTTCAGCATGTCCAGAGTCCACATCTGGTGCTCTTTGCTCTCCAACCAGGACTTCATCTTAATGTACGGTAACCTCCCCCTGGGAGATAGCTCATCCCATCGTTTGTTACGCCCCTTTTCCATCAGGAAGCTGAGGTTCCCCTGGCTCGTGTCCTGCATGATGAAGCGTGCAGCAAAACGTTGCGAGACGCCGTAACGTTCCAATGTAATGCGGAAGTCGTCTACCAACTTCTGTATGTCAATGTTTTCCTGGAAATAAATACAGTAATCATTGTAGCTAAAGTTCTAAATATACAAACGACTGTGATTATGAATGTGTGTGTTTTACGTTTACGTTTATTTATCGTCGCTACCGGTTGCCCATATGAGCGATGCCTCCTGAAGAGATTAGTCATTTTAGATTTTGGAGGACGGTGCATTATACAGACAGAGACCAATTCCAGAGTCTCCTCTGGTTCTTTTACGTGCACGGTGTAAAGCACCGACACGAGACCTCGGTTTAACATCCCATCTGAAAGACTGTTAATTTTATTAGGGTCAGGCGGGGGATCGAACCTGTGATCCCTGGATTACCAGTCCAGCGTGTTACCACTGGACTACAGATCCGTCTGATTATGAATGTTTGTGGTGGTCCAATTGTAAGGACGACTGAGGTGTTGTAGGGGGGTTGTAGGTTCGAATCCCTACCGTCATTAAGGTTCAGCAATACACTGTATGCATAGTCTGGTGCTCGGAGTAACTATGCAGAGATAGTACGTGGTGATTTGAGACATGCCTCCTACGTTATATCCATACCATTGGGTTGGGTTAGTTTAAGCATATTTTATTTCCCCATATTCCCCAAACATTTTGAACAATGCATTCACTGCAATATGAAATATAGAGGTTTAGTCTTATATAATTATTCTCCTCTGGGTTCGGTTAGGCATGCCACTCTTAGAGCCTATGCACTCTCACCACTACTGTCAAATCACCACGCACTCTCAAGCATTAATGTCCCGGCCTTGTTTCAACCAATGGAGGCAACACTCATGCATGTATGGAGTAAATGATTATATATATAATTGTAGATAAATCACAGTGAATAGCAGCGCGTTGTCATATTATGTAACTTACTAACCGTATCATAATCTGTTGTGGTGGCGCCATCTTTTGGCGCAATCTTCAAGATATCATTCACTTCTGTTGATGATGTGGCGCTCCCTATCGGTCCAGTTATTTCACAAGGGACTTCGATTTTTAGCATCTCTTGTTTAGGTGTAGCATACTGGAAGCCCACTGGACTCATTAACAGAGCATTTTGACTGTAAATGTTTGTCAAGTAATTCATTGACTCCGGAGCCATTGCGCTAAATGCTGGGAAAGCAGGATGGACATTTGTCGGTGATGTACTTTCGGAAACAGAAGTCACGTGGTTTGTTGTAGCACCGGAAACTACCTCAGGAAATATCTCTCCGACAGGAGTACTGAGTAGTTTTCGACATAGATCTCCATAAAGTATGTTAAAGTCTACGTGAGCTCCGTCCATTTTCTGAAAATAGATTTATAGAATGTTGTACAAACGTGCATTACAATCGTTGTTTATGTGACATTATGTTAGCTTCAAATAATAATACAGTTTTGGTCTCCAGAGCGCTCTTAAATTTGGGGCAGCTAAGTTTGGCGCATCATGATACAATTTAATACCGATGGGCTGCGAGTTCGCGCCCCGTCTGAACCATTGGCGTGGTGTCCTTATGCGTGACACTTCAAATCCACAGTGCCTCTTCCCCCTCCCTCCCCCATGGTGATGGATTAAGTCAGGAATGAGCTCTCGACAGCGACTAATTTTGCGACCAATCTCAAATAAATTGTGTGTAAAATAAGCTTTACATTTCCCCGCCAAATTTATTTTACAGACGGATCTGTAGTTCAGAAACTGTTGTTAACACGCTGGACTGGTAATCCAGGGATCGCAGATTCGATCCCCCATCATACCCTAATACAATTAACAGTCTTTCAGATGGGACATTAAACCGATGTCTCGTGTAGGTGCTTTAATACGTAATGGAGCCAGGAGACTCTGGAATGGGTCTCTGTCTGTATCATTGCACTATCATCCAAACATGTAAAATGACTAATCTCTTCAGGAGGCGTCGCTCAAATGGGGAACCGGTAGCGACGATAAATAAACGTATCCCCCTCCCCACGCCAAATTCGAATACTGTATGCACGTATTTAGGTAACAAATCCAGATGCTACTTAAGTCTAAGTGGAACGTAATACTAAAGATTGTATTGCTTCCGATTAAATCCATTTTCGTTTTGTATACAATGTATATGTAATGTAGATTATTATCGAATACATATGTTTAAACCAAAGATTGTATTGCTTCCGATTAATTCAATTTTCGTTTTGTATACAATGTATATGTAATGTAGATTATTATCGAATAAATATGTTTAAACCAAAGATTGTATTTCTCTCTTTAAATAATACATGTACTGTTAATTACCAATTATTTCCAACCGAAGCGGGTTTAATTACTAACATTAACATTAAGGAGTCTTCAATCAAAACACAACAGTCTATCTATCTATCTAAATATATATGTATATACATACGTTGAATATTGTAGTAGATTTGGAGCATAACATTGGTGGTTAAATTTACTGAACACAGTGCCCCCGAGTTATTTACGATGATTAAAAACACGGCTCTTACACAGCACACATCAAAATGATAGATTGCAATGATTGATAAGAACGAATAAGACAGTAGACCTATATACATATACATGTATGAATATTAATTATGTTTGCGTCGTTTTTCATTACTAACGGTTTGCTTATCTACCAGATCTATGTTATATAATTTATATTATCACGTGGTTTAAATGCCGTTGGGAAAATTGGTAAAATTATTACGTAATTGTGGATCTGCCTGCATACCATATTGAAATGAAAATCATCATTAGTTCGTTATCTAAATTGATTTTGAAGCCAAGCAAAAAAACGCCATAGTAATAAAAGTGAGTATTTCTTGTGTGTGTGTTTTACGCTTATTTATCGTCGCTACCGGTTGCCCATATGAGCGACGCCTCCTGAAGAGATTAGTCATTTTAGATTTTTGGAGGATAGTGCAATGATACAGACAGAGAACCATTCCAGAGTCTCCTCTGGTTCTTTTACGTGCACGGTGTATGGCACCGACACGAGACCTCGGTTTAACGTCCCATCTGAAAGACTGTTAATTGTATTAGGGTCAGATGGGGGATCGAACCTGCGATCCCTGGATTAGTAGGCCGCTAGGTTTATTAGCATTATTTGTTGTATTCTACTGAAACGTAATATACACGTGTACGGCAAGAAACATATCCAGTGTCAACAACTATATGTATATGATTATACTGCCCGCTGGTTACGTATTGTTATCAAACTTAGAACAATACGGTGAATGGTCATGTTGTAATTGCGGTGGTAGCGTTGTCATGTTTGTAATGACAGACATCTCTAATTGTCTATTATCTCCCTTGGCAGATAAAGTCTGATTTATTCCAAAATGTGAATAGGTCCTTTTAGTTGGAATCCTTTGTTTGTGCTGTTATTCCCTAACCAGATGTTGCGGTATAATAAATGTGATTATATCCAAATCGTGTTAATGTACTGATGATGATATCCGACGAGATATAGTAATTTAATAATCACAAGAAGCGATAGTAGAATAAAAATGTTAGCATGTTAGCATGTTGTGCAAAGGAAACAACGATTAAAACAGAGGAAAACACTAAATATGATCTACTTTTAGGGAGTATTCAGGGGCAGTAACTGACCGATGTCTCTCATTGCGATGGTAACGTTGTCATGTTTGTATTTGCGGTGGTAGCGTTCTACACTGTACTGATCTGTGGTACACAATGCAAGCTTCTACACTGTACTGATCAGTGGTACATAATGCAAGCTTCTACAATGTACTGATCAGTGGTGCACATTGCAAGCTTCTACACTGTACTGATCAGTGGTACACAATGCAAGCTTCTACACTGTACTGATCAGTGGTACATAATGCAAGCTTCCTACACTGTACTGATATGTAATGCACACTGCAAGCTTCTACACTGTACTGATGTGGTACACAATGCAAGCTTCTACGTTGTACTGATCTGTGGTACACACTGCAAGCTTCTACGCTGTACTGATCTGTGGTGCACACTGCAAGCTTCTACACTGTACTGATGTGGTACACAATGCAAGCTTCTACGTTGTACTGATCTGTGGTACACAATGCAAGCTTCTACGCTGTACTGATATATGGTACACAATGCAAGCTTCTACACTGTACTGATCAGCGGTACACAATGCAAGCTTCTATACTGTAATGATCTGGTACACAATGCAAGCTTCTACACTGTACTGATCAGTGGTACACAATGCAAGCTTCTACACTGTACTGATCAGTGGTACACACTGCAAGCTTCTACAATGTACTGATCAGTGGTACACAATGCAAGCTTCTACACGGGCGATTATAGACCTTTATTCCTCAGCTCATAGAATAACACGTATCCCATACGGTCAGTTTCTAGATGCAGATCGTAAACTCTCTTAATAGCCAACATGAAATGGGTACTTTATTGTTTAGTTTTCACATATACATACTTTCAGCATGAAATGTAAAAGTGCATACGTTTATACAAATGCATTTTAGCTCGATTGTGAAACAAGTTCTTACAACTTATATTTATCACTCTGGAGACCTCATTCCTGATGGGAACCCATCGCCATGAGGGAGAGAGAGAAGAGGAAACGCGGAATTTAAATGCCTTGCCTAAGAGCACACTCGTAACGGCTCCAGCGCTGCTCGGACTCCGGCCTACATATATACAGACTTATCTGTGCAAATTATTTGAGCTCGATTGCGTGGTTCGTGGTACTGATGAATCGAACATTTCATTACATTACATCACAAAGGCAAGGTATGTACATATATATTGCCACAGTTTTAAACAGTTTAATTTTACCCAGGATCCGATATAGTGTATAGCAGGCAGAGTTAGGCCAGTGTCGTAGCCAGAATATGACAATAACCGAGGCGACCTCCGAACTATGTTTGTGTGTGCTTGACTTCTGAAGGCAGTTTGATCAGTTTTCCTATATTATATATACCTATCGTTACTTGCACATTCTAACCGTGGCGAGTGTCTCATTTTCCTCAGTATGGCTACGGGCCTGTAGGCATAAGTTACGCTTTTACGCTACCTCTATTGGTACCCTCCTTATATACATCTAGCTACATCATTTTGTCTCTACTCCTCACGTTCGTTATGCATGTATTTGCATTGTATTAGAGTGTAGTTGTATGCATAGCACTGCAAAGAGGAAATAGAGTGTGTTTGTATATACATATATCTAAACTACACTAAATGAGGCATACATATGTGGACCAGCGCTGTACAACCCTATTTCCCACATAAAACATCTATGCCCGCCCCTGACTCACCTTACTATCGTAAGCTTTACGTTCTTTCTGTATCCCCTTCTTTGTTTCAATGTCCATTCAATCACTCTATCCAACGGTGACCTTCTTTTCCACAGCTGTTTGTCTATCCCAGGTAAATGTACGCAGTTGAACAATCTTAAACGATCGCACTGTTCATTTCCCCATTATTAATACATCCCGCACACGTGTCTTATTCGCTCACGTCTGATTGATTAAGATATATACTTATATTTAAAGACATAAAACAGAAAATACGTGCATATAGATATAAGTAAACAGTAGCACAGCTAAATACAACTTAATCAAGATGGACACAAACATTAGATTAGATTCAATGCAAAACTATCAAATATCACCGACATAGATAGCATATGGTGTCTATATAAACGTCCAATGAATTGTGCGAACTGTTGTACATGTGTCTTTATCAACACATTCTATCAATCATTATCAATCAATCAATCTGCCGGGGGGTGTCCGGTGGGGGAAATTAATTAATCGGAAAGGTGAGGTGATAAAAGGAGAACAGTTTTAGCAATCTAGCGAGTGATTGATTGGGCACTGTCATACGTATAGTATGGTTTTGACATCCATTGTTTATCACGCCCAGTCTGTAATAATTTACATTATTAATCAATCAGAGTTACCTGGGGGGCTATAAAAGGGAGATAATTAGCACAATTCTCGGTTTGTAAATGTGCAAATTAACTAACCGAAACCTGTGAAATTATCGATAGATACTCGCAATATTGTAGACATCAATGCGGAGTAATCGAAGTACCTTCCCTAGAGGTATATATGTACAGGTATAGAACACATAATGACGGATCTGTAGTCCAGTGGTAACACGCTGGACGGGTAATCCAGGGATCGCAGGTTCCATCCCCCGTGTGACCCTAATAAAATTAACATTCTTTCAGATAGGACGTTAAACCGAGGTCTCGTGTCGGTGCTTTACACCGTGCACGTAAAAGAACCAGAGGAGACTCTGGAATGGGTCTGTATCATTGCACTATCCTCCAAAATCTAAAATGACTAATCTCTTCAGGAGGCGTCGCTCATATGGGCAACCGGTAGTGACGATAAATAAACGTAAAACACACACAGCCGCCTACTACATGCCTAGTCGTTAATACGTCGCCTAGGGAGCGGGAGATCGAAGGTTCGAACCTCGTCAGGGGTTCATTCTGATATTGCCGGTTGGTGACACGCCAACTTGATAAATAATGGTTACAGCTGTCCGATTAGCGCAGTGGTTCGCGCGCTCGCTTCTCACCAATGCCACCCGGGTTCGATCCTCTGACAGGGAAGTATGTGAGATGGTACAGTGGGTCGCCAGATCGGACAGGTGGGTTTTCTCAGGGTACTCCGGTTTCCTCCCACATGAATGACCACACGTAGACAAGATGACATGTAACGCTGCCCTTAGTAGAGGAGGCGTTGGCAAGATGGCATGTAGCGGTGCCCTTGGTGGAGGAGGTGTGGACAAGATGGCATGTAACGCTGCCCTTTGTAGAGGAGGCGTAGACAAGAGAGCATGTAGCGGTGCCCTTGGTGGAGGAGGCGTGGACAAGATGGCATGTAGCGGTGCCCTTGGTGGAGGAGGCGTGGACAAGATGGCATGTAATGCTGCCGTTGGTAGAGGAGGCGTGGACAAGATGACATGTAGCGATGCCCTTGGTGGAGGAGGCGTGGACAAGATGGCATGTAGCGCTACCCTTGGTAGAGGAGGTGTGGGCAAGATGACACGTAGCGGTGCCCTTGGTAGAGGAGGTGTGGACAACATGGCATATGACGGTGCCGTTGGTGGAGGAGGCGTGGACAAGATGGCATGTAACGTTGCCTTTGGTATGGGAGGTGTGGACAATTTGGCATGTAGCGCTGCCCTTGATGGAGGAGGCGTGGACAAGATGACATGTAGCGCTGCCCTTGGTAGAGGAGGTGTGGACAAGATGACATGTAGCGGTGCCCTTGGTGGAAGAGGTGTTGACAATATGGCATGTAGCGGTACCCTTGGTGGAGGAGGTGTGGACAAGATGACATGTAGCGGTGCCCTTGGTAGAGGAGGCGTGGACAAGATGGCATGTAGCGGTGCCATTGGTAGAGGAGGTGTGGACAAGATGACATGTAGCGGTGCCCTTGGTAGAGGAGGTGTGGACAAGATGATATGTAGCGGTGCTCTTGGTAGAGGACGTGTGGACAAGATGGCATGTAGCGGTGCCCTTGGTGGAGGAGGCGTGGACAACATGGCATATGACGCTGCCCTTGGTGGAGGAGGCGTGGACAAGATGGCATGTAGCGCTGCCCTTGGTAGAGGAGGTGTGGACAAGATGGCATGTAGCTGTGCCGTTGGTAGAGGAGGCGTGGACAATATGACATGTAGCGGTGCCCTTGGTGGTGGAGGCGTGGACAAGATGGCATGTAGCGGTGTCCTTGGTAAAGGAGGCGTGGACATCATGGCATATGACGGTGCCGTTTGTGGAGGAGGCGTGGACAAGATGGCATGTAACGCTGCCGTTGGTGGATGAGATGTGGACAATATGGTATATAACGGTGCCATTGGTGGACGGGGTGTGGACAACATGGCATGTAACGCTGCCGTTGGTAGAGGAGGTGTGGACAAGATGGCATGCAGCTGTGCCCTTGGTAGAGGAGGCGTGGGCAAGATGGCATGTGACTGTGGTGCCCTTGGTAGAGGAGGCGTGGACAACATTGGCATATGACGGTGCCGTTGGTGGAGGAGGTGTGGACACGATGGCATGTAACGATGCCCTTGGTAGATGAGGTGTGGACAACATGACACGTAACGTTACCCTTGGCAGAGGAGGCGTGGATAATATGGCATGTAGCGGCGCCCATGGTGGAGGAGGTGTGGACAATATGGCATGTAATGCTGCCCTTTGTAGAGGAGACGTAGACAAGAGAGCATGTAGCGGTGCCCTTGGTAGAGGAGGCGTGGACAAGATGGCATGTAGCGCTGCCGTTGGTAGAGGAGGCGTGGAAAAGGTGGCGTTTATAACGGTGGCGTTAGTGGAAGAGGCGTGGACAAGATTACATGTAACTGTACAGTTGGTAGATGAGATGTGGAAAGCATGGCATATGACGGTGCTGTTGGTGGAGGAGGCGTGGACAAGATGACATGTAACGCTGCCGTTGGCAGAGGAGGCGTGAACAAGGTGGTGTTCATAACAGCTGCGTTGGTGGAAGAGGCGTGGACAAGATGACATGAAACGCTGCCGTTGGTGGAGGAGGCGTGGACAAGATGGCATGTAGCGGTGTCCTTTGTGGAGTAGGTGTGGGCTAGATGGCATGTAGCGGTGCCCTTGGTAATGGAGGCGTGGACATCATGGCATATGACGGTGCCGTTTGTGGAGGAGGCGTGGACAAGATGGCATGTAACGCTGCCGTTGGTCGATGATTTGTGGACAATATGGCATGTAAAGCTGCCGTTGGTAGAGGAGGCGTGGACAAGATGGCATGTAACGCTGCCGTTGGTAGAGGAGGCGTGGACAAGATGGCATGGAACCATGCCGTTTGTGGATGAGATGTGGACAATATGGTATATAACGGTGCCGTTGGTGGATGAGGTGTGGACAACATGGCATGTAACGCTGCCGTTGGTAGAGGAGGTGTGGAAAAGATGGCATGCAGCGGTGCCCTTGGTTGAGGAGGCGTGGGCAAGATGGCATGTGACTGTGCCCTTGGTAGAGGAGGCGTGGACAACATGGCATATGACGGTGCCGTTGGTGGAGGAGGTGTGGACAAGATGGCATGTAACGGTGCCCTTGGTGTAGGAGGAGTGGACAAGATGGCATGTAACGCTGCCCTTTGTAGAGGAGGCGTAGACAAGAGAGCATGTAGCGGTGCCCTTGGTAGAGGAGGCGTGGACAACATGGCATATGACGGTGCCGTTGGTGGAGGAGGCGTGGACAACATGGCATGTAACGGTACCGTTGGTAGAGGAGGCGTGGACAAGATGGCATGTAGCGCTGCCGTTGGTAGAGGAGGCGTGGACAAGATGGCGTTTATAACGGTGGCGTTGGTGGAGGAGGCGTGGACAATATGACATGTAACTGTACAGTTGGTAGATGAGATGTGGAAAGCATGGAATATGGCGGTGCTGTTGGTGGAGGAGGCGTGGACAAGATGACATGTAACGCTGCCGCTGGCAGAGGAGGCGTGAACAAGGTGGTTTTCATAACAGTGGCGTTGTTGGAAGAGGCGTGACAAGATGACATTTAGCGGTGCCGTTGGTAGAGGAGGTGTGGACAAGATGACATGAAACGCTGCCGTTGGTCGAGGAGGCGTGGACAATATAACATGTAGCGATGCCCTTGGTGGAGGAGGCGTGGACAAGATGACATATAGCGGTGCCCTTGGTAGAGGAGGTGTGGGCAAGAAGACATGTAGCGCTGCCCTTGGTAGAAGAGGTGTGGGCAAGATGACATGTAGCGGTGCCCTTGGTAGAGGAGGCGTGGACAAGATGGCATGTAGCGGTGCCCTTGGTAGAGGAAGTGTGGACAAGATGATATGTAGCGGTGCTCTTGATGGAGGAGGTGTGGACAAGATGGCATGTAGCGGTGACCTTGGTAGAGGAGGTGTGGACAAGATGACATGTAGCGGTGCCCTTGGTAGAGGAGGCGTGGACAAGATGGCATGTAGCGGTGCCTTGGTGGAGGAGGCGTGGACAAGATGACATGTAACGCTGCCCTTGGTGGAGGAGGCGTGGACAAGATGGCATGTAACGGTGCCCTTGGTAGAGGAGGCGTGGACAAGATGACATTTAGCGCTGTCCTTGGTGGAGGAGGCGTGGACAAGATGGCATGTAGGCTACCCTTGGTAGAGGAGGCGTGGGCAAGATGACATGTAGCGGTGCCCTTGGTAGAGGAGGTGTGGACAACATGGCATATGACGGTGCCGTTGGTGGAGGAGGGTGGACAGTGGCATGTAACGGTGCCTTTGGTAGGAGGTGTGGACAATTTGCATGTGCGCTGCCCTTGTGAGGAGGCGTGGACAAATGACATGAGCCGTGCCCGTGGTGGAGGAGGTGTTGACAAGATGGCATGTAGCGGTACCCTTGGTGGAGGAGGCGTGGACAAGATGGCATGTAGCGGTGCCCTTGGTAGAGGAAGTGTGGACAATATGATATGTAGCGGTGCTCTTGATGGAGGAGGCGTGGACAAGATGGCATGTAGCGGTGCCCTTGGTGGAGGAGGCGTGGACAAGATGGCATGTAGCGGTGCCCTTGGTAGAGGAAGTGTGGACAAGATGATATGTAGCGGTGCTCTTGATGGAGGAGGTGTGGACAAGATGGCATGTAGCGGTGACTTTGGTAGAGGAGGTGTGGACAAGATGGCATGTAGCGGTGCCCTTGGTAGAGGAGGCGTGGACAAGATGGCATGTAGCGGTGCCCTTGGTGGAGGAGGCGTGGACAAGTTGACATGTAACGCTGCCCTTAATAGCGGAGGCGTGGACAAGATGGCATGTAACGGTGCCCTTGGTAGAGGAGGCGTGGACAAGATGGCATTCAGCGCTGTCCTTGGTGGAAGAGGCGTGGACAAGGTGGCATGTAACGGTACCGTTGGTAGAGGAGGCGTGCACAATGCGGTGTTTATAACGGTGGCGTTGGTGGAGGATGCGTGGACAAGATGGCATGTAGCGCTGCCGTTGGTAGAGGACGCGTGGACAAGGTGGTGTTTATAACGGTGCCGTTGGCGTTGTTGGAGGAGGCTTGGACAAGATGATATATGACGGTGCCGTTGGTGGATGAGGCGTGGACAAGATGGTATGTAACGCTGTCATTGGTAGAGGAAGCGTGGACAAGATGACATGCATGTAGCGCTGCAGTTGGTAGTGGAGGCGTGGACAAGGTGACATGTAACGGTGTCGTTGGTGGAGGATGCGTTGACAATGCGGTGTTTATAACGGTGGCGTTGGTGGAGGATGCGTGGACAAGATGGCATGTAACGGTACCATTGATAGAGGAGGCGTGGACAAGATTGCATATAACGGTGTCGTTGGTAGAGGATGCGTGGACAAGATGGCATATAGCGGTGTCGTTGGTAGAGGATGCGTGGACAAGATGGCATATAGTGGTGTCGTTGGTAGAGGATACGTGGACAAGATGGCATATAACGGTACCGTTGGTAGAAGATGCGTGGACAAGATGGCATATAACGGTACCGTTGGTAGAGGATGCGTGGACAAGGTGGCATGTAACGGTGGCGTTGGTGGAGGATGCGTGGACAAGATGGCATGTAACGGTACCGTTGGTAGAGGAGGCGTGGACAAGATGGCATATAACGGTACCGTTGGTAGAGGATGCGTGGACAAGATGGCATATAACGGTACCGTTGGTAGAGGATGCGTGGACAAGGTGGCATGTAACGGTGGCGTTGGTGGAGGATGCGTGGACAAGATGGCATGTAACGGTACCGTTGGTAGAGGAGGCGTGGACAAGATGGCATGTAACGCTGCCGTTGGTAGAGGAGGCATGGACAAGGTGGCATGTAACGCTGCCGTTGGTAGAGGAGGCGTGGACAGGGTGGTGTTTATAACGGTAGCGTTTGTGAAGGAGGCGTGGACAAGATGACATGTAGCGCTGACGTTGGTAGAGGACGCGTGGACAATGTGGTGTTTATAACGCTGGCGTTGGTGGAGGAGGCTTGGACAAGATGGCATGTAGCGGTGTTGTTGGTGGAGGATGTGTTGACAATGCGGTGTTTATAACGGTGACGTTGGTGGATGAGTCTTGGATAAGGCGGTATATAACGGTGCCGTTGGTGGACGAGGCGTGGACAGGGCGGTATATAACGGTGGATTTGGTGGATGAGGAGGGTACACGGCGGTATATAACGGTGTCGTTAGTGAAGGAGGCGTGGACAAGATGGCATGTAACGCTGCCGTTGGTAGAGGAGACGTGGACAAGGTGGCATGTAACGGTGCCGTTGGTAGAGAAAGGCGTGGACAAGATGGCATGTAACGGTGCTGTTGGTGGAGAAGGCGTGGGCATTGCGGTGTTTATAACGATGGCGTTGGTGGAGGAGGCGTGCACAAGGCAGGGTATAACGGTGCCGTTTATGGAGGAGGCGTGGCCAATGTAGTATATAGCGGTTGCGTTGGTGGATGAGGCGTGGACAAGATGGCACGTAAAGCTTGGTAGAGGAGGCGTGGACAATATGGCGTGTAATAGTGGCGTTGGTAGAGGAGGCGTGGACAAAGTGGCATGTAACGGTGCGTTGGTAGAGAAAGGCGTGGACAAGATGGCATGTAACAATGCCGCTTGTAGAGGAGGCGTGGACAAGGTGGCATATAGCGGTGCCGGTGGTGGAGGAGGCGTGGACAATGCGGTGTTTATAACGGTGATGTTGCATGATGAGTCCTGGAAAAGGCGGTATATAACGGTGGATTTGGTGGATGAGTCGTGGACAAGGCGGTATATAACGGTGGATTTGGTGGATGACTCGTGGACAAGGCGGTATATAACGGTGACGTTGGTGGATGAGGCGTGGACAAGATGGAATATAGCGTTACCCTTGGTAGAGGAGGCGTGGACAACATGGCATGTAGCAGTGCCGTTCGTGGAGGAGGCGTGGACAATATGACATATAGCGCTGCCTTTGGTAGAGGAAGCGTGGACAAGATGACATGTAGCGCTGCCCTTGGTAGAGGAGGCGTGGACAAGATGACATGTAGCGCTGCCCTTGGTAGAGGAGGCGTGGACAAGATGACATGTAGCGGTGCCCTTGGTAGAGGAGGCGTGGACAAGATGACATATAGAGGTACCTTGGTAGAGGAGGCGTAGACAATATGACATGTAACGCTGCCCTTAGTAGAGGAGGCATTGACAAGATGGCATGTAGCGGTGCCCTTGGTGGAGGAGGTGTGGACAGGATGGCATGTAACGCTGCCCTTTGTAGAGGAGGCGTAGACAAGAGAGCATGTAGCGGTGCCCTTGGTGGAGGAGGCGTGGACAATATGGCATGTAATGCTGCCGTTGGTAGAGGATGTTGCATGATGAGTCCTGGAAAAGGCGGTATATAACGGTGGATTTGGTGGATGAGTCGTGGACAAGGCGGTATATAACGGTGGATTTGGTGGATGACTCGTGGACAAGGCGGTATATAACGGTGACGTTGGTGGATGAGTTGTGGACAAGGCGGTATATAACGGTGACGTTGGTGGATGAGTCGTGGACAAGGCGGTATATAACGGTGCCGTTGGTGGAGGAGGCGTGGACAAGGCGGTATATAACGGTGGAGTTGGTGGATGAGGCGTGACAATGGCGGTACATAACGTGGCCGTTGGTGGAGGAGGCGTGCACAAGGCGGTATATGACGGTGTGCGTTGGTGGAGGAGGCGTGGACAAGGTGGTATACAACGGTGCCGTTTGTGGAGGAGGCATGGACAAGGCGGTATATAACGGTATCGTTGGTGGAGGAGGCATGTACAAGGTGGTATATAACGGTGTCGTTGGTGGAGGAGGCCTGGACAAGGCGGTATATAACGGTGCCGTTGGTGGAGGAAGAGTGGACACGGCGGTATATAACGATGGCGTTGGTGGAGGAGGCCTGGACAAGGCGGTATATAACGGTGCCGTTGGTGGAGGAAGAGTGGACTAGGCTGTATATAACGATGGCGTTGGTGGAGGATGCATGGGCAAGACGGTATATAACGGTGCCGTTGGTGGAGGAAGAGTGGACTAGGCGGTATATAACGATGGCGTTGGTGGAGGAGGCCTGGACAAGGCGGTATATAACGATGGCGTTGGTGGAGGAAGAGTGGACAAGGCGGTATATAACGGTAGCGTTGGTGGAGGAGTCGTGGACAAGGCGGTATATAACGGTGGCGTTGGTGGATGAGTCGTGGACAAGGCGGTATATAACGGTGCCGTTGTTGGAGGAGGCATGGGCAAGGCGGTATATAACGGTGCCGTTGGTGGAGGAGTCGTGAACATGGCGGTATATAACGGTGCCGTTGGTGGAGGAGGCGTGGACAAGGCGGTATATAACGGTGGCGTTGGTGGAGGAGGCGTGGACAAGGCGGTATATAACGGTGGCGTTTGTGGAGGAAGAGTGGACAAGGCGGTGTATAACGGTGCCGTTGGTGGAGGAGGTGTGGACAAGGCGGTATATAACGGTGGCGTTGGTGGAGGAGGCGTGGACAAGGCGGTATATAACGGTGGCGTTTGTGGAGGAAGAGTGGACAAGGCGGTATATAACGGTGCCGTTGGTGGAGGAGGCGTGGACAAGGCGGTATATAACGGTGGCGTTGGTGGATGAAGCGTGGACAAGGCGGTATATCACGGTGCTGTTGGTGGAGGAAGAGTGGACAAGGCGGTATATAACGGTGCCGTTGGTGGAGGAAGAGTGGACTAGGCGGTTTATCACGATGGCGTTGGTGGAGGAGGCATGGACAAGGTGGTATATAACGGTGGCGTTGGTGGAGGAAGAGTGGACTAGGCGGTATATAACGATGGTGTTGGTGGATGAGGCATGGACAAGGCGGTATATAACGGTGCCGTTGGTGGAGGAAGAGTGGACTACGCGGTATATAACGATGCCGTTGGTGGAGGAAGAGTGGACTAGGCGGTATATAGCAATGGCGTTGGTGGAGGAAGAGTGGACGAGGCGGTCTATAACGGTGCTGTTGGTGGAGGAAGAGTGGACTAGGCGGTATATAACGATGGCGTTGGTGGAGGAGGCATGGACAAGGCGGTATATAACGGTGGCGTTGGTGGAGGAGGCGTGGACAAGGCGGTATATAACGATGGCGTTGGTGGAGGAAGAGTGGATAAGGCGGTATATAACGGTGCCGTTGGTGGAGGAAGAGTGGACTAGGCGGTATATAACGGTGGCGTTGGTGGAGGAAGAGTGGACTAGGCGGTATATAACGATGGCGTTGGTGGAGGAAGAGTGGACTAGGCGGTATATAACGATGGCGTTGGTGGAGGAAGAGTGGACAATGCGGTATATAACGATGGCGTTGGTGGAGGAAGAGTGGACACGGCGGTATATAACGGTGCCGTTGGTGGAGGAAGAGTGGACAAGGCGGTATATAACGGTGCCCTTGGTGGAGGAAGAGTGGACTAGGCGGTATATAACGATGGCGTTGGTGGAGGAGGCCTGGACAAGGCGGTATATAACGGTGCCGTTGGTGGAGGAAGAGTGGACTAGGCGGTATATAACGATGGCGTTGGTGGAGGAGGCCTGGACAAGGCGGTATATAACGGTGCCGTTGGTGGAGGAAGAGTGGACTAGGCGGTATATAACGATGGCGTTGGTGGAGGAGGCCTGGACAAGGCGGTATATAACGATGGCGTTGGTGGAGGAAGAGTGGACAAGGCGGTATATAACGGTGGCGTTGGTGGAGGAGTCGTGGACAAGGCGGTATATAACGGTGGCGTTGGTGGAGGAAGAGTGGACTAGGCGGTATATAACGATGGCGTTGGTGAAGGAGGCATGGACAAGGCGGTATATAACGGTGGCGTTGGTGGAGGAGGCGTGGTCAAGGCGGTATATAACGATGGCGTTGGTGGAGGAAGAGTGGACAAGGCGGTATATAACGGTGGCGTTGGTGGAGGAGTCGTGGACAAGGCGGTATATAACGGTGCCGTTGGTGGAGGAAGAGTGTACTAGGCGGTATATAACGATGGCGTTGGTGGAGGAGGCATGGACAAGGCGGTATATAACGGTGGCGTTGGTGGAGGAGGCGTGGACAAGGCGGTATATAACGATGGCGTTGGTGGAGGAAGAGTGGACAAGGCGGTATATAACGGTGGCGTTGGTGGAGGAAGAGTGGACAAGGCGGTATATAACGGTGCCGTTGTTGGAGGAGGCATGGGCAAGGCGGTATATAACGGTGCCGTTGGTGGAGGAGTCGTGAACATGGCGGTATATAACGGTGCCGTTGGTGGAGGAGGCGTGGACAAGGCGGTATATAACGGTGGCGTTGGTGCAGGAGGCGTGGACAAGGCGGTATATAACGGTGGCGTTTGTGGAGGAAGAGTGGACAAGGCGGTATATAACTTTGCCGTTGGTGGAGGAGGCGTGGACAAGGCGGTATATAACGGTGGCGTTGGTGGATAAAGCGTGGACAAGACGGTATATCACGGTGCCGTTGGTGGAGGAAGAGTGGACAAGGCGGTATATAACGGTGCCGTTGGTTGAGGAAGAGTGGACTAGGCGGTATATAACGATGGCGTTGGTGGAGGAGGCGTGGACAAGGCGGTATATAACGGTGGCGTTGGTGGATGAAGCGTGGACAAGGCGGTATATCACGGTGCCGTTGATGGAGGAAGAGTGGACAAGGCGGTATATAACAATGGCGTTGGTGGAGGAAGAGTGGACAAGGCGGTATATAACGGTGCCGTTGGTGGAGGAAGAGTGGACTAAGCGGTATATAACGGTGGCGTTGGTGGAGGAGTCGTGGACAAGGCGGTATATAACGGTGGCGTTGGTGGAGGAGTCGTGGACAAGGCGGTATATAACGGTGCCGTTGTTGGAGGAGGCGTGGACAAGGCGGTATATAACGGTGGCGTTGGTGGAGGAGGCATGGACAAGGCGGTATATAACGGTGGCTTTGGTGGAGGAGGCATGGTCAAGGCGGTATATAACGGTGGCATTGGTGGAGGAGGAGTGGACAAGGCGGTATATAACGGTGGCGTTGTTGGAGGAGGCGTGGACAAGGTGGTATATAACGGTGGCGTTGGTGGAGGAGGAGTGGACAAGGCGGTATATAACGGTGGCGTTGGTGGAGGAGGCGTGGACAAGGCGGTATATAACGGTGGCGTTGGTGGAGGAAGAGTGGATAAGGCGGTATGTAACGGTGGAGTTGGTGGAGGAAGAGTGGACAAGGCGGTATATAATGGTGCCATTGGTGGAGGAGGCGTACTCAAGGCGGTATATAATGGTGGCGTTGTTGGAGGAGGCGTGGACAAGGCTGTATATAATGGTGCCGTTGGTGGACGAGGCATGGACAAGGCGGTATATTACGGTGGCGTTGGTGTAGGAGGCATGGACAAGGCGGTATATAACGGTGGCGTTGGTGGAGGAGGAGTGGACAAGGCGGTTTATAACGGTGGCGTTGGTGGAGGAGGCGTGGACAAGGCGGTATATAACGGTGCTGTTGGTGGAGGAGGCATGGACAAGGCGGTATATAACGGTGGCGTTGGTGGAGGAGGCGTGGACAAGGCGGTATATAACGGTGCTGTTGGTGGAGGAGGCATGGACAAGGCGGTATATAACGGTGGCGTTGGTGGAGGAGGAGTGGACAAGGCGGTTTATAACGATGGCGTTGGTGGAGGAGGCGTGGACAAGGCGGTATATAACGGTGCTGTTGGTGGAGGAAGAGTGGACAAGGCGGTATATAACGGTGCCGTTGGTGGAGGAGGAGTGGACAAGGCGGTATATAACGGTGCCGTTGGTGAAGCAGGCGTGGACAAGGCGGTATATAACGGTGACGTTGGTGGAGGAGTCGTGGACAAGGCGGTATATAACGATGACGTTGGTGGAGGAAGAGTGGACAAGGCGGTATATAACGGTGGCGTTGGTGGATGAAGAGTGGACAAGGCGGTATATAACGGTGCCGTTGGTGGAGGAGGAGTGGACTAGGCGGTATATAACGGTGCCGTTGTTGAAGGAGGCGTGGACAAGGCGGTATATAACTGTGCCGTTGGTGGAGAGGGCGTGGACAAGGCGGTATATAATGGTGCCGTTCGTGGAGGAGGCATGGACAAGGCGGTATATAACGGTGCTGTTGGTGGAGGAAGAGTGGACACGGCGGTATATAACGGTGCCGTTGGTGGAGGAGTGGACAAGGCGGTATATAACGGTGCCGTTGGTGAAGCAGGCGTGGACAAGGCGGTATATAACGGTGACGTTGGTGGAGGAGTCGTGGACAAGGCGGTATATAACGATGACGTTGGTGGAGGAAGAGTGGACAAGGCGGTATATAACGGTGGCGTTGGTGGATGAAGAGTGGACAAGGCGGTATATAACGGTGCCGTTGGTGGAGGAGGAGTGGACTAGGCGGTATATAACGGTGCCGTTGGTGAAGGAGGCGTGGACAAGGCGGTATATAACGGTGCCGTTGGTGGAGAGGGCGTGGACAAGGCGGTATATAATGGTGCCGTTGGTGGAGGAGGCATGGACAAGGCGGTATATATCGGTGTCGTTGTTGGAGGGGGCGTGGACAAGGCGGTATATAATGGTGCCGTTGGTGGAGGTGGCGTGGACAAGGCGGTATATAATGGTGCCGTTGGTGGAGGAGGCATAGACAAGTCGGTATATAACGGTGGCGTTGGTGGAGGAGGCGTGGACAAGGCGGTATATAATGGTTCCGTTGGTGGAGGAGGCGTGGACAAGGCGGTATATAATGTTGCCGTTGGTGGAGGAGGCATGGACAAGTCGGTATATAACGGTGGCGTTGGTGGAGGATACGTGAACAAGACGACATGTAGCTGTGCTAAGAAAGTTTAATCTTGAATTCAGATGTTACTTTCATACAATCATGCATTTCAGTTTATGAGCACGAGACTTCCAGTTGTCGTAACAGGTGCGACCTTCTGTAGGTCACGTGCATTCTGTACACCGTTCCTGTAAGCATTTTCAAAGTTATTGTCCCATCTTACGGTAATCCAGCCGGTCTGCTCAACATCCACGACCGTCCCCGATCCATGGTTATCCTGGAAATAAATGTCTCAGATCACATAACAAATGACCCTCTGATTGCTGCAATGTCAACATCCACGACCGTCCCCGATCCATGGCTATCCTGGAAATAAATGTCTCAGATCACATAACAAATGGCCCTCTGATTGCTGCAATGTCAACATCCACGACCGTCCCCTATCCATGGCTATCCTGGAAATAAATGTCTCAGATCACATAACAAATGACCCTCTGATTGCTGCAATGTCAACATCCACGACCGTCCCCAATCCATGGTTATCCTGGAAATAAATGTCTCAGATCATATAACAAATGGCCCTCTGTTGGCATGGCAACCATATCAAAAAATGAAATCGCTATTACGTATTTCACTGTCGGTGTGTTAATTATGAACAGTTTGCTGCAAAATAAGAACATTCATTACCTTTATTTATCGTCGCTACCGGTTGCTCATATGAGCGACGCCTCTTAAAGCGAATAGTGATTTTAGATTTTTGGAGGATAGTGCAAAGATACAGTGACCCATTCCAGAATATAAAGCACCGACACGAGACATCGGTTTAAAGTCCCATCTGAAAGACTGTTAATTTTATTAGCGTCGAATGGTTAAGGTAGCCGACTTGTATACTACTGTAACCTATCATCACTGATGGTCACGTGTTCGAGCCCCATTCAGACCGTTTCTCATCTATATGAACAAGTTGGCAGTTTCGTACGGAGGTTGGTTGGTGCACCAAGTATTCGCTGGAGTCTGCCGATGAAATGTGTTGTTAGATAAACTGCCCGTCACTCAAATGGGAAACCGGTAGAGACTCTAAACATAAGCTTCAATAAAAAAAGGCGACTGGACCATATTGGAGTTACGAGTACTCACAGCTGTATCCAACATGGTCCAGCTGCCAGGAAGAACAACGCGCGCAGATCCTGTATCCAACATGGTCCAGCTGTCAGGAAGAACAACGCGCGCAGATCCTGTATCCAACATGGTCCAGCTGCCAGGAAGAATAACGCGCGCAGATCCTGTATCCAACATGGTCCAGCTGTCAGGAAGAACAACGCGCGCAGATCCTGTATCCAACATGGTCCAGCTGCCAGGAAGAATAACGCGCGCAGATCCTGTATCCAACATGGTCCAGCTGCCAGGAAGAACAACGCATGCAGATCCTGTATCCAACATGGTCCAGCTGTCAGGAAGAACAACGCGCGCAGACCGGTAAGCGACATACGACGCGCTGCATGGTCAGTCGGTTTTTGTGCTGCTACGAGATGGCTAACAGTGATGGTGTGGCCCTAAAATGGACCTGTTCGAAAGAAGCTATTCACAGGACTTGGCATCCTGCGAAGAAAGAAGATGTCGCCCCCTGGTGTCTCATAGCCTACTTAGATCAACATAAATTATCTTAGAGAATACACTCGCCCAAATGCCTCGGTGGTGGCGAGGATGACTAGACTTATATGACGACGCAATGTGAGGGCGGCATTGTTAGGTACTATCGAAACGTCATGTCTGTACTTGTTAAAATGTTGCAGACCGGGGCAGTCTAATATTTAAGAAATAATTAGTTATTCTGCGATATACCACGGTTGATACTTATTATTTCGATTCTAACACGACTTAGGCCTACTTCTAATAATATTAAAGGAGTATTTTCTTCAAACGCCGCTGCATTTGGCTTTCGAAATTTCCTCCCGCGTAAGGGGTGATGACATTATTTGTTATGGAAAATATCAATCTAGTGCATAAATGAAAACAAAAGTTGTA
This sequence comes from Archivesica marissinica, assembly GCA_014843695.1. Lineage (NCBI taxonomy): Eukaryota > Metazoa > Mollusca > Bivalvia > Venerida > Vesicomyidae > Archivesica > Archivesica marissinica. The sequence continues at coordinate 10,944,887 of CM026394.1, read as the reverse complement.
ACTGATCAATAATTTTATTTATTTTGTCAAATAAAACTGTGCAGAATAGTAACTGAAACGTTACTTAACAGAAAAACAAGACGGACAAGAGATTATCTGATTCTAAAAATAGCTCACTTCCGTGAATTCCCACGGTATATTTTTACAAACATCACGTGACTTTCATGTAAAACTTTACACGCATTGTATAAATGGAATAGCCAAAACACGTTGGGCGTGCAGCATAGTTCAAGGTAGGTATATCGCAGAATAACCCGAGGTAGATTTTACTCTATAAGTATGTATGCTATTAGCTAGGTCGTGTTAGAATAGTAATTAATTAAGTTTGATTCGTAATACAATTAATTCAACTTGTTGAATGATCACTTTCCCCGCTAACGATCACGGAGAACCAAGACATACAGAAACACAACCGTCTCTATGCTATAATGAACGTGCATCATTTGCATCTGAAGAATGAAAGAATTCATTCAATCATTGTTCACCTGCATATTCTTTATTGAAAAGCAGACATAATTGTACCTGATCCGCCCATTTCCAGTCTGGACCCCTGATCACCCGGTCACCAACTTTGAATACATGTATATCTATAATTTTAAATACGCACCAAATTAGATCTACATGTATATAACTTGTATTTAGGTGTGCATTATTTGAATTGCGATATGCATTACTTGTATTTAGGTATTTCTCACCAATGCAACTCGGGTTCGATCCTCGGACCGGGAAGTGTGTAAGATGGTACGGTGATCGCCAGATCGGACACGGGTACTACGGTTTCCTCTCACACGAATGACCACATATACGCTTTCATCCGCGCCAACGAGAGTGATTAATATAAGTTGTTAAAACAATCGTTGCAAACTAAATAAAGTTTAAAGGGTATTTATGTTAAACGCTCCAGGACACTCCAGCCACATTATTATGAATTGTAGGCCAGCAGGCGCGTAGCTAGGCTTACGCAGGTACGCACGTGCTTAAGATTAATTGTGACAGTTCCTGAAAATGAAATTAAATAAATGCGAAAAATGCAATAAAAGCGGGATCGTAAGGGGGGACACTGACATTGATCATTCACAAGAAAGCAGACATGAACAAATGCCAACAGATATTGATTGTAGCTGATGTTCATAGTAGACAAACGTCACCTGAGACCATATAGCGGGGAAAAATCTCCTTGTGGGGCATGTAATCCATATTTAGGCCTAGCTACGCGCCTGGCCAGAGAGCTATGATTAATCGAAATAATATTAACTAAACTTAAATATTAAATGATTTTTGAAAATATATTTGAAAACAAATTACGACAAACAGGGCAACGAGAGATAACTCTTAAAGTAATTGTGTAAATACTCGATATTGTAGTGTGGGTGAACGTAGTGGCTGGTTGTACTGTTGCCCTCGATACGGTTGCAGTTACTGCGTGTCGTGGTGATGTTGGACGAACTGTTGACTGTGATGTAGATATTATAGTGGAGGATAATGTTGTATTGCCCGATGCCCATTTTAAATCGTATTTTCCTCCTATGTCGTATCGGTAAACATTCTCAAAGCCGTCTGTATCCCACTTGACGCCGACCCAACCACCTAGGATTAAGCCGGTAACAAGTCCAGTTTCGTTATGATCCTGTCATACATAAATCATAAGTGTGACGACGTGGCACAAATACTGACAGTGATGACGACGTGACCCAAATACTGACAGTGGTTACGACGTGACACAAATACAGACAGTGGTTACGACGTGACACAAATACTGACAGTGGTTACGACGTGACACAAAAACAGACAGTGGTTACGACGTGACACAAATACTGACAGTGGTTACGACGTGACACACATACAGACAGTGGTTACGACGTGAGACACATACATACAGTGGTGACGACGTGACATAAATACAGATAGTTGTGACGACGTGCCACAAATACAGACAGTGGTTACGACGTGACACAAATACTGACAGTGGTGACGAAGTGACAAAAATACTGACACATGATCTTAGACCTTCTGGAATGAAAAAATAAAATAAACATAAAACGTACAGGAAAAACTATCAACAAGTGATATCTCGTTTGATTGGTTGAATCATTAAATATACACGAATATCAGACTGTCCGATTAGCGCAGTAGTTAGCGCCCTCGCTTCTCGCCAATGCAACCAGAGTTCGATCCTCGGACCGGGAAGTCTGTGAGATGGTACGGTGGTCGCCAGATCGGACATATGGGTTTTCTCCGGGTACTACGGTTTCCTCCCACACTAATGACCACATTTACGCTTTCATCTGCGCCAACGAGAGTAATTAATATAAGTTGTTAAAATTTGCTTCGATTCGTTGTAAAATAAATAAAGTTTAAACATGCATATTCATTATTGGATACTCCTTTAAAGCAGCATTACATCGTAATAAAGGATGTTTTGGGTAAAATATAAATACTAATGTGTGTGTGTTTACAAAAATCGAAATAGTCGTTCAGAAACGATAAAATTGCAATACATTTAAACCGTCGTATACGCGAATTTGTTTATCAACACACGAAATGTCAACACGCACAGCGCGCATGCGTGAAACAACAGAGGATGTAGAAAACAACGTATATATTTTGAACATGAAAGACTATCTATCTATCTTCCTCTAATGTCGAACCCCTCGCGGGGGTGTAGAAATGTCCCAAAAGACTTAGCTAACAGAGGTATGAATGAACATATCAAGTAATTTAATTAAAAAAGACAACGTGGGACAAATGTGGACGATGCATTCCGAATGTAAACAAGTGAGGACAATGCGTTCCGGTTGTAAACAAGTGCGTGACCGATCGACTCGGAAAGTCCTACTTTCGGTTTCGAGTTTGTTTTATCGCAAAAAAACACTGTTTACCAAATGAACATACGCATACAAAGTATAATGTTAGAATGTGTAGCAGCATTGCTACCCATACGTAAAAATTGAATTTTTCAAATATCTTTTATTTCATACAATGTAATGCTGCTTTAACACACATATTTAAAAACTTTAAAAATTACATTGTATATCTGATTACCCCACATCCAGTCAGGACCTCTGATCACTTTATTTCCAGCAGACAACACAGCTGAAGCGAAGCATCAACCATAATGCATTGTTTTGGCCGAAGAGGAAAGTTAAAATATACGTATGACTGTAACTCTAGCCAGAAGTTGAAAACTGTAACTCTAGCCAGAACTTGAAAACTGTAACTCTAGCCAGAACTTGAAAACTGTAACTCTAGCCAGAACTTGAAAACTGTAACTCTAGAGCCAGAACTTGAGAACTATGACAAAGCACATATTTTATTCGTCTGAATTAATTTGGTATACACTTTATTTATTTTACAACGATTGCGAAACAAGCTTAATAACTGTCGTTGGCGCGTATGAAAGCGCATATGTGGTCCTTCGTGTGGGAGAAAACCGGAGTACACGGAGAAATTCCACCTGTCCGATCTGGCGACCACCGTACCATTTCACACAATTCACGGTCCGAGGATCGAACACGTGTTGTATTTGGTGAGAAACGAGTGTGCTAACCACAGTGTGCAAAAACACCTATTTTGCACACGATACTAAGTATTGTGATTGTCTAATGTATATATTATAAATAGAAATGACCGTACTATATTTATGCAATATTCGCGCCTAAAATCAACAGGCTATTGTGGCGCGCAAAAAGAATGATTACATGAGAACTTAATTTGTGTATCGTTAATTTAGCTTACCGCGAGGCTGATGTACGTAAATATTATCTCACAACGAGAGATTATGTAATAGTTGTCGGTTTCTTTTGATGAGGCGCCAATATATCTGGCTGTTTCATTAAAGTTACGATTTTGATTGCGTAAGGTAACAGGTGGTCAGCGCCACGCTGTCTGACTGAAATGTATATACTTCCGAGTAAAATTAAAGAGAAATCAGAGCACAAAAGGCTGTCCTTATGCAAGGATTGATTGTGTATCTCAAATAGAAAACAATTACTGTTTCTATGACACTAAAGACGAGATGTCTTCAGTATATCAATTTAATATACTTATAAAACGAACTATAAACTGAACTTAAGTGTTACGGACACAGTGAATATTAATGGAGTGAGTAGCACCGTATTGCTTGAATAGAATACGTGATAGCTAATATATAAAGACGAGATGTCTTCAGTTATTAATTTAATATACTTATAAAACGAACTAGAACTGAACTTAAGTGTTACGGACACATTGGGTAGCGATGGATTAAGTAGCACCGTATTGCTTGAATAGAATACGTGATAGCTAATATAATAAGATAAGAGATACAAATTATCTCTAATATATAGCGGTAACAAATTGATACCAGAACAGTACTGTGAGATATTGAAGTTATTGAGAGACGCGAGCGGCTGATCAACGTAGACAGTCTAATTGAGATATCCTTGATTGTATATTGAAGATTAAAAATGTAATCCAATTATCGACAGGGCGGTGATCTTATAAATACACTAGAAATTAATGAGGCTTTAAGTGACTATGATATAGATAAGAGATCAGAGATTCACGAGATGTGATTAAACGAAATAGGAGAATATAAAAATAGACGATAGAGTAAAATAAATAGAAAAGAACTTTGTGTTACGTTATTATTGAATTAATAGAGAACTGAAATATACCCCTAGACAACCGACCAGAGAGTTTATATAGCTTAAACCTTGGAAAGAGCCGTAAATAGACCAGACGTAGAGTAAGAACCGACGAGGGGGGACACCACAACAGTTGTAATTGAACAGCAATTGCATTAATTTAATATCAAGCAATCGCACAATTCTCTAGAATGTGACACGCTTGTACGAGGTTTGGAAGTGTTTCCCCACAGTGTTCTGTTGGTATACATGACACATACAAGTAGGGTGAACAACAGGAAAATGTCAAATTTCAATGGGGTTGACCAATTGCGTGTTTTAAATTTCCCACTTAAGGCACCCACCCCCTACTGAAGGTAATTTGGTTGTGAATGTTGCACTGACATGTGCATTTTTATAATATGCTGTTTAGTTGTCAGCAAATAGTAATAACAATAATAATAGTAATAAAAATAAAAATAGCAAAGATGCAGCTCATATACATATATTGTATTGTATTTTAATATTTAGAAGTCATTTTCACTATTGCTGACAATACCTACTCAGCCAATCAGTTCATGTATCAATAACTCTTAAGGGCTTCCCTACACGTTTCCAACCAATCCCAGACCAATCCCAGACAACTACATGTATATCAATAACACCGTCTGACCTACTGGAGATACACGGATCTGTAGTCCAGTGGTAACACACTGGACTGGTAATCCAGGGATCGCAGGTTCGATCTCCCGTCTGACCCTAATAAAATGAACAGTCTTTCAGATGGGACTTTAAACCGAGTTCTCGTGTCGGTGCTTTACACCGTGCACGTAAAAGAACCAGAGGAGACTCTGGAATCGGTCTCTGTCTGTATCATTGCACTATCCTCCAAAATCTAAAATGACTAATCTCTTCAGGAGGCGTCGCTCATATGGGCAACCGGTAGCGACGATAAATAAACGTAAAACACACACTACTGGAGACAGTCACACACCTCTAGGTAATATAGCGGATTCCCATAATAAGATATCGCCAATCGCCCTGTTTTCGTACCCACATGTTTTCGAATTTGTTTGCGAATGGCGTTATCGCATTCAGTAACAGGTTCTTGGTTTATATAGTACACGCTAGCACTGACAAACATGGAAATGAGCCAAAAACAGATACATATTCATATATTATTTCGAAAATAAGTAATAGTGATGCTTCGTTAATGTAATTCATGTGTACTTACATTTATACGTGAAGAATGCATTTTATTTGCGTTTTGCGATGTAATGTCGCTTTAACAAATGTTTTGAAATTTCTTTGACTGTACTACAAATAGTGGAATATATGAACCATAACATCGGCACGTAGCGCGTTACACGGTACCAGCGTATAAAACCAGAGGTAACACAATTCAATGATTATAATGTACAAAAAAACCCTTGAAAGCTGTATCCAGTCACGTTACTGTAGCGGTATTTCAATTGCTGATAACTATACGCTGTTGGCGGTGACTGTGAAATATGGGGTTGGGACGGTCCATTATACCTACATGGATTAGAAGTGCTTGTTTGTGCAATATACGTCGTTGTGTGCGGTTGTGTACTATGGTCTGGGAATGGTCCATTACACTTACAGGGATTAGAAGTGCTTGTTTGTGCAATAGACGTCGTTGTGTGCGGTTGTGAAATATGGGGTTGGGACGGTCCATTATACCTACATGGATTAGAAGTGCTTGTTTGTGCAATATACGTCGTTGTGTGCGGTTGTGTGCTATGGTCTGGGAATGGTCCATTTATACTTACAGGGATTAGTAGTGCTTGTTTGTGCAATAGACGTCGCTGTGTGCGGCTGTGTACTATGGTCTGGGAACGGTCCATTATACTTACAGGGATTAGAAGTGCTTGTTTGTGCAATAGACGTCGCTGTGTGCGGCTGTGTACTATGGTCTGGGAATGGCCCATTATACCTACATGGATTAGAAGTGCTTGTTTGTGCAATAGACGTCGTTGTGTGCGGCTGTGTACTATGGTCTGGGAATGGCCCATTATACCTACATGGATTAGAAGTGCTTGTTTGTGCAATATACGTCGTTGTGTGCAGCTGTGTGCTATGGTCTGGGAATGGTCCATTATACTTACGGGGATTAGAAGTGCTTGTTTGTGCAATATACGTCGTTGTGTGCGGCTGTGAAATATGGGGTTGGGAATGGTCCATTATACCTACATGGGTTAGAAGTGCTTGTTTGTGCAATAGGCGTCGTTGTGTGCGGCTGTGAAATATGGGGTTGGGAATGGTCCATTATACCTACATGGGTTAGAAGTGCTTGTTTGTGCAATAGACGTCGTTGTGTGCGGCTGTGTACTATGGTCTGGGAATGGTCCATAATATTTATGCACATCACTTGTTCCGTTTACTCCATATCGATAACTTTCGATTGTATTAGTTTTGTACCAGTACACTTGAACCCATCCTTCAGCTATATGTGAGTTAACAACGGTACCAGGCTCATGTCCATCCTGTATTGATAGAAATGTGCATGTACCATGGATGCCTACATCTTGTCCATGCATACATTACAACAGCAAATCGAGTCCCCCATCACGCTGCTAAATGTTCTGTCTTGCCCTCTCTCACAATTCTTGCCCTATCTCATAATTCTTGCCCTCTCTCACAATTCATGTCCTATCTCACAATTCTTGCCCTATCTCACAAGTCATGCCCTATCTCACAATTCTTGCCCTATCTCACAAGTCATGCCCTATCTCACAATTCCTACCCTCTCACAAGTCATGCCCTATCTCACAAGTCATGCCCTATCTCATAATGCTTGCCCTATCTCACAAGTCATGCCCTATCTCACAATTCCTACCCTCTCACAAGTCATGCCCTATCTCACAAGTCATGCCCTATTTCACAAGTCATGCCCTATCTCACAATTCGTGCCCTATCTCACAAGTCATGCCCTATCTCACAAGTCATGCCCTATCGCACAATTCCTGTCCTATCTCACAAGTCATGCCCTCTCTCACAAGTCTTGCCCTATCTCACAATTATTGCCCTATCTCATAATGGTTGCCCTATCTCACAATTCTTGCCCTATCTCACAATTCTTGCCCTATCTCACAATGCTTGCCCTATCTCACAAGTCTTGCCCTATCTCACAATTCTTTCCCTATCTCACAAGTCATGCCCTATCTCACAATTCTTGCCCTATCTCACAATTCTTGCCCACTCTCACAAGTCTTGCCCTATCTCACAAGTCATGCCCTATCTCACAAGTCTTGCCCTATCTCACAAGTCATGCCCTATCTCACAAGTCATGCCCTATCTCACAATTCCTACCCTCTCACAAGTCATGCCCTATCTCACAAGTCATGCCCTATCTCACAATTCTTGCCCTATCTCACAATGCATACCCTATCTCACAATGCTTGCCCTCTCTCACACTTCTTGCCCTATCTCACAATTCTTGCCCTATCTCAATTCTTGCCCTATCTCACAATGCTTGCCCTATCTCACAAGTCTTTCCCTATCTCACAATTCTTTCCCTATCTCACAAGTCATGCCCTATCTCACAATTCTTGCCCTATCTCACAATTCTTGCCCTATCTCACAATTCTTGCCCTCTCTCACAAGTCATGCCATATTTCACAATTCTTGCCCTATCTCACAATTATTGCCCTATCTCACAAGTCTTGCCCTATCTCACAATTCTTGCCCTATCTCACAATTCTTGCCCTCTCTCACAAGTCTTGCCCTATCTCACAAGTCATGCCCTATCTCACAAGTCATGCCCTATCTCACAAGTCTTGCCCTATCTCACAAGTCTTGCCCTATCTCACAAGTCATGCCCTATCTCACAAGTCATGCCCTATCTCACAAGTCTTGCCCTATCTCACAAGTCATACCCTATCTCACAATTCCTACCCTCTCACAAGTCATGCCCTATCTCACAACCTACCCTCTCACAAGTCATGCCCTATCTCACAAGTCATGCCCTATCTCACAATGCTTGCCCTATCTCACAAGTCATGCCCTATCTCACAATTCTGCCCTCTCACAAGTCATGCCCTATCTCACAAGTCATGCCCTATCTCACAAGTCATGCCCTATCTCACAAGTCATGCCCTATCTCACAAGTCATGCCCTATCTCACAAGTCATGCCCTATCTCACAAGTCTTGCCCTATCTCACAATTCCTACCCTCTCACAAGTCATGCCCTATCTCACAAGTCATGCCCTATCTCACAAGTCATGCCCTATCTCACAAGTCTTGCCCTATCTCACAAGTCATGCCCTCTCTCACAAGTCTTGCCCTATCTCACAATTCTTGCCCTATCTCACAAGTCATGCCCTATCTCACAAGTCATGCCCTATCTCACAATTCCTGCCCTATCTCACAAGTCATGCCCTATCTCACAAGTCATGCCCTATCTCACAATTCTCCCTCTCACAAGTCATGCCCTATCTCACAATTCTTGCCCTATCTCACAAGTCATGCCCTATCTCACAAGTCATGCCCTATCTCACAAGTCATGCCCTATCTCACAAGTCTTGCCCTATCTCACAAGTCATGCCCTATCTCACAATTCCTACCCTCTCACAAGTCATGCCCTATCTCACAAGTCATGCCCTATCTCACAATTCTTGCCCTATCTCACAAGTCATGCCCTATCTCACAATCTCCCTCTCACAATCATGCCTATCTCACAAGTCATGCCCTATCTCACAAGTCATGCCCTATCTCACAATTCTGCCCTATCTCACAAGTCATGCCCTATCTCACAAGTCATGCCCTATCTCACAATTCCTGCCCTATCTCACAAGTCATGCCCTATCTCACAAGTCATGCCCTATCTCACAAGTCTTGCCCTATCTCACAAGTCTTGCCCTATCTCACAAGTCTTGCCCTATCTCACAAGTCATGCCCTATCTCACAAGTCTTGCCCTATCTCACAAGTCATGCCCTATCTCACAATTCCTACCCTCTCACAAGTCATGCCCTATCTCACAAGTCATGCCCTATCTCACAATTCTTGCCCTATCTCACAAGTCATGCCCTATCTCACAAGTCATGCCCTATCTCACAATCTTGCCCTATCTCACAAGTCTTGCCCTATCTCACAAGTCATGCCCTATCTCACAAGTCATGCCCTATCTCACAAGTCTTGCCCTATCTCACAAGTCATGCCCTATCTCACAATTCCTGCCCTATCTCACAAGTCATGCCCTATCTCACAAGTCATGCCCTATCTCACAAGTCATGCCCTATCTCACAATTCTTGCCCTATCTCACAAGTCATGCCCTATCTCACAATCTGCCTATCTCAACATGCCCTATCTCACAATCTGCCCTATCTCACAAGTCTTGCCCTATCTCACAATTCTTGCCCTATCTCACAAGTCATGCCCTATCTCACAATTCTTGCCCTATCTCACAATTCTTGCCCTATCTCACAATTCTTGCCCTCTCTCACAAGTCATGCCCTATCTCACAATTCTTGCCCTATCTCACAATTATTGCCCTATCTCACAAGTCTTGCCCTATCTCACAATTCTTGCCCTATCTCACAATTCTTGCCCTCTCTCACAAGTCTTGCCCTATCTCACAAGTCATGCCCTATCTCACAAGTCTTGCCCTATCTCACAAGTCTTGCCCTATCTCACAAGTCATGCCCTATCTCACAAGTCATGCCCTATCTCACAAGTCTTGCCCTATCTCACAAGTCATGCCCTATCTCACAATTCCTACCCTCTCACAAGTCATGCCCTATCTCACAAGTCATGCCCTATCTCACAATTCTTGCCCTATCTCACAAGTCATGCCCTTTATCACAAGTCATGCCCTATCTCACAATGCTTGCCCTATCTCACAAGTCTTGCCCTATCTCACAAGTCATGCCCTATCTCACAAGTCATGCCCTATCTCACAAGTCTTGCCCTATCTCACAAGTCATGCCCTATCTCACAATTCCTACCCTATCACAAGTCATGCCCTATCTCACAAGTCATCCCCTATCTCACAAGTCATGCCCTATCTCACAAGTCTTGCCCTATCTCACAAGTCATGCCCTATCTCACAATTCTGCCCTCTCACAAGTCATGCCCTATCTCACAAGTCATGCCCTATCTCACAATTCTTGCCCTATCTCACAAGTCATGCCCTATCTCACAAGTCATGCCCTATCTCACAATCTTGCCCTATCTCACAAGTCTTGCCCTATCTCACAAGTCATGCCCTATCTCACAAGTCATGCCCTATCTCACAAGTCTTGCCCTATCTCACAAGTCATGCCCTATCTCACAATTCATGCCCTCTCACAAGTCTTGCCCTATCTCACAAGTCTTGCCCTATCTCACAAGTCATGCCCTATCTCACAAGTCATGCCCTATCTCACAAGTCTTGCCCTATCTCACAAGTCATACCCTATCTCACAATTCCTACCCTCTCACAAGTCATGCCCTATCTCACAAGTCATGCCCTATCTCACAATGCTTGCCCTATCTCACAAGTCATGCCCTTTATCACAAGTCATGCCCTATCTCACAATGCTTGCCCTATCTCACAAGTCTTGCCCTATCTCACAAGTCATGCCCTATCTCACAAGTCATGCCCTATCTCACAAGTCTTGCCCTATCTCACAAGTCATGCCCTATCTCACAATTCCTACCCTATCACAAGTCATGCCCTATCTCACAAGTCATCCCCTATCTCACAAGTCATGCCCTATCTCACAAGTCTTGCCCTATCTCACAAGTCATACCCTATCTCACAATTCCTACCCTCTCACAAGTCATGCCCTATCTCACAAGTCATGCCCTATCTCACAATGCTTGCCCTATCTCACAAGTCATGCCCTTTATCACAAGTCATGCCCTATCTCACAATGCTTGCCCTATCTCACAAGTCTTGCCCTATCTCACAAGTCATGCCCTATCTCACAAGTCATGCCCTATCTCACAAGTCTTGCCCTATCTCACAAGTCATGCCCTATCTCACAATTCCTACCCTATCACAAGTCATGCCCTATCTCACAAGTCATCCCCTATCTCACAAGTCATGCCCTATCTCACAAGTCATGCCCTATCTCACAAGTCATGCCCTATCTCACAAGTCATGCCCTATCTCACAAGTCATGCCCTATCTCACAATTCCTACCCTCTCACAAGTCATGCCCTATCTCACAAGTCATGCCCTATCTCACAATCTTGCCCTATCTCACAATCACTGCCCTTCTCACAAGTCTGCCCTATCTCACAAGTCATGCCCTATCTCACAAGTCATGCCCTATCTCACAAGTCATGCCCTATCTCACAAGTCTCCATCATGCCCTATCTCACAAGTCATGCCCTATCTCACAAGTCATGCCCTATCTCACAATTCCTACCCTCTCACAAGTCATGCCCTATCTCACAAGTCATGCCCTATCTCACAATTCTTGCCCTATCTCACAATTCATGCCCTATCTCACAATTCTTGCCCTCTCTCACAAGTCATGCCCTATCTCACAAGTCATGCCCTATCTCACAAGTCATGCCCTATCTCACAAGTCTGCCTATCTCACAAGTCTTGCCCTATCTCACAATTCTGCCCTATCTCACAAGTCATGCCCTATCTCACAATTCTTGCCCTATCTCACAATTCTTGCCCTATCTCACAATTCTTGCCCTCTCTCACAAGTCATCCTTCACAATCTGCCCTATCTCACAATCTTGCCCTATCTCACAAGTCATGCCCTATCTCACAAGTCTTGCCCTATCTCACAATTCTTGCCCTATCTCACAAGTCTTGCCCTATCTCACAAGTCATGCCCTATCTCACAAGTCATGCCCTATCTCACAAGTCTTGCCCTATCTCACAAGTCTTGCCCTATCTCACAAGTCATGCCCTATCTCACAAGTCTTGCCCTATCTCACAAGTCTTGCCCTATCTCACAAGTCATGCCCTATCTCACAAGTCATGCCCTATCCACAATTCCTGCCCTATCTCACAAGTCATGCCCTATCTCACAATTCTTGCCCTATCTCACAAGTCATGCCCTATCTCACAAGTCATGCCCTATCTCACAATTCTGCCCTATCTCACAAGTCATGCCCTATCTCACAAGTCTTGCCCTATCTCACAATTCTTGCCCTATCTCACAATGCTTGCCCTCTCTCACATTCTTGCCCTATCTCACAATTCTTGCCCTATCTCAATTCTTGCCCTATCTCACAATGCTTGCCCTATCTCACAAGTCTTGCCCTACTCACAATTCTTTCCCTATCTCACAAGTCATGCCCTATCTCACAATTCTTGCCCTATCTCACAATTCTTGCCCTATCTCACAATTCTTGCCCTATCTCACAATTCTTGCCCTCTCTCACAAGTCATGCCATATCTCACAAGTCATGCCATATCTCACAAGTCATGCCCTTTATCACAAGTCATGCCCTATCTCACAATGCTTGCCCTATCTCACAAGTCTTGCCCTATCTCACAAGTCATGCCCTATCTCACAAGTCATGCCCTATCTCACAAGTCTTGCCCTATCTCACAAGTCATGCCCTATCTCACAATTCCTACCCTATCACAAGTCATGCCCTATCTCACAAATCATCCCCTATCTCACAAGTCATGCCCTATCTCACAAGTCATGCCCTATCTCACAAGTCATGCCCTATCTCACAAGTCTTGCCTTATCGCACAAGTCATGCCCTATCTCACAATTCCTACCCTCTCACAAGTCATGCCCTATCTCACAATTCCTGCCCAATCTCACAAGTCATGCCCTATCTCACAAGTCATGCCCTATCTCACAAGTCATGCCCTATCTCACAAGTCATGCCCTATCTCACAAGTCTTGCCCTATCTCACAAGTCATGCCCTATCTCACAATTCCTACCCTCTCACAAGTCATGCCCTATCTCACAAGTCATGCCCTATCTCACAATGCTTGCCCTATCTCACAAGTCATGCCCTATCTCACAATTCCTACCCTCTCACAAGTCATGCCCTATCTCACAAGTCATGCCCTATCTCACAAGTCATGCCCTATCTCACAATTCGTGCCCTATCTCACAAGTCATGCCCTATCTCACAAGTCATGCCCTATCTCACAATTCTTGCCCTATCTCACAATTCCTACCCTCTCACAAGTCATGTCCTATCTCACAAGTCATGCCCTATCTCACAAGTCATGCCCTCTCTCACAAGTCTTGCCCTATCTCACAAGTCATGCCCTCTCTCACAAGTCTTGCCCTATCTCACAATTCTTGCCCTATCTCACAAGTCATGCCCTATCTCACAAGTCATGCCCTATCGCACAATTCCTGTCCTATCTCACAAGTCATGCCCTCTCTCACAAGTCTTGCCCTATCTCACAATTATTGCCCTATCTCATAATGCTTGCCCTATCTCACAATTCTTGCCCTATCTCACAATTCTTGCCCTATCTCACAATTCTTGCCCTATCTCACAATGCATACCCTATCTCACAATGCTTGCCCTCTCTCACACTTCTTGCCCTATCTCACAATTCTTGCCCTATCTCAATTCTTGCCCTATCTCACAATGCTTGCCCTATCTCACAAGTCTTGCCCTACTCACAATTCTTTCCCTATCTCACAAGTCATGCCCTATCTCACAATTCTTGCCCTATCTCACAATTCTTGCCCTATCTCACAATTCTTGCCCTATCTCACAATTCTTGCCCTCTCTCACAAGTCATGCCCTATCTCACACGTCATGCCATATCTCACAAGCCATGCCCTATCTCACAAGTCTTGCTCTATCTCACAAGTCTTGCCCTATCTCACAATTCTTGCCCTATCTCACAATTCTTGCCCTATCTCTCAATTCTTGCCCTATCTCACAATTCTTGCCCTATATCACAATTCTTGCCCTCTCTCACAAGTCATGCCCCATCTCACAAGTCATGCCATATCTCACAAGCCATGCCCTATCTCACAAGTCTTGCCCTATCTCACAATTCTTGCCCTATCTCACAATTCTTGCCCTATCTCACAATTCTTGCCCTATCTCACAAGTCATGCCCTTTATCACAAGTCATGCCCTATCTCACAATGCTTGCCCTATCTCACAAGTCTTGCCCTATCTCACAAGTCATGCCCTATCTCACAAGTCATGCCCTATCTCACAAGTCTTGCCCTATCTCACAAGTCATGCCCTATCTCACAATTCCTACCCTATCACAAGTCATGCCCTATCTCACAAATCATCCCCTATCTCACAAGTCATGCCCTATCTCACAAGTCATGCCCTATCTCACAAGTCATGCCCTATCTCACAAGTCATGCCCTATCTCACAAGTCATGCCCTATCTCACAAGTCATGCCCTATCTCACAAGTCATGCCCTATCTCACAAGTCATGCCCTATCTCACAATTCCTACCCTCTCACAAGTCATGCCCTATCTCACAAGTCATGCCCTATCTCACAATTCTTGCCCTATCTCACAATGCATACCCTATCTCACAATGCTTGCCCTCTCTCACAAGTCTTGCCCTATCTCACAAGTCATGCCCTATCTCACAAGTCATGCCCTATCTCACAAGTCTTGCCCTATCTCACAAGTCTTGCCCTATCTCACAAGTCATGCCCTATCTCACAAGTCATGCCCTATCTCACAAGTCATGCCCTATCTCACAATTCCTACCCTCTCACAAGTCATGCCCTATCTCACAAGTCATGCCCTATCTCACAATTCTTGCCCTATCTCACAATGCATACCCTATCTCACAATGCTTGCCCTCTCTCACACTTCTTGCCCTATCTCACAATTCTTGCCCTATCTCAATTCTTGCCCTATCTCACAATGCTTGCCCTATCTCACAAGTCTTTCCCTATCTCACAATTCTTTCCCTATCTCACAAGTCATGCCCTATCTCACAATTCTTGCCCTATCTCACAATTCTTGCCCTATCTCACAATTCTTGCCCTCTCTCACAAGTCATGCCATATTTCACAATTCTTGCCCTATCTCACAATTATTGCCCTATCTCACAAGTCTTGCCCTATCTCACAATTCTTGCCCTATCTCACAATTCTTGCCCTCTCTCACAAGTCTTGCCCTATCTCACAAGTCATGCCCTATCTCACAAGTCATGCCCTATCTCACAAGTCTTGCCCTATCTCACAAGTCTTGCCCTATCTCACAAGTCATGCCCTATCTCACAAGTCATGCCCTATCTCACAAGTCTTGCCCTATCTCACAAGTCATACCCTATCTCACAATTCCTACCCTCTCACAAGTCATGCCCTATCTCACAAGTCATGCCCTATCTCACAATGCTTGCCCTATCTCACAAGTCATGCCCTTTATCACAAGTCATGCCCTATCTCACAATGCTTGCCCTATCTCACAAGTCTTGCCCTATCTCACAAGTCATGCCCTATCTCACAAGTCATGCCCTATCTCACAAGTCTTGCCCTATCTCACAAGTCATGCCCTATCTCACAAGTCATGCCCTATCTCACAAGTCATGCCCTATCTCACAAGTCATGCCCTATCTCACAAGTCATGCCCTATCTCACAAGTCTTGCCCTATCTCACAAGTCATACCCTATCTCACAATTCCTACCCTCTCACAAGTCATGCCCTATCTCACAAGTCATGCCCTATCTCACAATTCTGCCCTATCACAAGTCATGCCCTATCTCACAATTCATGCCCTATCTCACAAGTCATGCCCTATCTCACAAGTCATGCCCTATCTCACAAGTCATGCCCTATCTCACAAGTCTTGCCCTATCTCACAAGTCATGCCCTATCTCACAATTCCTACCCTCTCACAAGTCATGCCCTATCTCACAAGTCATGCCCTATCTCACAAGTCATGCCCTATCTCACAAGTCATGCCCTATCTCACAAGTCATGCCCTATCTCACAATTCATGCCCTATCTCACAAGTCATGCCCTATCTCACAAGTCATGCCCTATCTCACAATTCTTGCCCTATCTCACAATTCCTACCCTCTCACAAGTCATGCCCTATCTCACAAGTCATGCCCTATCTCACAAGTCATGCCCTATCTCACAAGTCTTGCCCTATCTCACAAGTCATGCCCTATCTCACAAGTCTTGCCCTATCTCACAATTCTTGCCCTATCTCACAAGTCATGCCCTATCTCACAAGTCATGCCCTATCTCACAATTCCTGCCCTATCTCACAAGTCATGCCCTATCTCACAAGTCTTGCCCTATCTCACAATTCTTGCCCTATCTCACAATTCTTGCCCTATCTCACAATTCTTGCCCTATCTCACAATTCATGCCCTATCTCACAATTCTTGCCCTATCTCACAAGTCATGCCCTATCTCACAATTCTTGCCCTATCTCACAAGTCATGCCCTATCTCACAATTCTGCCCTATCTCAATCTCTCACAATCATGCCCTATCTCACAAGTCATGCCCTATCTCACAAGTCATGCCCTCTCTCACAAGTCTTGCCCTATCTCACAAGTCATGCCCTATCTCACAAGTCTTGCCCTATCTCACAATTCTTGCCCTATCTCACAAGTCATGCCCTATCTCACAAGTCATGCCCTATCGCACAATTCCTGTCCTATCTCACAAGTCATGCCCTCTCTCACAAGTCTTGCCCTATCTCACAATTCTTGCCCTATCTCACAATTCTTGCCCTATCTCACAATTCTTGCCCTATCTCACAATTCTTGCCCTATCTCACAATTCTTGCCCTATCTCACAATTCTTGCCCTATCTCACAATTCTTGCCCTCTCTCACAAGTCATGCCCTATCTCACAAGTCATGCCTATCTCACAAGTCATGCCCTATCTCACAAGTCTTGCCCTATCTCACAAGTCTTGCCCTATCTCACAAGTCTTGCCCTATCTCACAATTCTTGCCCTATCTCACAATTCTTGCCCTATCTCACAATTCTTGCCCTATATCACAATTCTTGCCCTCTCTCACAAGTCATGCCCCATCTCACAAGTCATGCCATATCTCACAAGCCATGCCCTATCTCACAAGTCTTGCCCTATCTCACAATTCTTGCCCTATCTCACAATTCTTGCCCTATCTCACAATTCTTGCCCTATCTCACAAGTCATGCCCTTTATCACAAGTCATGCCCTATCTCACAATGCTTGCCCTATCTCACAAGTCTTGCCCTATCTCACAAGTCATGCCCTATCTCACAAGTCATGCCCTATCTCACAAGTCTTGCCCTATCTCACAAGTCATGCCCTATCTCACAAGTCTCCCTATCACAAGTCTGCCCTATCTCACAAGTCATGCCCTATCTCACAAGTCATGCCCTATCTCACAAGTCATGCCCTATCTCACAAGTCATGCCCTATCTCACAAGTCATGCCCTATCTCACAAGTCATGCCCTATCTCACAAGTCATGCCCTATCTCACAATTCCTGCCCTATCTCACAAGTCATGCCCTATCTCACAAGTCATGCCCTATCTCACAATTCTTGCCCTATCTCACAATTCATACTCTCACAAGTCATGCCTATCTCACAAGTCTTGCCCTCTCTCACAAGTCTTGCCCTATCTCACAAGTCATGCCCTATCTCACAAGTCATGCCCTATCTCACAAGTCTTGCCCTATCTCACAAGTCTTGCCCTATCTCACAAGTCATGCCCTCTCACAAGTCATGCCCTATCTCACAAGTCATGCCCTATCTCACAATTCCTACCCTCTCACAAGTCATGCCCTATCTCACAAGTCATGCCCTATCTCACAATTCTTGCCCTATCTCACAATGCATACCCTATCTCACAATGCTTGCCCTCTCTCACACTTCTTGCCCTATCTCACAATTCTTGCCCTATCTCAATTCTTGCCCTATCTCACAATGCTTGCCCTATCTCACAAGTCTTTCCCTATCTCACAATTCTTTCCCTATCTCACAAGTCATGCCCTATCTCACAATTCTTGCCCTATCTCACAATTCTTGCCCTATCTCACAATTCTTGCCCTCTCTCACAAGTCATGCCATATTTCACAATTCTTGCCCTATCTCACAATTATTGCCCTATCTCACAAGTCTTGCCCTATCTCACAATTCTTGCCCTATCTCACAATTCTTGCCCTCTCTCACAAGTCTTGCCCTATCTCACAAGTCATGCCCTATCTCACAAGTCATGCCCTATCTCACAAGTCTTGCCCTATCTCACAAGTCTTGCCCTATCTCACAAGTCATGCCCTATCTCACAAGTCATGCCCTATCTCACAAGTCTTGCCCTATCTCACAAGTCATACCCTATCTCACAATTCCTACCCTCTCACAAGTCATGCCCTATCTCACAAGTCATGCCCTATCTCACAATGCTTGCCCTATCTCACAAGTCATGCCCTTTATCACAAGTCATGCCCTATCTCACAATGCTTGCCCTATCTCACAAGTCTTGCCCTATCTCACAAGTCATGCCCTATCTCACAAGTCATGCCCTATCTCACAAGTCTTGCCCTATCTCACAAGTCATGCCCTATCTCACAATTCCTACCCTATCACAAGTCATGCCCTATCTCACAAGTCATCCCCTATCTCACAAGTCATGCCCTATCTCACAAGTCTTGCCCTATCTCACAAGTCATACCCTATCTCACAATTCCTACCCTCTCACAAGTCATGCCCTATCTCACAAGTCATGTCCTATCTCACAATGCTTGCCCTATCTCACAAGTCATGCCCTTTATCACAAGTCATGCCCTATCTCACAATGCTTGCCCTATCTCACAAGTCTTGCCCTATCTCACAAGTCATGCCCTATCTCACAAGTCATGCCCTATCTCACAAGTCTTGCCCTATCTCACAAGTCATGCCCTATCTCACAATTCCTACCCTATCACAAGTCATGCCCTATCTCACAAATCATCCCCTATCTCACAAGTCATGCCCTATCTCACAAGTCATGCCCTATCTCACAAGTCATGCCCTATCTCACAAGTCTTGCCTTATCGCACAAGTCATGCCCTATCTCACAATTCCTACCCTCTCACAAGTCATGCCCTATCTCACAATTCCTGCCCAATCTCACAAGTCATGCCCTATCTCACAAGTCATGCCCTATCTCACAAGTCATGCCCTATCTCACAAGTCATGCCCTATCTCACAAGTCTTGCCCTATCTCACAAGTCATGCCCTATCTCACAATTCCTACCCTCTCACAAGTCATGCCCTATCTCACAAGTCATGCCCTATCTCACAATGCTTGCCCTATCTCACAAGTCATGCCCTATCTCACAATTCCTACCCTCTCACAAGTCATGCCCTATCTCACAAGTCATGCCCTATCTCACAAGTCATGCCCTATCTCACAATTCGTGCCCTATCTCACAAGTCATGCCCTATCTCACAAGTCATGCCCTATCTCACAATTCTTGCCCTATCTCACAATTCCTACCCTCTCACAAGTCATGCCCTATCTCACAAGTCATGCCCTATCTCACAAGTCATGCCCTATCTCACAAGTCATGCCCTATCTCACAAGTCTTGCCCTATCTCACAAGTCTTGCCCTATCTCACAAGTCATGCCCTATCTCACAAGTCATGCCCTATCTCACAAGTCATGCCCTATCTCACAATTCTGCCCTATCACAAGTCATGCCTATCTCACAAGTCATGCCCTATCTCACAATTCTTGCCCTATCTCACAATTCATGCCCTATCTCACAATGCTTGCCCTATCTCACAATTCTTGCCCTATCTCACAATTCTTGCCCTATCTCAAGTCTTGCCCTATCTCACATGCTTGCCCTATCTCACAAGTCTTGCCCTATCTCACAATTCTTTCCCTATCTCACAAGTCATGCCCTATCTCACAATTCTTGCCCTATCTCACAATTCTTGCCCTATCTCACAATTCTTGCCCTCTCTCACAAGTCATGCCCTATCTCACAATTCTTGCCCTATCTCACAATTTGCCCTATCTCACAGTCTTGCCCTATCTCACAAGTCTTGCCTATCTCACAATCTTGCCCTCTCTCACAAGTCTTGCCCTATCTCACAAGTCATGCCCTATCTCACAAGTCATGCCCTATCTCACAAGTCTTGCCCTATCTCACAAGTCTTGCCCTATCTCACAAGTCATGCCCTATCTCACAAGTCATGCCCTATCTCACAAGTCTTGCCCTATCTCACAAGTCATCCCTATCTCACAATTCCTACCCTCTCACAAGTCATGCCCTATCTCACAAGTCATGCCCTATCTCACAATGCTTGCCCTATCTCACAAGTCATGCCCTTTATCACAAGTCATGCCCTATCTCACAATGCTTGCCCTATCTCACAAGTCTTGCCCTATCTCACAAGTCATGCCCTATCTCACAAGTCATGCCCTATCTCACAAGTCTTGCCCTATCTCACAAGTCATGCCCTATCTCACAATTCCTACCCTATCACAAGTCATGCCCTATCTCACAAGTCATCCCCTATCTCACAAGTCATGCCCTATCTCACAAGTCTTGCCCTATCTCACAAGTCATACCCTATCTCACAATTCCTACCCTCTCACAAGTCATGCCCTATCTCACAAGTCATGTCCTATCTCACAATGCTTGCCCTATCTCACAAGTCATGCCCTTTATCACAAGTCATGCCCTATCTCACAATGCTTGCCCTATCTCACAAGTCTTGCCCTATCTCACAAGTCATGCCCTATCTCACAAGTCATGCCCTATCTCACAAGTCTTGCCCTATCTCACAAGTCATGCCCTATCTCACAATTCCTACCCTATCACAAGTCATGCCCTATCTCACAAATCATCCCCTATCTCACAAGTCATGCCCTATCTCACAAGTCATGCCCTATCTCACAAGTCATGCCCTATCTCACAAGTCTTGCCTTATCGCACAAGTCATGCCCTATCTCACAATTCCTACCCTCTCACAAGTCATGCCCTATCTCACAATTCCTGCCCAATCTCACAAGTCATGCCCTATCTCACAAGTCATGCCCTATCTCACAAGTCATGCCCTATCTCACAAGTCTTGCCCTATCTCACAAGTCATGCCCTATCTCACAATTCCTACCCTATCACAAGTCATGCCCTATCTCACAAGTCATGCCCTATCTCACAAGTCATGCCCTATCTCACAAGTCATGCCCTATCTCACAAGTCATGCCCTATCTCACAAGTCTTGCCTTATCTCACAAGTCATGCCCTATCTCACAATTCCTACCCTCTCACAAGTCATGCCCTATCTCACAATTCCTGCCCAATCTCACAAGTCATGCCCTATCTCACAATTCTTGCCCTATCTCACAATTCCTACCCTCTCACAAGTCATGCCCTATCTCACAAGTCATGCCCTATCTCACAAGTCTTGCCCTATCTCACAAGTCATGCCCTATCTCACAAGTCATGCCCTATCTCACAAGTCTTGCCCTATCTCACAAGTCTTGCCCTATCTCACAAGTCATGCCCTATCTCACAAGTCATGCCCTATCTCACAAGTCTTGCCCTATCTCACAAGTCATGCCCTCTCTCACAAGTCTTGCCCTATCTCACAAGTCATGCCCTCTCTCACAAGTCTTGCCCTATCTCACAATTCTTGCCCTATCTCACAAGTCATGCCCTATCTCACAAGTCATGCCCTATCGCACAATTCCTGTCCTATCTCACAAGTCATGCCCTCTCTCACAAGTCTTGCCCTATCTCACAATTATTGCCCTATCTCATAATGCTTGCCCTATCTCACAATTCTTGCCCTATCTCACAATTCTTGCCCTATCTCACAATTCTTGCCCTATCTCACAATGCATACCCTATCTCACAATGCTTGCCCTCTCTCACACTTCTTGCCCTATCTCACAATTCTTGCCCTATCTCAATTCTTGCCCTATCTCACAATGCTTGCCCTATCTCACAAGTCTTGCCCTACTCACAATTCTTTCCCTATCTCACAAGTCATGCCCTATCTCACAATTCTTGCCCTATCTCACAATTCTTGCCCTATCTCACAATTCTTGCCCTATCTCACAATTCTTGCCCTCTCTCACAAGTCATGCCCTATCTCACACGTCATGCCATATCTCACAAGCCATGCCCTATCTCACAAGTCTTGCTCTATCTCACAAGTCTTGCCCTATCTCACAATTCTTGCCCTATCTCACAATTCTTGCCCTATCTCTCAATTCTTGCCCTATCTCACAATTCTTGCCCTATATCACAATTCTTGCCCTCTCTCACAAGTCATGCCCCATCTCACAATTCATGCCATATCTCACAAGCCATGCCCTATCTCACAAGTCATGCCCTATCTCACAATTCTTGCCCTATCTCACAATTCATACCCTATCTCACAA
This sequence comes from Archivesica marissinica, assembly GCA_014843695.1. NCBI lineage: Eukaryota > Metazoa > Mollusca > Bivalvia > Venerida > Vesicomyidae > Archivesica > Archivesica marissinica. The sequence continues at coordinate 10,922,001 of CM026394.1, read as the reverse complement.
TGCTTGCCCTCTCTCACAAGTCTTGCCCTATCTCACAAGTCATGCCCTATCTCA
>CM026394.1:10905800-10920947 GCA_014843695.1 Archivesica marissinica | reverse complement strand
ACACAGACAGCATGTGCACATAAATACATTACACAGACAGCATGTGCACATAAATACACTACACAGACAGCATGTGCACATAAATACACTACACAGACAGCATGTGCACATACATACACTACACCATTGACATGTGCACATAAATACACTACACATACAGCATGTGTACATAAACACATTACTCAGACAGCATGTGCACATAAATACACTACACAGACTGCATGTGCACATAAATACACTACACAGACTGCATGTGCACATAAAGACACTACACCGACTGCATGTACACATAAATACACTACACAGATGACATGTGCACATAAATACACTACACAGATGATATGTGCACATAAATACACTACACCGAATGCATGTGCACATAAATACACTACACAGATGGCATGTGCACATAAATACACTACACAGACGACATGTGCACATAAATACATTACACAGACAGCATGTGCACATAAATACATTACACAGACTGTATGTGCACATAAATACACTACACCGACTGCATGTGCACATAAATACACTACACTGACGGCATGTGCACATAAATACACTACACAGATGGCATGTGCACATAAATACACTACACTGACGGCATGTGCACATAAATACACGACACAGATGACATCTACACATAAATACACTACACCAATGACATGTGCACATAAATACACTACACAGACTGCATGTGCACATAAATACACTACACCAATGACATGTGCACATAAATACACTACACAGACGGCATGTGCACATAAATACACTACACCGACGGCATGTGCACATAAATACACTACACCGACGGCATGTGCACATAAATACAGTACACCGACGGCATGTGCACATAAATACACTACACCGACGACATGTGCACATAAATACACTACACAGACTGCATGTGCACATAAATACACTACACCAATGACATGTGCACATAAATACACTACACAGACGGCATGTGCACATAAATACACTACACTGACGGCATGTGCACATAAATACACGACACAGATGACATCTACACATAAATACACTACACCAATGACATGTGCACATAAATACACTACACAGACTGCATGTGCACATAAATACACTACACCAATGACATGTGCACATAAATACACTACACAGACGGCATGTGCACATAAATACACTACACTGACGGCATGTGCACATAAATACACGACACAGATGACATCTACACATAAATACACTACACCAATGACATGTGCACATAAATACACTACACAGACTGCATGTGCACATAAATACACTACACCAATGACATGTGCACATAAATACACTACACTGACGGCATGTGCACATAAATACACTACACAGATGACATCTACACATAAATACACTACACAGATGACATCTACACATAAATACACTACACAGATGACATCTACACATAAATAAACCACACCAATGACATGTGCACATAAATACACTACACTGACGGCATGTGCACATAAATACACTACACTGACGGCATGTGCACATAAATACACTACACAGATGACATCTACACATAAATACACTACACAGATGACATCTACACATAAATACACTACACAGATGACATCTACACATAAATACACTACACCAATGACATGTGCACATAAATACACTACACAGATGGCATGTGCACATAAATACACTACACCAATGACATGTGCACATAAATACACTACACTGACGGCATGTGCACATAAATACACTACACAGATGGCATGTGCACATAAATACACTACACAGATGGCATGTGCACATAAATACACTACACAGATGGCATGTGCACATAAATACACTACACCAATGACATGTGCACATAAATACACTACACTGACGGCATGTGCACATAAATACACTACACCAATGACATGTGCACATAAATACACTACACTGACGACATGTGCACATAAATACACTACACAGACGGCATGTGCACATAAATACACTACACAGACGGCATGTGCACATAAATACACTACACTGACGGCATGTGCACATAAATACACTACACTGACGGCATGTGCACATAAATACACTACACTGACGGCATGTGCACATAAATACACTACACAGACGGCATGTGCACATAAATACACTACACTGACGGCATGTGCACATAAATACACTACACTGACGGCATGTGCACATAAATACACTACACAGACGGCATGTGCACATAAATACACTACACTGACGGCATGTGCACATAAATACACTACACTGACGGCATGTGCACATAAATACACTACACAGACTGCATGTGCACATAAATACACTACACCAATGACATGTGCACATAAATACACTACACAGACGGCATGTGCACATAAATACACTACACTGACGGCATGTGCACATAAATACACTACACTGACGGCATGTGCACATAAATACACTACACAGACGGCATGTGCACATAAATACACTACACAGATGTATGTATTAGGAGTAAACAGGCATATCAAGCAGTCTGTGTAACTTGTTACAAGTAAATTATAACAAGATAAAAATATTGTAGATTCATCAACGCGTATCAGGATTTTGTTTTGGGATTTAACGTCGCACAAACAGCTTAGGTCATATGGCGACTCTCCGTCTATAACTGGCGGAGGAAGACCCCGGGTGCCCCTCCAGTCACGGACGAGCACCTTGGTAGACCGACTCCGCATGCCAGATGGATAGCTTCCTCACTTGAAAGAATTCAATACCCCCAGTGGGATTCGACCATACAGCGGTAAGTGATCTGAAGTTGACCTTAACTACGGAAGCCCCCAATTTTGTATTGTACACTTATAATTATGTACATAACTTAGCAGATCTATTTGCATGTATCATGATTTCTATTGTACACTCATAATTATGTTGATAACTTAGCAGATCTATTTGCGTGTATCATGATTTCTATTGTTCACTCATAATTATGTTGATAACTTTAGCAGATCTATTTGCGTGTATCATGATTTCTATTGTTCACTCATAATTATGATGATAACTTTAGCAGATCTATTTGCATGTATCATGATTTCTATTGTACACTCATAATTATGTTGATAACTTAGCAGATCTATTTGCGTGTATCATGATTTCTATTGTTAACTCATAATTCTGTTGATAACTTAGCAGATCTATTTGCGTGTATCATGATTTCTATTGTTCACTCATAATTACGTACATAACTTAGCAGATCTATTTGCGTGTATCATGATTTCTATTGTTCACTCATAATTACGTACATAACTTTAGCAGATCTATTTGCGTGTATCATGATTTCTATTGTTCACTCATAATTCTGTTGATAACTTTAGCAGATCTATTTACGTGCATCATGATTTCTATTGTTCACTCATAATTATGTTGATAACTTTAGCAGATCTATTTACATGCATCATGATTTCTATTGTACACTCATAATTATGTTGATAACTTTAGCAGATCTATTTACGTGCATCATGATTTCTATTGTACACTCATAATTATGTTGATAACTTAGCAGATCTATTTGCGTGTATCATGATTTCTATTGAACACTCATAATTCTGTTGATAACTTAGCAGATCTATTTGCGTGTATCATGATTCTATTGTACACTCATAATTATGTTGATAACTTTAGCAGATCTATTTGCGTGTATCATGATTCTATTGTACACTCATAATTCTGTTGATAGTTTAGTGGTTAGAGCGTTTATTCGTTTGGCATTGCAAGCTTTACACAAAATGTGATCATCGAGGGGGTAGCAGCCACGCCCCTCCGCTTCTGATGAGAGCAGATCCCCGCAGTCCTGAAAGGCAAGTATAGGTATGTATACGTCATCAATATCACAAAGCATTATTCTAGAGTATCAACAACGACAGAGGGCATAAATAGTGCTAGTCCAATACAGGGCAGTCTAACATTGAATTTTGTATATTAAGCTGGAATGTGGAAGGTCGGTGGTTCTATCCATGTGTACGTCTGTGCCAGAAATACTGCTCATAGGGTCATGCTGGGGTTCCTCCACCAATAGTAGCTGGAGAGTCGGCGTATGATAAAAGCTCAGGGTTCATTCTAGGTCAGAATTTTAGTGAGAAGTGAGAAAGCGCGCAGTCGCATCCTTAAATGATGTTATTTAATATATTTGAACCACATATGGTTAAAATGCACAGCATGACCATTAAATACAACATTTGAATGGAACGAGTGCTTTATAATGGCCTATGTATCTTAATGGAACAAAGTTTGTATGAAAATTGTAAACAAATAATCCTAGGGTGAAGTGGGGGGAGGGCGAAGTCAGGGTCCCTAGCACGACTATTTCGCTCACATCGCCCTCTAGAATGATCCCTGATTGGCAGACTTCAAACCCCCCAAAATACAAATCATTCACATGCTTGTACCAGTTGCCCGTTACTGTGACAGCCACAAACAGTAAATCTGACGCAATTTGTATGGTGATAAATATAAAGATTTAGAATCTGTCCTAAACTCATTCACATCTAGTTAATAAAATTGCCCGTACCTCACACCTATAGCAGGTTACATGAAAACTTCTATCCATGGCAACGACCCGCACAGTCTCTTCTTGACCTTTCTCCGGCATGATAGGTTTTGAACATACGCAGCATCGTGGAGCAAACTTCCTGTAACGTATGATAACATTTTAAAGACATTTGCCAATTGTGACAAAACACAAATATTGGCACTAAATTTTGTGAATTGGCGAAAATATTTGGCGCAACTTTTTTTAATTCATTTTTTTTGGGCACATGTTTTGTCAAATTCATGGCTTCATATATTTATTTGTGAACTATATGGCTCTTAGTTTGCTTAGAGTTTTTTTAATTGGCTCCAGTGTTTTTTAATTGGCGACAGAAGTGGCGCAGACAAACATTCACACAGAGGGAACCCTGAGCAACTTCCTGTAACATATTAGAATACACTTAAAGACATTCATCACACATGTACAGAGGTAGCAGTTTGCATTATCGATAGATTTCTACTGAAATCTGTAGGACCGCCCGACATGCCAGACAGAATATTATTCCGTCAGACAAAATAAATTGGAATTTTAAGTGCATTTTAATCTTTGGCAAAGCTTGTGAAGACTTGCAGTATTCCAATATGTCGCAACAGTATAACTACAGACAGAAAGTAGGCTTCCAACCAATACATCCGTAAACATTGATATCCACAAATGCTGCTCTATCAAAGAAACTATACATGGGACTTCCCACTCAATGGTTATAGTTTACTGGCATGTACCTTTATATTATACAGTATATGTTACTACATGTAGAGGCCTCTCAGAGGTAGAAGTATGTGTCCATTACAAGAGTAGCAGTGTTTGTCCATTACAAGAGTAGCAGTGTTTGTCCATTACAAGAGTAGCAGTGTTTGTCCATTACAAGAGTAGCAGTGTTTGTCCATTACAAGAGTAGCAGTGTTTGTCCATTACAAGAGTAGCAGTGTTTGTCCATTACAAGAGTAGCAGTGTTTGTGCATTACAAGAGTAGCAGTGTTTGTCCATTACAAGAGTAGCAGTGTTTGTGCATTACAAGAGTAGCAGTGTTTGTCCATTACAAGAGTAGCAGTGTTTGTGCATTACAAGAGTAGCAGTGTTTGTCCATTACAAGAGTAGCAGTGTTTGTGCATTACAAGAGTAGCAGTGTTTGTGCATTACAAGAGTAGCAGTACTTGTCCATTAGAAGAGTAGCAGTGTTTGTGCATTACAAGAGTAGCAGTGTTTGTGCATTACAAGAGTAGCAGTGTTTGTCCATTACAAGAGAAGCAGTGTTTGTCCATTACAAGAGTAGCAGTGTTTGTACATTACAAGAGAAGCAGTGTTTGTACATTACAAGAGTAGCAGTGTTTGTCCATTACAAGAGTAGCAGTGTTTGTACATTACAAGAGTAGCAGTATTTGTACATTACAAGAGTAGCAATACTTGTACATTACAAGAGTAGCAGTGTTTGTACATTACAAGAGTAGCAGTATTTGTCAATTACAAGAGTAGCAGTGTGTGTCCATTACAAGAGTAGCAGTGTTTGTCCATTACAAGAGTAGCAGTGTTTGTGCATGTCCATTACAAGAGTAGCAATGTTTGTCCATTACAAGAGTAGCAGTGTTTGTCCATTACAAGAGTAGTAGTGTGTGTCTAATACAAGAGTAGCAGTATTTGTCCATTACAAGAGTAGCAGTGTTTGTCCAGTACAAGAGTAGCAGTATTTGTCCATTACAAGAGTAGCAGTGTTTGTCCATTACAAGAGTAGCAGTATTTGTCCATTACAAGAGTAGCAGTGTTTGTCCAGTACAAGAGTAGCAGTACTTGTCCATTACAAGAGTAGCAGTGTTTGTCCATTACAAGAGTAGCAGTGTTTGTCCATTACAAGAGTAGCAGTATTTGTCCATTACAAGAGTAGCAGTATTTGTACATTACAAGAGTAGCAGTGTTTGTCCAGTACAAGAGTAGCAGTACTTGTCCATTACAAGAGTAGCAGTACTTGTACATTACAAGAGTAGCAGTGTTTGTCCAGTACAAGAGTAGCAGTATTTGTACATTACAAGAGTAGCAGTACTTGTACATTACAAGAGTAGCAGTGTTTGTACATTACAAGAGTAGCAGTATTTGTCCATTACAAGAGTAGCAGTGTTTGTCCATTACAAGAGTAGCAGTATTTGTCCATTACAAGAGTAGCAGTGTTTGTCCAGTACAAGAGTAGCAGTATTTGTCCATTACAAGAGTAGCAGTACTTGTCCATTACAAGAGTAGCAGTGTGTGTCCATTACAAGAGTAGCAGTGTGTGTCCATTACAAGAGTAGCAGTGTTTGTCCATTACAAGAGTAGCAGTATTTGTACATTACAAGAGTAGCAGTGTTTGTGCATTACAAGAGTAGCAGTGTTTGTCCATTACAAGAGTAGCAGTGTTTGTCCATTACAAGAGTAGCAGTACTTGTCCATTACAAGAGTAGCATTACTTGTCCATTACAAGAGTAGCAGTGTTTGTCCATTACAAGAGTAGCATTACTTGTCCATTACAAGAGTAGGAATGTTTGTCCATTACAAGAGTAGCAGTGTTTGTCCATTACAAGAGTAGCAGTGTTTGTCTAATACAAGAGTAGCAGTGTTTGTCCATTACAAGAGTAGCAGTATTTGTACATTACAAGAGTAGCAGTATTTGTACATTACAAGAGTAGCAGTGTTTGTACATTACAAGAGTAGCAGTGTTTGTCCATTACAAGAGTAGCAGTATTTGTCCATTACAAGAGTAGCAGTGTTTGTCCATTACAAGAGTAGCAGTATTTGTCCATTACAAGAGTAGCAGTATTTGTCCATTACAAGAGTAGCAGTACTTGTCCATTACAAGAGTAGCAGTGTGTGTCCATTACAAGAGTAGCAGTGTGTGTCCATTACAAGAGTAGCAGTGTTTGTCCATTACAAGAGTAGCAGTATTTGTACATTACAAGAGTAGCAGTGTTTGTGCATTACAAGAGTAGCAGTGTTTGTCCATTACAAGAGTAGCAGTGTTTGTCCATTACAAGAGTAGCAGTACTTGTCCATTACAAGAGTAGCATTACTTGTCCATTACAAGAGTAGCAGTGTTTGTCCATTACAAGAGTAGCATTACTTGTCCATTACAAGAGTAGGAATGTTTGTCCATTACAAGAGTAGCAGTGTTTGTCCATTACAAGAGTAGCAGTGTTTGTCTAATACAAGAGTAGCAGTGTTTGTCCATTATAAGAGTAGCAGTATTTGTACATTACAAGAGTAGCAGTATTTGTACATTACAAGAGTAGCAGTGTTTGTACATTACAAGAGTAGCAGTGTTTGTCCATTACAAGAGTAGCATTACTTGTCCATTACAAGAGTAGCAATGTTTGTCCATTACAAGAGTAGCAGTGTTTGTCCATTACAAGAGTAGCAGTACTTGTCCATTACAAGAGTAGCATTACTTGTCCATTACAAGAGTAGCATTACTTGTCCATTAGAAGAGTAGCAATGTTTGTCCATTACAAGAGTAGCAGTGTTTGTCCATTACAAGAGTAGCAATGTTTGTCCATTACAAGAGTAGCATTACTTGTACATTACAAGAGTAGCAGTGTTTGTACATTACAGGAGTAGCAGTGTGTGTCTAATACAAGAGTAGCAGTATTTGTCCATTACAAGAGTAGCAGTGTTTGTCCAGTACAAGAGTAGCAGTGTTTGTCCATTACAAGAGTAGCAGTGTTTGTCCATTACAAGAGTAGCAGTGTTTGTACATTACAAGAGTATCAGTGTTTGTACATTACAAGAGTAGCAGTGTTTGTACATTACAAGAGTAGCAGTGTTTGTACATTACAAGAGTAGCAGTGTTTGTACATTACAAGAGTAGCAGTACTTGTCCATTACAAGAGTAGCAGTGTTTGTCCATTACAAGAGTAGCAGTGTTTGTCCATTACAAGAGTAACAGTGTTTGTCCATTACAAGAGTAGCAGTGTTTGTCCATTACAAGAGCAGCAGTGTTTGTACATTACAAGAGTAGCAATGTTTGTCCATTACAAGAGTAGCAGTGTTTGTACATTACAAGAGTAGCAGCGTTTGTCCATTACGAGAATAGCAGTGTTTGTACATTACAAGAGTAACAGTGTTTGTCCATTACAAGAGTAGCAGTGCTTGTCCTGGCCATCTGAATTTAACAGCCACCAATCGCAAGAGACAACAGATTAATAGCAACACAGGTTCCAAATTTGCAATCCTATTAAAATAATGCAAATGACGATACGATACGAGCACTGCCCCTAGACAAAGATACAATACGAGCACTGCCCCTAGACAAAGATACGATATGAGCACTGCCCCTAGACACAGATACGATACGAGCACTGCCCCTAGACAAAGATACTATATGAGCACTGCCCCTAGACAAAGATACGATACGAGCACCCCCAACAAGATACGATACGAGCACTGCCCCTAGACAAAGATACTATATGAGCACTGCCCCTAGACAAAGATACGATACGAGCACTGCCCCTAGACAAAGATACGATATGAGCACTGCCCCTAGACAAAGATACGATACGAGCACTGCCCCTAGACAAAGATACGATACGAGCACTGCCCCTAGACAAAGATACGATACGAGCACTGCCCCTAGACAAAGATACGATACGAGCACTGTCCCTAGACAAAGATACGATACGAGCACTGCCCCTAGACAAAGATACGATACAAGCACTGCCCCTAGACAAAGATACGATATGAGCACTGCCCCTAGACAAAGATACGATACGAGCACTGCCCCTAGACACAGATACGATATAAGCACTGCCCCTAAACAAAGATACGATACGAGCACTGCCCCTAGACAAAGATACGATACGAGCACTGCCCCTAGACAAAGATACGATACGAGCACTGCCCCTAGACACAGACTGCATTCAGGACCATCAGACTTTCTCACAACAGTCACATGTTTCATTTCAGACATTCTTGTTACTATCAAATATGTAGATTAATTGCACCTATTCCCACATAGACAGGGATCAATGGTCAACATGTTGGACGGCGAACACAGGGACAACATGTTCAATTCCCCCGTATGACCATAATAATATTAACAGTCTTTTGGATGGGTCTATAAATCAAGGTCTATGTATCGGTGCTATGTACACAGGGTACGTAAAAGAAGCAAGGCTGTCTTCACTATCCTCCAAAAACAAATATTCTAAAGTACATGGGTATCACCCTGAAATTGTTGGGGGCCGACAATAAATAAACACTTAGGTAATAATAAAACAATTATTTTTGAAAATGATATTTGGGTTGGATATTTGAGTAGAACCTATTGGGTGGAACCTATGCTCGGCGTAAATCCCACATATAGAGTGGTGGCACCTATGCTCGGCATAAATCCCACATATAGAGTGGTGGAACCTATGCTCGGCATAAATCCCACATATAGAGTGGCGGAACCTATGCTCGGCATAAATCCCACATATAGAGTGGTGGCACCTATGCTCGGCATAAATCCCACATATAGAGTGGTGGCACCTATGCTCGACATAAATCCCACATATAGAGTGGTGGCACCTATGCTCGGCGTAAATCCTACATATAGAGTGGTGGCACCTATGCTCGGCGTAAATCCCACATATAGAGTGGTGGCACCTATGCTCGACATAAATCCCACATATAGAGTGGTGGCACCTATGCTCGGCGTAAATCCCACATATAGAGTGGTGGAACCTATGCTCGGCGTAAATCCTACATATAGTGGTGGAACCTATTCTCGGCGTAAATCCTACATATAGAGTGGTGGAACCTATGTTCGGCGTAAATCCTACATATCATGGCCAATTAAAAAAAGTTAAATGCACTTGCCGTATATTATTTTCTTAAGTCGTGAACACAACTTTCAAAAAATTGTTGTTGAAAATTTTAGCTTCATTACGTGACCATGGGCCTCACTACAGCTATCGCAACGGCACCTGTTCCCACGGGGAACTAGATACTTTAGGGCACCTATGCACGGCGTACATGATAATATATTCAACATTTACACGTGCATACATTTATAAACAAATTCCCATCAAGTTATCTGTTTATATTCGGCTACTAAACCAGTCATGTGACAGTTGCATTAGGCTACCGGCATGCACAACGGAATGCTATTGAACCATGCTTCACCTCTGTCAGCGAAAATAGGTTAAAACTATTTAAATATTTTAAATACGGATGTAAATGGAAAAAATACGCCGAGCATAGGAATACGCCGAGCATAGATTCCACCACTCTACAAGTAAAATGTGATTGCTTTACCTATGGAAGTCCTCGATACAATGAATTTGATTGGTGGCATCCACAGTAAACGGTACTCCGTCCAGTGATTTACCACACACGACACACATGAAACACGCCGGATGGTATGGCTTTCCTGTTGCCCGTAGTAACTGTAAGAAACAGGCAAATTCCATGAATTGATATCCCACACAGAGCTGGACAGACAAAAATGGGCAATAACTCTGGTGTTACTTGATCCAGTTATATGTTATATTTCGGGTTTTACGCCTGCATCAGCACCATTTTGGGCTATATAGCCGGCGGGCAGTTTACCTAACAACACCTTTCCTGGGCAGGCTCCAGCGGTTAACCAGTGCTTGGGTGCACCAACCTCCGTAAGAAACTGCCAACTTTTTCATATAAATGAGACACGGTCTGAGTACTTGATCCAGACGAAAAGTGCACGGGCACAAGTGCACTATAAGGATACATATCTATTATAAGTTATATAAAATTCCACCCATTGGTTACTGAGAATGGGTTCCAGACAGAAGTCAACAATATCCCTCGTGGAAATATTTGGGGGAAATAAGAACTAATTATAAGTCAATTATGCTGATGCAGACCTGCTTCTACTTGTTGTAGCTTACAGCTATGGCCTCTCTGCAGGTATTATTGGGCAAGGAAGACACGGAGTGCCTCTCTGCAGGTATTATTGGGCAAGGAAGACACAGAGTTTCTACTTTTTGTGGCTTACAGCTATGGCCTCTCTGCAGCTATTATTGGGCAAGGAAGACACAGAGTGCCTCTCCGCGCAGTATTTCAGGCACTAACGGGTACAAAAAACACAACAGAAAAATGACTTACTCTGTCCGTGATAGGCTTTGAACATATTGAACATCTCTCTAACGTATTCTGGAACAAGATAATGGTGTTACTGGTACTCTATACATGTACAAACTTGGGATCATATCACATTGTATATTTTACACTCATAAAAATGATTCTCGGCATTTTGTATGTTTGTAAACGCAAAGAATGAATTATTGTGTTTTAAATAATACCATTTTGCACTTTTTAGATATTTTGGTCATGTTAGAAACAAAATAATATTTGTATTGGCATTATTTACAGCATGGTTTGAACTTCTGACATGTATGAAATAACCATCCATGCAGGCCGCTAAATTTTAGAGTGCGTAATGTTATGTTATATTTCGGGTTTTACGCCTGCATCAGCACCATTTTTGGGCTATATCGCCGGCGGGCAGTTTACCTAACAACACCTTTCCTGGGCAGGCTCCTGCGGTTAACCAGTACTTGGGTGCACCAACCTCCGTAAGAAACTGCTAACTTTTTCATATAAATGAGACACGGTCTGAGCGGGGCTCGAACCCGTGACCATCAGTGATGATAGGTTACAGTGGTAAACAAGTCAGCGACCTTAACCACTCGACCACGGAGGCGGACTATGTCACAAAACTACAATGTTTTATTAGTGCTTTAAACATGGTACCTTCCTTCTTTGCGTATCTAGAGACAGGTGCTAAATTTTGTGAATTGGCGAACATATTTGGCGCAACTTTTTATTAAAATATTTTTTTTGGGGCACATGTTTTGTCAAATACACTCCGTTATGTCGAATTCTATCTGTCCGAACATAATACTTCGACATAACCGAAGTTTGACTTATAGAAATTCGATATAAACGGAGCCAGTTACATCAGCAGTATATAGTTTGTAACTCACACGTAAATGCTATTATAATTAAGAAATTAAACAGTTTATACAGCTACGTAACACACTGTGCCAAGTATATCAGATGTACAACACCAGTTTATACAGCTACGTAACACACTGTGCCAAGTATATCAGATGTATAACACCAGTTTATACAGCTACGTAACGCACTGTGCCAAGTATATCAGATGTATAACACCAGTTTATACAGCTACCTAACGCACTGTGCCAAGTATATCAGATGTATAACACCAGTTTATACAGCTACCTAACGCACTGTGCCAAGTACACCACCAGATATGTAACACCAGTTTATACAGCTACCTAACACACCGTGCCAAGTACACCATCAGATGTATAACACCAGTTTATACAGCTACCTAACGCACTGTGCCAAGTACACCATCAGATATATAACACCAGTTTATACAGCTACCTAACACACCGTGCCAAGTATATCAGATGTATAACACCAGTTTATACAGCTACCTAACACACTGTGCCAAGTACACCATCAGATGTATAACACCAGTTTATACAGCTACGTAACACACTGTGCCAAGTATATCAGATGTATAACACCAGTTTATACAGCTACCTAACGCACTGTGCCAAGTATATCAGATGTATAACACCAGTTTATACAGCTACGTAACACACTGTGCCAAGTATATCAGATGTATAACACCAGTTTATACAGCTACCTAACGCACTGTGCCAAGTATATCAGATGTATAACACCATTTGAAAACAATTCAATTTAATTTGCTCTACATAACATTGAATTAAAATAGAGATGCTGAGATAATTCCTATCTAGTATCTCTCATAACACTCTCACATTGGAAAGATTTTAATCAACATGTATATCTACCATCAGTTAAACACATATATTTATAACTATTATTTTTCATTGCATGCAAATTGTATATGTATTATTATGATGATGAGCTATGTTATGCTTAAATATAATAAACAATATGTTCTGTTCTGTTCTATATAACTATATGGCTCTTAGTGCAGTGGTTAGCGCGCTCGTTTCTCACCAATGCGACCCGGGTTCGATCCTCGGACAGGGAAGTATGTGAGATGGTGTGATGGTCGCCAGATCGGGCAGGTGGGTTTTCTCCGGGTACTCCGGTTTCCTCCCACACGAATGACCACATATACGCTTTCATCCGAGCCAACGAGAGTGATTAATATAAGTTGTTAAAACTTGCTTCGCAATCGTTGTAAAATAAATAAAGTATAAAATTAAAAAAAGCAATGTTAGAATATAGAATTAATTTCAAATTGGAATAAAAATGACTGAATCAGTTTAAGGGTTATGCCTACACATTCAACTGTAACATCTGATGCATAGAGCCAACATTTAATGTACAGATCTGACTGATATTTGTTCATTTTTGGGAGTTTAAAGTCGCATCAACAGCTTAAATCATATGGCGACTCACCAGCTACATGTATCAATGATGGAGGAAGGCCCCGGAGCAATATTTCTAGCACAGACGGGCACCCGGGTAAAACCACAGCAGTATTTCTAGCACAGACTGGTACCCGGGTAAAACCACAGCAGTATTTCTAGCACAGACGGGCACTCGGGTAAAACCACTGAGCAGTATTTCTAGCACAGACGGGCACCCGGGTAAAACCACTGAGCAGTAATTCTAGCACAGACGGGGACCCAGGTAAAACCACTGAGCAGTATTTCTAGCACAGACGGGCACCCGGGCAAAACCACTGAGCAGTATTTCTAGCACAGACAGGCACCCGGGCAAAACCACTGAGCAGTATTTCTAGCAGACGGGCACCCAGGTAAATCCACTGGATAGCATCCTCCATGAAACACTTTGACACCCCCAATGGGTTTCGAACATCTAGCAGTGAGCAGCAAGTGATTTGTCAATGACCGTAACGACGAAGGCCCCTGTTGGTACACTGTATCATAAGCTATGATAAATGCTTGGATTAGTAAGTAAGCGAATACTGCAGTTAACTCACCATATAGCACGGTTCACAGTGCGGTTTTCTCTCCATCGCATAGAATGATTTACCTCTCAATAATGTTCCTGAAATAAGTAGCACAATAACTGTCAGAGATAATCACTAGAGTAGGCTCTCAATAACACTGCACGAGAACATTGTATGTACAACCAGGCTCTCAATCACACTGCACGAGAACATTGCATGTACCACCAGGCTCTCAATCACATTGCACGTACCACCAGGCTCTCAATCACACTGCACGAGAACATTGCATGTACCACCGGGTTCTCAATCACACTGCACGAGAACATTGCATGTACCAGGTTCTCAATAACACTGCACGAGAACATTGCATGTACCAGGTTCTCAATAACACTGCACGAGAACATTGCATGTACCAGGCTCTCAATCACACTGCACGAGAACATTGCATGTACCAGGCTCTCAATAACACTGCACGAGAACATTGCATGTACCAGGTTCTCAATAACACTGCACGAGAACATTGTATGTACCAGGTTCTCAATAACACTGCACGAGAACATTGCATGTACCAGGTTCTCAATCACACTGCACGAGAACATTGCATGTACCAGGTTCTCAATAACACTGCACGAGAACATTGCATGTACCAGGTTCTCAATCACACTGC
>CM026394.1:10756405-10904800 GCA_014843695.1 Archivesica marissinica | reverse complement strand
ATCCAGCTTGGTGATGGTGGGTACTATATCCAGCTTGGGTACTATATCCAGCTTGGTGGTGGTGGGTACTATATCCAGCTTGGGTACTATATCCAGCTTGGGTACTATATCCAGCTTGGTGGTGGTGGGTACTATATCCAGCTTGGTGATGGTGGGTACTATATCCAGCTTGGGTACTATATCCAGCTTGGTGATGGTGGGTACTATATCCAGCTTGGTGATGGTGGGTACTATATCCAGCTTGGTGGTGGGTACTATATACACACAACCAGCTTGGTGGTGGTGGGTACTATATCCAGCTTGGTGATGGTGGGTACTATATCCAGCTTGGTGATGGTGGGTACTATATCCAGCTTGGTGATGGTGGGTACTATATCCAGCTTGGTGGTGGTGGGTACTATATCCAGCTTGGTGGTGGTGGGTACTATATCCAGCTTGGGTGATGGTGGGTACTATATCCAGCTTGGGTACTATATACAGCTTGGGTACTATATACAGCTTGGGTACTATATCCAGCTTGGGTACTATATACAGCTTGGGTACTATATCCAGCTTGGGTACTATATACAGCTTGGGTACTATATACAGCTTGGGTACTATATCCAGCTTGGGTACTATATACAGCTTGGGTACTATATCCAGCTTGGGTACTATATCCAGCTTGGTGGTGGGTACTATATCCAGCTTGGTTGATGGTGGGTACTATATCCAGCTTGGTGATGGTGGGTACTATATCCAGCTTGGGTACTATATACAGCTTGGGTACTATATCCAGCTTGGGTACTATATCCAGCTTGGTGATGGAGGGTACTATATCCAGCTTGGGTACTATATCCAGCTATGGGTACTATATCCAGCTTGGTGATGGTGGGTACTATATACAGCTTGGTGGTGGTGGGTACTATATACAGCTTGGTGGTGGGTACTATAACAGCTTGGTGGTGGTGGGTACTATATACAGCTTGTGGTGGGGGTACTATATACAGCTTGGTGGTGGTGGGTACTATATCCAGCTTGGTGATGGTGGGTACTATATCCAGCGGTGATGGTGGTACTATATCCAGCTTGGTGGTGGTGGGTACTATATAGCTTGGTGGTGGTGGGTACTATATACAGCTTGGTGATGGTGGGTACTATATACAGCTTGGTGATGGTACAACCACAGGGTACTATATCCAGCTTGGTGGTGGTGGGTACTATATACAGCTTGGTGGTGGTGGGTACTATATACAGCTTGTGGTGGTGGGTACTATATCCAGCTTGGTGATGGTGGGTACTATATCCAGCTTGGGTACTATATCCAGCTTGGTGGTGGTGGGTACTATATCCAGCTTGGGTACTATATCCAGCTTGGGTACTATATCCAGCTTGGTGGTGGGTACTATATCCAGCTTGGGTACTATATCCAGCTTGGTGGTGGGTACTATATCCAGCTTGGGTACTATATCCAGCTTGGTGGTGGTGGGTACTATATCCAGCTTGGTGGTGGGTACTATATCCAGCTTGGTGATGGTGGGTACTATATCCAGCTTGGTGGTGGGTACTATATCCAGCTGGTGATGGTGGGTACTATATCCAGCTTGGTGGTGGGTACTATATCCAGCTTGGTGGTGGTGGGTACTATATCCAGCTTGGTGATGGTGGGTACTATATCCAGCTTGGTGGTGGGTACTATATCCAGCTTGGTGGTGGTGGGTACTATATACAGCTTGGTGTGGTGGGTACTATATACAGCTTGGGTACTATATCCAGCTTGGTGGTGGGGGTACTATATCCAGCTTGGTGGTGGTGGGTACTATATACAGCTTGGTGGTGGTGGGTACTATATCCAGCTTGGGTACTTATCCAGCTTGGTGGTGGTGGGTACTATATCCAGCTTGGTGGTGGTGGGTACTATATACAGCTTGGTGGTGGTGGGTACTATATCCAGCTGGGTACTATATCCAGCTTGGTGGTGGTGGGTACTATATACAGCTTGGTGTGGTGGGTACTATATACAGCTTGGTGGGTGGGTACTATATACAGCTTGGTGGTGGGGGGTACTATATACAGCTTGGTGGTGGTGGGTACTATATCCAGCTTGGGTACTATATCCAGCTTGGTGGTGGTGGGTACTATATACAGCTTGGTGGTGGTGGGTACTATATACAGCTTGGTGGTGGTGGGTACTATATACAGCTTGGTGGTGGTGGGTACTATATACAGCTTGGTGGTGGTGGGTACTATATCCAGCTTGGTGGTGGTGGGTACTATATACAGCTTGGTGGTGGTGGGTACTATATACAGCTTGGTGGTGGTGGGTACTATATACAGCTGGTGGTGATGGTGGGTACTATATACAGCTTGGTGGTGGTGGGTACTATATACAGCTTGGTGATGGTGGGTACTATATACAGCTTGGTGGTGGTGGGTACTATATACAGCTTGGTTGATGGTGGGTACTATATCCAGCTTGGTGGTGGGTACTATATCCAGCTTGGTGATGGTGGGTACTATATCCAGCTTGGGTACTATATCCAGCTTGGTGATGGTGGGTACTATATCCAGCTTGGTGATGGTGGGTACTATATCCAGCTTGGGTACTATATCCAGCTTGGTGATGGTGGGTACTATATCCAGCTTGGGTACTATATCCAGCTTGGGTACTATATCCAGCTTGGTGATGGTGGGTACTATATCCAGCTTGGTGATGGTGGGTACTATATCCAGCTTGGGTACTATATCCAGCTTGGTGATGGTGGGTAATATATCCAGCTTGGTGATGGTGGGTACTATATCCAGCTTGGATGGTGGGTACTATATCCAGCTTGGTGGTGGTGGGTACTATATACAGCTTGGTGATGGTGGTACTATATCCAGCTTGGTGATGGTGGGTACTATATCCAGCTTGGTGATGGTGGGTACTATATCCAGCTTGGTGATGGTGGGTACTATATCCAGCTTGGTGATGGTGGGTACTATATCCAGCTTGGGTACTATATCCAGCTTGGTGGTGGTGGGTACTATATCCAGCTTGGGTACTATATCCAGCTTGGTACTATATACAGCTTGGGTACTATACCAGCTTGGTGAGTGGACAACCACTGGGTACTATATCCAGCTTGGTGATGGTGGGTACTATATCCAGCTTGGTGATGGTGGGTACTATATCCAGCTTGGTGGTGGGTACTATATACAGCTGGTGATGGTGGGTACTATATCCAGCTGGTGATGGTGGGTACTATATCCAGCTGGTGATGGTGGGTACTATATCCAGCTTGGTGATGGTGTACTATATCCAGCTTGGTGATGGTGGGTACTATATCCAGCTTGGTGATGGTGGGTACTATATCCAGCTTGGTGGTGGTGGGTACTATATACAGCTTGGGTGATGGTGGATACTATATACAGCTTGGACTAATACAGCTTGGGTACTATATACAGCTTGGGTACTATATCCAGCTTGGGTACTATATACAGCTTGGGTACTATATCCAGCTTGGTACTATATACAGCTTGGGTACTATATACAGCTTGGGTACTATATCCAGCTTGGGTACTATATACAGCTTGGGTACTATATCCAGCTTGGGTACTATATCCAGCTTGGTGGTGGTGGGTACTATATCCAGCTTGGGTGATGGTGGGTACTATATCCAGCTTGTGATGGTGGGTACTATATCCAGCTTGGTACTATATACAGCTTGGGTACTATATCCAGCTTGGGTACTATATCCAGCTTGGTGATGGTGGGTACTATATCCAGCTTGGGTACTATATCCAGCTTGGTGATGGTGGGTACTATATCCAGCTTGGTGATGGTGGGTACTATATACAGCTTGGTGGGGTGGGTTACTATTCCAGCTTGGTGGTGGGTACTATATCCAGCTTGGTGGTGGTGGGTACTATATCCAGCTTGGTGGTGGTGGGTACTATATACAGCTTGGTGGTGGTGGTACTATATCCAGCTTGGTGATGGTGGGTACTATATCCAGCTTGGTGGTGGTGGGTACTATATCCAGCTTGGTGGTGTGGGTACTATATACAGCTTGGTGGTGGTGGGTACTATATCCAGCTTGGTGGTGGTGGGTACTATATCCAGCTTGGTGATGGTGGGTACTATATCCAGCTTGGTGATGGTGGGTACTATATCCAGCTTGGTGGTGGTGGGTACTATATACAGCTTGGTGGTGGTGGGTACTATACAGCTTGTGGTGGTGGGTACTATATCCAGCTTGGTGATGGTGGGTACTATATCCAGCTTGGTACTATATCCAGCTTGGTGGTGGTGGGTACTATATCCAGCTTGGTGGTGGTGGGTACTATATCCAGCTTGGGTACTATATCCAGCTTGGTGGTGGGTACTATATCCAGCTTGGGTACTATATCCAGCTTGGTGTGGGGTACTATATCCAGCTTGGTACTATATCCCCTTGGTGGTGGTGGGTACTATATCCAGCTTGGTGGTGGGTACTATATCCAGCTTGGTGATGGTGGGTACTATATCCAGCTTGGTGGTGGGTACTATATCCAGCTTGGTGATGGTGGGTACTATATCCAGCTTGGTGGTGGGTACTATATCCAGCTTGGTGTGGTGGGTACTATATCCAGCTTGGTGATGGTGGGTACTATATCCAGCTTGGGTGGGGTACTATATCCAGCTTGGTGGTGGTGGGTATACTATATACAGCTTGGTGGTGGTGGGTACTATATACAGCTTGGGTACTATATCCAGCTTGGTGGTGGTGGGTACTATATCCAGCTTGGTGGTGGTGGGTACTATATACAGCTTGGTGGTGGTGGGTACTATATCCAGCTGGGTACTATATCCAGCTTGGTGGTGGTGGTACTATATACAGCTTGGTGGTGGTGGGTACTATATACAGCTTGGTGGTGGTGGTACTATATCCAGCTTGGGTACTATATCCAGCTTGGTGGTGGTGGGTACTATATACAGCTTGGTGGTGGTGGGTACTATATACAGCTTGGTGGTGGTGGGTACTATATACAGCTTGGTGGTGGTGGGTACTATATACAGCTTGGTGGTGGTGGGTACTATATCCAGCTTGGGTACTATATCCAGCTTGGTGGTGGTGGGTACTATATACAGCTTGGTGGTGGTGGACTATATACAGCTTGGTGGTGGTGGGTACTATATACAGCTTGGTGGTGGTGGGTACTATATACAGCTTGGTGGTGGTGGGTACTATATCCAGCTTGGTGGTGGTGGTACTATATACAGCTTGGTGGTGGTGGGTACTATATACAGCTTGGTGGTGGTGGGTACTATATACAGCTTGGTGGTGGTGGGTACTATATACAGCTTGGTGGTGGTGGGTACTATATACAGCTTGGTGATGGTGGGTACTATATACAGCTTGGTGGTGGGTACTATATACAGCTTGGTGGTGGTGGGTACTATATACAGCTTGGTGTGGTGGGTACTATATACAGCTTGGTGTTGGTGGGTACTATATACAGCTTGGTGGTGGTGGGTACTATATCCAGCTTGGTGGTGGGGGTACTATATCCAGCTTGGTGGTGGTGGGTACTATATACAGCTTGGTGGTGTTGGGTACTATATACAGCTTGGTGGTGGTGGTACTATATCCAGCTTGGTGAACAACCCACTGGTGGGTACTATATCCAGCTTGGTGGTGGTGGGTACTATATCCAGCTTGGGTACTATATCCAGCTTGGGTGGTGGGTACTATATCCAGCTTGGTGGTGGTGGGTACTATATCCAGCTTGGGTACTATATCCAGCTTGGTGGGTACTATATCCAGCTTGGGTACTATATCCAGCTTGGGTACTATATCCAGCTTGGTGGTGGGTACTATATCAGCTTGGGTACTATATCCAGCTTGGGTACTATATCCAGCTTGGTGGTGGGTACTATATCCAGCTTGGGTACTATATCCAGCTTGTGGTGGGTACTATATCCAGCTTGGTGGTGGGTACTATATCCAGCTTGGGTACTATATCCAGCTTGGTGTGGTGGGTACTATATCCAGCTTGGTGGTGGGTACTATATCCAGCTTGGTGATGGTGGGTACTATATCCAGCTTGGTGGTGGGTACTATATCCAGCTTGGTGGTGGTGGGTACTATATCCAGCTTGGTGGTGGTGGGTACTATATACAGCTTGGTGGTGGTGGGTACTATATCCAGCTTGGGTACTATATCCAGCTTGGTGGTGGTGGGTACTATATCCAGCTTGGTGGTGGTGGGTACTATATACAGCTTGGTGGTGGTGGGTACTATATACAGCTTGGTGGTGGTGGGTACTATATACAGCTTGGTGATGGTGGGTACTATATACAGCTTGGTGGTGGGTACTATATACAGCTTGGTGGTGGTGGGTACTATATCCAGCTTGGTGATGGTGGGTACTATATCCAGCTTGGTGGTGGTGGGTACTATATACAGCTTGGTGGTGGTGGGTACTATATACAGCTTGGTGGTGGTGGGTACTATATACAGCTTGGTGGTGGTGGGTACTATATACAGCTTGGTGGTGGTGGGTACTATATACAGCTTGGTGGTGGTGGGTACTATATACAGCTTGGTGGTGGTGGGTACTATATCCAGCTTGGTGATGGTGGGTACTATATCCAGCTTGGGTACTATATCCAGCTTGGTGGTGGTGGGTACTATATCCAGCTTGGTGATGGTGGGTACTATATCCAGCTTGGTGGTGGTGGGTACTATATCCAGCTTGGGTACTATATCCAGCTTGGTGGTGGTGGGTACTATATCCAGCTTGGTGGTGGAGGGTACTATATCCAGCTTGGTTACTATATCCAGCTTGGTGGTGGGTACTATATCCAGCTTGGGTACTATATCCAGCTTGGTGGTGGGTACTATATCCAGCTTGGTGGTGGGTACTATATCCAGCTTGGTGGTGGTGGGTACTATATCCAGCTTGGTGGTGGGTACTATATCCAGCTTGGTTGATGGTGGGTGCTATATCCAGCTTGGGGTGGGTACTATATCCAGCTTGGTGGTGGGTACTATATCCAGCTTGGTGATGGTGGGTACTATATACAGCTTGGTGATGGTGGGTACTATATCCAGCTTGGTGGTGGTGGGTACTATATACAGCTTGGTGGTGGGTACTATATCCAGCTTGGTGATGGTGGGTACTATATACAGCTTGGTGATGGTGGGTACTATATCCAGCTTGGTGGTGGTGGGTACTATATACAGCTTGGTGGTGGGTACTATATCCAGCTTGGGTGATGGTGGGTACTATATCCAGCTTGGTGATGGTGGGTACTATATCCAGCTTGGTGATGGTGGGTACTATATCCAGCTTGGTGGTGGGTACTATATACAGCTTGGTGGTGGTGGGTACTATATACAGCTTGGTGGTGGTGGGTACTATATCCAGCTTGGTGGTGGTGGGTACTATATCCAGCTTGGTGGTGGGTACTATATACAGCTTGGTGGTGGTGGGTACTATATCCAGCTTGGTGGTGGTGGGTACTATATACAGCTTGGTGGTGGTGGGTACTATATCCAGCTTGGTGGTGGGTACTATATCCAGCTTGGTGATGGTGGGTACTATATCCAGCTTGGTGATGGTGGGTACTATATACAGCTTGGTGGTGGTGGGTACTATATCCAGCTTGGGTGATGGTGGGTACTATATCCAGCTTGGTGATGGTGGGTACTATATCCAGCTTGGTGGGGTGGGTACTATATACAGCTTGGTGATGGTGGGTACTATATCCAGCTTGGTGATGGTGGGTACTATATCCAGCTTGGTGATGGTGGGTACTATATCCAGCTTGGGTGATGGTGGGTACTATATCCAGCTTGGTGGTGGTGGGTACTATATCCAGCTTGGTGGAGGTGGGTACTATATCCAGCTTGGTGGTGGTGGGTGCTATATCCAGCTTGGTGATGGTGGGTGCTATATCCAGCTTGGTGGTGGTGGGTACTATGTCTAGCTTGGGTGGTGGTGGGTACTATATCCAGCTTAGTGGTGGTGGGTACTATATCCAGCTTGGTGGTGGTGGGTACTATATCCAGCTTGGTGGTGGTGGGTACTATATCCAGCTAACATTGGTGGAGGAGATACCGGGTGCCCATCCGAGCAGTAGTCATGACCGTGCACCTGAATACAAACCCCGGTCTTCCGCAAGCCAGCTGAATAGCTTCCTCACTTGAGGATTTATTAAGGAATTAATTCTAAACGAACTTGCAGCGGTGAGGGACACGTGATTTGAGGTCGATGACCATAACCGCTCTGCCAGGGAGCATGGATAACTCATAATGTTGTTGGTGGATTTTATGAACCTGTGTCATATAGAGGATTGGACTAGGAGAAAGTGGTTTCCATTTGGGAACAACTCGGTCAAGGTATGTGGGTAGGTCCGATTGACTTCTATAGTAAACTAAGCATGCGTGTATCTCGAACACGAAGCAATATATGCATGTATCTCGAAAACGAAGCAATATATGCATGTATCTCGAAAACGAAGCAATATATGCATGTATATATAGTTTCAATGGAACCACTATAGTAAACATGTCAAATAAGCCTTACATATGTGACCTTCAGGTTGACCTTTCATGGTTAAATCAAGGTCATGTGAAAGCAAGCAGTTCGTGTGTTCTTGTGTCAAATATCTGACATGTGGCTTGTATATCTCCGAGTGCAATCCTCTAGTTGTCGTAGGTGAAACAGCTATGTCATCTGTATTGTGTACTGTTTCCAGACCCAATACCAGTATGGCCGCTCATCTCCATGAAGTGGCAGGAACCAGATATGTTAAACAAGTACCGACCAACAAGCGTCTGGTGAGCCAGCATTTGATCAGCCATCCAGATGACACTGAGAAGTTTTCGCTCAGAGCGTCCATAGTACTTACAACTGGAGAATTCCTGTTTTTGGACAAAGCAAATAAGCATATAAAGTTAGTAGACACACATTTCAAGTGTGTGTCTGTCATGCAATTCAATACTTGCCCGTTTGACATATGTGCTTCTAATAAAAGGAAGTCGGAATTTTACGTAACAGAACCTGAAGAACAGAGTATCCATTGCATAATGGCGGGACAAGGCAGTCTTACTAAATATAAAAGTTGGTCCATTTTTGAAGACTGCCGAGGTATCACATGCTGGAAATCTGGAATCGCACTAACAGTAATGTGAGATGGATTTAAAGGAACGCTCGGCTTCCTCGATTATGATTGCAAACTAAACATGAAAGTTTACGAAACAGAACTGCAGACACAGTTGTTCAGAGCGCCCTGGTACCTGGAATCTATACGAGGTGGTAACCAGGTTGTAGTCTCAGACCAGGGAAACAATTCAGTGATCTGCATAGAAGCAAACTCACTAAATGTCATCTTTATTTTCAAAAGCGAAAATCTGATTGGTCCACGGACATTAACGGTTGATGACGAAGATAATATTTACGTCATTGGGAGCAGCGAGACATGTCATAATGTTGTGAAAATATCACCAGAAGGGAAAATGAGAGGCATTCTTGTGTCAAGAAAAGATAAACTAAACTATCCCTCGGGAATTGCATATAATGTAAAAGCTGGAGCGCTCGTTCTACAGGGGAATCGAGAAAAGTCAACCGTGTGTATATATACTGTATAAACACATATAGTGAAGCAGCTGACATGAACAATTTATTACTGACAAACTAGTACAGATGTTTGGTCTTTAGCATAATTATGTACAACGACATTATGGTATGTGGACTATGATTAGATGAGGGTGGGGATGGTCTAAGTATGAAATGGTATGTGGACTATGATTAGATGAGGGTGGGGATGGTCTAAGTATGAAATGGTATGTGGACTATGATTAGATGAGGGTGGGGATGGTCTAAGTATGAAATGGTATGTGGACTATGATTAGATGAGGGTGGGGATGGTCTAAGTATGAAATGGTATGTGGACTATGACTAGATCAGGGCGGGGATGGTCTAAGTATGAAATGGTTTGTGAACTATGATTATATGAGGCCTGCTCTGTATACTGGAGGTATGTACTGTATACTGGAGGCATGATCTGTATACTGGAGGCATGCTCTGTATACTGGAGGCATGCTCTGTATACTGGAGGCATGTACTGTATACTGGAGGCCTGCTCTGTATACTGGAGGCATGTACTATATACTGGAGGCATGCACTGTATACTGGAGGCATGTACTGTATATTGGAGGCATGTACTGTATACTGGAGGCATGCACTGTATACTGGAGGCATGTACTGTATACTGGATGCATGCACTGTATACTGGAGGCATGTACTGTATACTGGAGGCATGTACTATATACTGGAGGCATGCACTGTATGCTGGAGGCATGCTCTGTATACTGGAGGCATGTACTGTATATTGGAGGCATGCACTGTATACTGGAGGCATGTACTGTATACTGGATGCATGCACTGTATACTGGAGGCATGTACTGTATACTGGAGGCATGTACTATATACTGGAGGCATGCACTGTATACTGGAGGCATGCTCTGTATACTGGATGCCTGCTCTGTATACTGGAGGCATGCTCTGTATACTATACTGGAGGCATGTACTATATACTGGAGGCATGCACTGTATACTGGAGGCATGTACTGTATATTGGAGGCATGTACTGTATACTGGATGCATGCACTGTATACTGGAGGCATGTACTGTATACTGGAGGCATGTACTATATACTGGAGGCATGCACTGTATACTGGAGGCATGTACTGTATACTGGAGGCATGCACTGTATACTGGAGGTATGCACTGTATACTGGAGGCATGTACTGTATATTTGAGGCATGTACTGTATACTGGATGTATGTACTGTATACTGGATGCATGTACTGTATACTGGAGGCACGTACTGTATAATGGATGCATGTACTGTATACTGGAGGCATGTACTGTATACTGGAGGCATGTACTGTATACTGGAGGCATGCACTGTATACTGGATGCATGCACTATATACTGGAGGCATGTACTGTATACTGGATGCATGTACTGTATACTGGATGCATGTACTGTATACTGGATGTATGTACTGTATACTGGAGGCATGTACTGTATACTGGAGGCATGTACTATATACTGGAGGCACGTACTGTATACTGGAGGCATGTACTGTATACTGGAGGCATGTACTATATACTGGAGGCACGTACTGTATACTGGATGCATGTACTGTATACTGGAGGCATGTACTGTATACTGGATGCATGTACTGTATACTGGAGGCATGTACTGTATACTGGAGGCATGCACTGTATACTGGAGGCATGTACTGTATATTGGAGGCATGCACTGTATACTGGAGGCATGCACTGTATACTGGAGGCATGTAGTATATACTGGAGGCATGTACTGTATACTGGATGCATGTACTGTATACTGG
The DNA here is from genome assembly GCA_014843695.1 of Archivesica marissinica. NCBI lineage: Eukaryota > Metazoa > Mollusca > Bivalvia > Venerida > Vesicomyidae > Archivesica > Archivesica marissinica. Next base: position 10,893,432 of record CM026394.1, on the reverse strand, counting down.
AGGCATGTACTGTATACTGGAGGCATGCACTGTATACTGGAGGCATGCACTGTATACTGGATGCATGTACTGTATAATGGAGGCATGTACTGTATACTGGAGGCATGCACTGTATACTGGAGGCATGCACTGTATACTGGAGGCATGCACTGTATACTGGAGGCATGCACTGTATACTGGAGGCATGCACTGTATACTGGATGCATGTACTGTATACTGGAGGCATGTACTGTATAATGGAGGCATGTACTGTATACTGGAGGCATGCACTGTATACTGGAGGCACGCACTGTATACTGGATGCATGTACTGTATATTGGAGGCATGTACTGGATGCATGCACTGTATTCTGGAGGCATGCAATGTATACTGGAGGCATGTACTGTATACTGGAGGCATGTACTGTATACTGGATACATGTACTGTATACTGGAGGCATGTACTGTATACTGGATACATGTAATCTATACTGGATACATGTACTCTATACTGGAGGCATGTACTGTATACTGGAGGCATGTACTGTATACTGGATACATGTACTCTATACTGGATACATGTACTGTATACTGGAGGCATGCACTGTATACTGGAGGTATGTACTGGAAACATGCACTGTATACTGGAGGCATGATCTGTATACTGGAGGCATGCACTGTATACTGGAGGCATGCACTGTATACTGGAGGCATGTACTGTATACTGGAGGCACGTACTGTATAATGGAGGCATGATCTGTATACTGGATGCATGTACTGTATACTGGAGGCACGTACTGTTTACCGGATGCACGCACTGTATACTGGAGGCATGCACTGTATACTGGAGGCATGTACTGTATACTGGATGCATGTACTGTATACTGGAGGCATGTATTGTTTACCGGATGCACACACTGTATACTGGATGCATGTACTGTATACTGGAGGCATGTACTGGATGCATGTACTGTATGCTGGAGGCATGTACTGGATGCATGTACTGTATACTGGAGGCATGTACTGGATGCATGTACTGTATGCTGGAAGCACGTACTGTATACTGGAGGCATGCACTGTATGCTGGAGGCATGTACTGGATGCATGTACTGTATACTGGATGCATGTACTGTATACTGGATGCATGTACTGTATACTGGATGTATGTACTGTATACTGGATGCATGTACTGTATACTGGATGCATGTACTGTATACTGGAGGCATGTACTGTATACTGGAGGCATGTACTGTATACTGGAGGCATGCACTGGATGCATGTACTGTATGCTGGAGGCACGTACTGTATACTGGAGGCATGCACTGTATGCTGGAGGCATGTACTGGATGCATTTACTGTATACTGGATGCATGTACTGTATACTGGATGCATGTACTGTATACTGGAGGCATGTACTGTATACTGGAGGCATGTACTGTATACTGGAGGCATGTACTGTATACTGGAGGCATGTACTGTATACTGGAGGCATGTACTGTATACTGGAGGCACGCACTGTATACTGGAGGCATGTACTGTATACTGGAGGCATGTACTGTATACTGGAGGCATGTACTGTATACTGGAGGCATATTCTGTATACTGGATGCATGTACTGTATACTGGAGGCACGTACTGTATACTGGATGCATGTACTGTATACTGGAGGCATGTACTGTATATTGGAGGCACGTACTGTATACTGGAGGCATGTACTGGATGCATGTACTGTATACTGGATGCATGTACTGTATACTGGAGGCACGCACTGTATACTGGAGGCATGTACTGTATACTGGAGGCACGTACTGTATACTGGAGGCATGTACTGTATACTGGAGGCACGTACTGTATACTGGAGGCATGTACTGGAGGCACGTACTGTATACTGGAGGCATGTACTGTATACTGGATGCATGTACTGGAGGCACGTACTGTATACTGGAGGCATGTACTGGATGCATGTACTGTATTCTGGATGCATGTACTGTATACTGGAGGCACGTACTGTATACTGGAGGCATGTACTGGAGGCACGCACTGTATACTGGAGGCATGTACTGTATACTGGAGGCACGTACTGTATACTGGAGGCATGTACTGGAGGCACGTACTGTATACTGGAGGCATGTACTGTATACTGGATGCATGTACTGTATACTGGAGGCATGTACTGTATACTGGAGGCACGCACTGTATACTGGAGGCATGTACTGTATACTGGAGGCATGTACTGTATACTGGAGGCATGTACTGTATACTGGAGGCATGCACTGTATACTGGAGGCATGTACTGTATACTGGAGGCACGTACTGTATACTGGAGGCATGTACTGTATACTGGAGGCACGTACTGTATACTGGATGTATGTACTATATACTGGATGCATGTACTGTATACTGGATGCACGCACTGTATACTGGATGTATGTACTATATACTGGATGTATGTACTGTATACTGGAGGCATGCACTGTATACTGGAGGCACGTACTGTATACTGGAGGCATGTACTGTATACTGGAGGCACGTACTATATACGGGATGCATGTACTGTATACTGGATGCATGTACTGTATACTGGAGGCATGCACTGTATACTGGAGGCATGTACTGTATACTGGATACATGTTCTGTATAGTGGAGGCATGTACTGTATACTAGAGGCACATACTGTATACTGGAGGCATGCACTGTATACTGGATGCATGTTCTGTATAGTGGAGGCATATACTGTATACTGGAGGCACGTACTGTATACTGGAGGCATGCACTGTATACTGGAGGCATGTACTGTATACTGGAGGCATGCACTGTATACTGGAGGCATGTTCTGTATAGTGGAGGCATGTACTGTATACTGGATGCACGCACTGTATACTGGAGGCACGTACTGTATAGTGGAGGCATGCACTGTATACTGGATGCATGTACTGTATACTGGATGCATGCACTGTATACTGGAGGCATGCACTGTATACTGGATGCATGTTCTGTATAGTGGAGGCATGTACTGTATACTGGAGGCACGTACTGTATCCTGGAGGCATGCACTGTATACTGGAGGCATGTACTGTATACTGGAGGCATGTACTGTATAGTGGAGGCATGTACTGTATACTGGAGGCACAGACTGTATACTGGAGGCATGCACTGTATACTGGATGCATGTTCTGTATAGTGGAGGCATGTACTGTATACTGGAGGCACGTACTGTATACTGGAGGCATGCACTGTATACTGGAGGCATGTACTGTATACTGGATGCATGTACTGTATACTGGATGCATGCACTGTATACTGGATACATGTACTGTATACTGGATGCATGTACTGTATACTGGATGCATGTACTGTATACTGGAGGCATGTACTGTATACTGGATGTATGTACTGTATACTGGATACATGTACTGTATACTGGATGTATGTACTGTATACTGGATGCATGCACTGTATACTGGATGCATGTACTGTATACTGGATGCATGCACTGTATACTGGATGCATGTACTGGATGCATGTACTGTATACTGGAGGCATGTACTGTATACTGGAGGCATGTACTGTATACTGGATGCATGCACTGTATACTGGAGGCATGTACTGTATACTGGAGGCATGTACTGTATACTGGATGCATGTACTGTATAATGGAGGCATGTACTGTATACTGGAGGCATGCACTGTATACTGGATGCATGTACTGTATAATGGAGGCATGTACTGTATACTGGAGGCATGCACTGTATACTGGAGGCATGTACTGTATACTGGATGCATGTACTGTATACTGGAGGCATGTACTGTATAATGGAGGCATGTACTGTGTACTGGAGGCATGTACTGTATACTGGATGCATGTACTGTACACTGGAGGCATGCACTGTATACTGGAGGCATGTACTGTATACTGGAGGCATGAACTGTATACTGGAGACATACACTGTATACTGGATGCATGCACTATATACTGGAGGCATGTACTGTATACTGGATGCATGTACTGTATACTGGAGGCATGTACTGTATACTGGAGGCATGTACTGTATACTGGAGGCATGCACTGTATACTGGAGGCATGCACTGTATACTGGAGGCATGTACTGTATACTGGATGCATGCACTGTATACTGGAGGCATGTACTGTATACTGGAGGCATGTACTGTATACTGGAGGCATGCACTGTATACTGGATGCATGCACTGTATACTGGAGGCATGCACTGTATACTGGAGGCATGTACTGTATACTGGAGGCATGCACTGTATACTGGATGCATGCACTGTATGCTGGAGGCATGTACTGTATACTGGAGGCATGCACTGTATACTGGAGGCATGAACTGTATTGGATGCATGTACTGTATACTGGAACGTGCTACCACCGTGCTATCATGACTTCCATTACTGCCGTGTCCATTTGGTGTGGAATATTATGCCCACCGCAGTAAGGTGTTTGCGTATAAATAAACACAAACCGTTGGATAATGAGGAACATTAGTCAGTTACTGCCCCTGAATACTCCTAATAGTATATTGGTCCTCTTATTTGGTTTCCAGTTTTTATCGTCGTTTCCTTTGCACCACATGTTTTCCATTCTCATCCGTATTCTCGTCTCGACAGATATCCTTTAGCATGTCCAATGCATACATTACTGTAAAAATTGGTTCAATTAATTAACATGATTTTGATAAAATTACACTTATCCTAACGCAACATCTGTTTAGACGACAACAGTAAAAACAAAGGATTCCAACTAAAAGGACAATATACATTTAGGGATAAATCTGGCTTTAAGGGAGGTAATAGAAAAACCAGTAATGTCTCTCTTTGTTTTGCAATTTTAATGACATTGTATCATGGTTTATATATTATAATACTGAAGCAGCAGTTCTAGGAAATAATTATGGGAATGCTGCTCTAGAACAACATGACTGACCAATAATATATCTCTATATCGTACTTACATGCATAGTATTCATATATTAAAGTTAGATCATAAATTAAATAAATACACAAATTATTAGTCTTGTATTACTAGAGTTTATAATGGTCTGCTCCCAAGAAGGGCGCTGTAAATGAGGGGCCGATTGTTACTCACCCCTTATGCCTTAAAGATGTATTTGATTCGAAAAAATGGTAAATTTTGATCAAACAAGAGTAGTTTGGACTGTGTACTTTAATTTAGTGAATTTTGATTTCTAACTATAATGGTTAATGAAACCAAATTATATCATTGTTTGTATGGTGTGGAAATTGTGATTAGATATGACAAACAGTACCCAATAGGTGGTACTCCCAGTTCCACACATACCAATTTCTTTTGTTCAAGTTCCTAGTGCTTTAATCGATAATTAAAAGTTCAAACTGACTTTAATAGCAGAATCAAGTAATTGAAATTCTAAGTTATCACAAAGACAGTATCTAGTATATACGTAACGTATCTAGTATATACGTAACGTATCTAGTATATATGTAACGTATCTAGTATATACGTAACGTATCTAGTATATACGTAACGTATCTAGTATATACGTAACGTATCTAGTATATACGTAACGTATCTAGTATATACGTAACGTATCTAGTATATACGTAACGTATCTAGTATATACGTAACGTATCTAGTATATACATCATGTATCTAGTATATACGTCACGTATCTAGTATATACGTCACGTATCTAGTATATACGTCACGTATCTAGTATATACGTCACGTATCAACGTAATGTATCAAGAATATACGTAACATATCAAGTATCTACGTAATGCATCAAGTATCTACTTAAAGTATCTTGTATATACATAACGTATCAAGTATCTTGTATATACATAACGTATCAAGTATCTTGTATATACATAACGTATCAAGTATCTTGTATATACATAACGTATCAAGTATCTTGTATATACATAACGTATCAAGTATCTTGTATATACATAACGTATCAAGTACCTAGTATATATGTAACGTATCAAGTATCTTGTATATACATAACGTATCAAGTATCTAGTATATATGTAACGTATCTAGTATATATGTAACGTATCAAGTATATACGTCACTTAAATCTATATGATATCAGCAGTTTGAATTGACCTACAAACTCCCCACCTAACGTCGATACCGATTCATAGAAATTGCCAAGTAAATTTAAATATCGGTGAAACAGTATGCTGCACAACCAGGAGATTGATAAGAAATATATTAATTGCATAATTATGATTATACATCAAATAGATTTATTTATAAATACACAATGCATAATGTTTGTTATATCTAGTTACTCACTCATGTAGATACAATCAGTGAAATAAAGATGATGCACGTAATGATGCACATTTTGGACACTGAATCTACAGATACCTACTTTATTTAAAGTGACGCTATATCGTTTGAAATGAAAATATTACAAAATATTACATGCTATTACCCATTCGTCCAGTATAATTTGAATCATTATTTTCAGCTGTATGCAACATAACAAACTAAAAGTATGACTTTCCTGTATTGGTTTGCTACGTCCTGCGTACATTCAGATTGCATCGCTCTCATATTGGCAATTAGAACAAACATCTAAGACAGATGTTTCAACATGTGTTGTTGCATCATGCACGCGCATTGAGCATTGCTTACATACCGGTAGGTTTGTTGATAAAACAATGTGTGTATATTTATTTGATATTTTTCGTTTCTGTGCGAATATTAGGATATTTTTAAACACAGTCATTGGAAAATATATTCATTACATATCCGATACTTTTTGCCAAAAAATTCTTAATTCCAATATAGTGTCGCTTTAAAGCGACATTACATCGCAAATAGCCTAAAAATGCATTGCTACTATAAATTCTTCTGAATACATTCAAACACAAATATTGAATCAATAAACAATGTGTTTGTGGTCTACAAACTTTCAAAAGTGAATGTAGATTTCATATACCGGTCATCCACGCTCCTGAATTGACATTTCTTCATCATTGTAGTCAATATTAAACGCGTGATACTGTCACAAATGTGAAATATACCGGTGTATCTGTACCATAAATCTCGTTATTCGGGATATACACATTGTATTATCCATGCATGTCGACCCTGTTTACATTATTTTATTATGTCAACAAACCGAATATAAGACGCTTGTTTATTAGTTAAAATACTCAGTATTTGAGGCAATATTAGAAACAAATATATAATAGGAAATTACATTCTGTATAAATTTGCATTTTCACTGATGTATTGTCGCTTTAAGAATATGGCCATACAGAATATACATTACTTGGGACTCTTTTGTGTGTGAAGAAATTGATTAAAAGAAAAGATCAATCACTCTGTCTATTCCAATAGTATATCTCCAGTACTAATCCAGCATTACAAATGTTTAATGAACACATCTAGCTACCTTATACAATGAATTAGATTACAGAAGATCCCCCTTAAAAATGAAGAGTTAGTCTGTGTGAACTTATATATATAATATACAGCAGTGCTATTCACAACAAGCAGCATTTACAATATACTTTCAGCCAATAAGAATCAAGAAAAACACTATTCAAGTTGTTAAAGCTTCCAACACAGTACAACGTAATACCAGACCTCATTCTAGGGAGTGACACGAGCCAAATAGACATGGGTGAAGGGACTCTCACGTCACCCCCTGGGGACCTAACTTCTCCCTAAAAAACTCAATACATAACTTTTTCAATTTTGACTACACAATATTGTTCAGTAAGATACACTGGCTGGCCATTGTAAAGCACTCCTATTCAAATATTGTATTTAATGTTCATATTGTGTATTTTAACCCTATTTTGTTGAAATTTATTAAATAACACCATTTGAGGATGCAATCAGGTAGTTTATCACTTCCCTCAAATATTCTAACCTAGGATGAGCCCTGGATATATAACTGACCAATAGAAATGCTCTATATCCGTCCCTATCTATAACTGACCAATAGAATCGCTCTATATCCGTCCCTATCTATAACTGACCAATAGAAACGCTCTATATCCGTCCCTATCTATAACTGACCAATAGAAACGCTCTATATCCGTCCCTATCTATAACTGACCAATAGAAACGCTCTATATCCGTCCCTATCTATAACTGACCAATAGAAACACTCTATATCCGTCCCTATCTATAACTGACCAATAGAAATGCTCTATATCCGTCCCTATCTATAACTGACCAATAGAAACGCTCTATATCCATCCTTATCTATAATTGACCAATAGAAGCGCTCTATATCCGTCCTTATCTATAACTGACCAATAGAAACGCTCTATATCCGTCCCTATCTAGAACTGACCAATAGAAATGCTCTATATCCGTCCCTATCTATAACTGACCAATAGAAACGCTCTATATCCGTCCCTATTTATAACTGACCAATAGAAATGCTCTATATCCGTCCCTATCTATAACTGACCAATAGAAATGCTCTATATCCGTCCCTATCTAGAACTGACCAATAGAAACGCTCTATATCCATCCCTATCTAGAACTGACCAATAGAAATGCTCTATATCCATCCCTATCTATAACTGCTCTATATCCGTCCCTATCTATAACTGACCAATAGAAACACTTCTGTGTTATCTGTATTTCTATATCCGTACCTAATGACCAATAGAAACGTTTTATATTTAAGAAATAATAAATATCAACCGTGGTATATCGCAGAATAACCCTTGTTTGAAGTTCTTATGTGTAGAAATATATCACTCAGGCCGAAGGCCTGAGTGATATATTTCTACGCATAAGAACGACAAACGAGGGTTATTCTGCGATATACCACGGTTGATACTTATTATTTCGATTCTAACACGACTTACTTCTAATAGTTTTAAAGGAGTATTTTCTTCAAACGCCGCTGCATTTGGCTTTCGAAATTTCCTCCCGCGTAAAGGGGTGATGACGTTATTTTTTATAGAAAATATCAATCTAGTGCATAAATGAACAAAAGTTGTAACTGATCAATAATTTTATTTATTTTGTCAAATAAAACTGTACAGAATAGTAACTGAAACGTTACTTAACAGAAAAACAAGATGGACAAGAGATTATCTGATTCTAAAAATAGCTCACTTCCGTGAATTCCAACGGTATTTTTTACAAACATCGCGTGACTTTCATTCATAAAACTTTACACGCATTGTATAAATGACGTAGCCAAAACACGGGGCGCGTGCAGCATAGTTCAATGTAGGTATATTGCAGAATAACCCGAGATTGGTTTTACTCTATACGTATGTATGTTATTAGCTGGGTCGTGTTAGAATTTACAGTAAAATGATAAATAAAATGTGAACTCAAGCCATTGTTGCTAGATGGGAACAACTTTTAAAGAATATCGAAAGAATGGTGTTTTTTTATTACAAAACAATAATAACAAAATTACAATGTCCTCTAAAATCAGATAAATTCATAAAATCATAATTGGGCCGTGCCATGCGGTTTCACGTTTTATCAATTTCCCAAGTTTTGATACCATACGCTAATAAATCGCAATTACGCTTAAATAAATTACGAAAAGTGTAGTGTTTGTAATATTACCAATCCGTTGTTATTGCACAAGTCACTTCCTTTGCCGGCTTAGTTATGCATATTCCATTAATGTCAAACCCCTCTCGGGGACCTAGAAATGTTTTCCTGGGCAGGCTTACCGATCTAAGCGATTAACCAGTACTAAGCATTGTGTGTGAGGTGTCTTGCTCAATGACACTACATACATGGCCTGTTCGAGTATCGAACCCGGGACCGTTCGATTCCAAATCCAACACTCTACCACTGGGCCACGGACGCCAAGTTGATTCAAATGAAGTGTATTTCTGAATAGTTTTCGTCTTGTGTCAGTGAAAAAGACAAAATCCACAATAGCAAATCCTACCACAATTAAAAATGCTACCCCTGTGGAAATTTAACATGCCTGGGACTAAATTCTGGTTGACAGTCTCTTGCCCGAACATGGTTTCAGACTTGCTTCGGGCAATACGATTTGTTGAGCCCTGCCTCCTGTGGTTGACAAGAAGATTAATCGTACAAGGGAATTCCAACGGAAATGGACGATTGATGATCGATACAAACATTGCTTCATTTCGTTATTATTGAACTTGAATAAAATACAATCTAAAACAATTATAAAACGTAATTTCATTGATATTTGTTTGTCCGCCATTTTTGTAAAGTGACCCCTATTTCAGGTGGTCGGCCTCCAAACCTGGATTGAACACTGTACAATATGTTAAGTCTTGCATATCTGCAAAATAAATCAACTGATTGCACGTTGTTGGGTGCGTACGCACGATACTGTGGGCACGACACTTAAAACTGCACACTATGCATGTGTACAATAAAACATGGTTTAAAACTTGAACACATTGCGTACACTAAAACACTTCAATGGCATTAACGAGCTAACAATATCTCAACTACAACAATCTACAAGTACTTACAGTTATGTACATGGCTATATCTATAATACATATATATTTTATTGAACAATAACTACTGGCAGCGTGTATCCTCAATGAGCGACATTGGTCAGTTACTGGCCCGCATAGATAGTTCCTCTATAGTGGTTTCCTTCGTTTTCATCATTGTTTCCTTTGCACATCATGTTAACAGGGTTCATTCTAGGTCAACATTTTTGGGAGAAGTGAGAAAGCGCGTGATCGCTTCCTTAAATGGTGTTCTTTAATATACTTCTGCAAAATAGGGTTAAAATGCACAGTATAACAATTAAATACATTTGAATAGAAGGAGTGCTGTATAATGGGCCAGTGTATCTTACTAGACAAAACTTTGGTTTAAAATTTTTTTTAGGGAGAAGTGGGGCCCCCAGAGGGCAAAGTCAGGGTCCCTAGGGTGACAATTTCGCCCACATCGCCCTCTAGAATGATCCCTGTGTTATCAACTTTCATTCATTTTCTCATCAAATTACTATATATCGACAATGGGTTATCTGTAAATCACAATTATCATTCCAAATCATCTGGTCAGAGAACAACAGAAAAGACAGAGGAGACAACAGGAAAGACAGAGGAGACAACAGGAAAGACAGAGGAGACAACAGGAAAGACAGAGGAGACAACAGGAAAGACAGAGGAGACAACAGGAAAGACAGAGGAGACAACAGGAAAGACAGAGGAGACAACAGGAAAGACAGAGGAGACAACAAAAACCACCGATATTCATTTCGGGATATATCAGACTTTATCTGCCTAGGTATTAGAAGTCAGCGATGTCGCTCATAGATGATTCAATTCAGATTAATGATGCATTTTGGGTCTTAGAATGACTTAGAAGTGTGAGCCTTGCACTTCTAAGTAATTCTAAGACCCAAAATGCACATGCCACATATCATGCTACCATCTGGGTTAATTAGGCTCATGGAGTCATCAATAATAATTTCCACTAATGACCTTTAACCTGCTATTTGAATAATAAAATAGATTTTGAATAGATATCTGGTATTTTCTGTAAGATTATTTAACTCATTCAGTGAGTAACGTTTTTGTCCCTTACTCCTCTGCTTTGTTTTGTTAGAGGTTTAACGTCGCACCAACAGCTTAGGTTACAGGGCGACTCTCCAGCTAGTATTGGTGGAGTTAGATCCTGGGTGCCCCACCGAGCAGCATTGCAAGCACGGAAGTGCACCCTGGTAGAACCAACGACCTACTGCAAGCCAGCTGGATAGCTTCCTTACATGAAAATATTCGTCATCGCCAGTGGGATTCGAACGTACAGCGTGAGGGCAAGAGATTTTAAGTAAATGATTTAAACCACATGGCCACCCATTACTACCATTTACAATGATTCCCACAATATACAAATTGTTTATTCATTGCAGAATTAATCACAGTAAATTCCTTCTTTGCATATACAGACAAAATGCCAAGCCAAGAATTAGATGTCAACAAGTTCCTATCAATTGAAATAATAAACTACAGGCTGTCCCCAAAACAACAGGCTTATAAGCCCGTTTTTGATTTGTTTGTTTAGCTTAAAGTGACACAGACAGCTTAGGTCACATAGCACCTCTACAGCTAGTGCTGGTGGTGAAGACAGCTTAGGTCACATAGCACCTCTACAGCTAGTGCTGGTGGTGAAGACCCCAGGTGCCTCTCCGAGCAGTATTTTTCATGCACAGACGGGGGTCATGTGTATAACCACCCACCTACTGCAAGCCATCTAGATTTTTGTTTATCCAAATTGCTTTGTTTCAAATGATAATGGTTTGGTGCTGAACCTACAACATCTAATAAAGCATCAGTACACAGCATTATACACAGATTCTATCACCAGCAACATATATCTTACTATTTAAAACATAAAAATATTTGTATAAAAACATACATAATATGTACAGAATTATTTACATTTATATTGCAGAAAAAACTATATTACAATAATGTAAGATCAATAAAATTCCCAAACCGTAAAGATATTCACACATCCGATACCTAGTAAAAGCAGAACTGTTAAATAGAACACCATACGAAATACATTCATCGCACACACTACTTTCCGGGTATACAACAATTCTGGGAAACGACTGTAAACATGTACAATGAGAGACATTGCAGGTTTTTCTATTACCTCCCTTGGCAGTTAAGTCCGATTTATCCCGAACATTGGACCTTCTAGTTTCAATCCATTGTTTTTACTGTTGTTCCCTGACCAAAATGCTGCGGTATGAGTAATGTGATTGTTTTTATCAAAGTGATGTTAATTAAATTATAACACATTTTTACAGTGAAATATTCATTGTAGATACTGTTGGACATCTGTCAGGATTTAGTAATTTAAATATTATAAGATGAGAAAGTGGATGAAAACTGACAGAATGTTGTGCAAAGAAAACAATGATTAAAACCGAGGAAACCAATTAAGAGGACATACCCTCCTTAAAAGAGTATTCAGGGGAAGTAACTGACCAATGTCCCTCATTGTTTCAAAGTCATAAATTACAAGCTTGTAAAAATAACAGTATATAAATTCTAAGATATTTTTAAGATTTAAAACACTGAAATTACTCGTTATTAAAATTGAAGAATTTTTTATAAATGTAGAAGATATTAAAGATATGAATTATCAAGAAAGTAAAGTTGCTTGCAGTGAACATTGTATAATTTGGCAAATGATGCCATTATTGCATGTCAGTTGATTGCTAAAATTCAAATTGTACATTCAGAATGCAAAGTATCATAGTACAATTTAAAGAACAAATTCTAAGAGAGCCAATAACATTGTACTCGGAAGAGCGTATTTGTTTGCTCAGGTTATCAGCACCATTTTGGGCTATATCGCCGGTGGCCAGTTTTACCTATTTATATTTCGGGTTTTAACGCCTGCATCAGCACCATTTTGGGCTATATCGCCGGTGGCCAGTTTTACCTATTTATATTTTGGGTTTTACGCCTGCATCAGCACCATTTTGGGATATATCACCGGTGGCCAGTTTTACCTATTTATTTATTTATATTTCGGGTTTTACGCCTGCATCAGCACCATTTTGGGCTATATCGCCTGCGGGCAGTTTTACCTAACAACGCCGTTCCTGGGCAGGCTCCAGCAGTTAACAACTAATAAGTAGTTGGTGCACAACCTCCGTAAGAAACTGCTAACCTTTTCATATAAATGAGACACGGCCGGAGCGGAGCTCGAACCTGTGCCGATCATTGATGATACAGCGGTATCGACTTGGAAGAATATAATCAAGACAATAGATATACCTCTCAATACTGGTCACTCAAGGGAATCATCAAATGTGACCAGTATACTTGTGTACAGAAGTGAAATATTGTGTACAGAGGTGAATTGTGTACAGAGGTGACTTGTGTACAGAGGTGAATTGTGTACAGAGGTGACTTGTGTACAGAAGTGAAATGTGTACATTGGTGACTTGTGTACAGAGGTGACTTGTGTACAGAGGTGAATTGTGTACAGAGGTGACTTGTGTACAGAGGTGAATTGTGTACAGAGGTGACTTGTGTACAGAGGTGAATTGTGTACAGAGGTGACTTGTGTACAGAGGTGAATTGTGTACAGAGTTATGTACAGAGGTGACTTGTTTACAGAGGTGACTTGTGTACAGAGGTGACCCTGTGTACAGAGGTGAATTGTGTACAGAGGTGAATTGTGTACAGAGTTATGTACAGAGGTGATTTGTTTACAGACGTGACTTGTGCACAGAGGTAAATTGTGTACAGAGGTGACTTGTGTACAGAGGTGAATTGTGTACAGAGGTGACTTGTGTACAGAGGTGAATTGTGTACAGAGGTGACTTGTGTACAGAGGTGAATTGTGTACAGAGGTGACTTGTGTACAGAGGTGAATTGTGTACAGAGTTATGTACAGAGGTGACTTGTTTACATAGTTGTGTACAGAGGTGACTTGTGTACAGAGTTGTGTACAGAGTTGTGTACAGAGGTGACTTGTGTACAGAGTTATATACAGAGGTGACTTGTGTACAGAGTTATGTACAGAGGTGACTTGTGTACAGAGTTGTGTACAGAGGTTACTTGTGTACATAGTCGTGTACAGAGGTGACTTGTGTACAGAGGTGACTTGTGTACAGAGGTGAATTGTGTACAGAGGTGACTTGTGTACATAGGTGAATTGTGTACAGAGGTGACTTGTGTACAGAGGTGAATTGTGTACAGAGTTATGTACAGAGGTGACTTGTTTACATAGTTGTGTACAGAGGTGACTTGTGTACAGAGTTGTGTACAGAGTTGTGTACAGAGGTGACTTGTGTACAGAGTTATATACAGAGGTGACTTGTGTACAGAGATATGTACAGAGGTGACTTGTGTACAGAGTTATGTACAGAGGTTACTTGTGTACAGAGTTGTGTACAGAGGTTACTTGTGTACATAGTCGTGTACAGAGGTGACTTGGTACAGAGTTGTGTACAGAGGTGACTTGTGTACAGAGTTGTGTACAGAGGTGACTTGTGTACATAGTTGTGTACAGATTTATGTACAGAGGTGAACAGTTGAAATACTACACAACTTACATACACATGTTTGTATACAGAGGTGAACAGTTGAAATACTGCACAACTTACATAGACATGTTTGTATACAGAGGTGAACAGTTGAAATACTACACAACTTACATACACATGTTTGTATACAGAGGTGAACAGTTGAAATACTGCACAACTTACATAGACATGTTTGTATACAGAGGTGAACAGTTGAAATACTACACAACTTACATACACATGTTTGTATACAGAGGTGAACAGTTGAAATACTGCACAACTTACATAGACATGTTTGTATACAGAGGTGAACAGTTGAAATACTGCACAACTTACATACACATGTCTGCATGGTAAAATGAAATAACGCGAGAACACTTGAAACAAAAACTTATTCAAAGTAATAAAATATCAAAATAAAAGTTGATTTCTTTTGAGACAAATATTTTGCAATTACAAGCTAAACAGTATGCCATTTATTACCAAACATCCTGCAAGTTTGCATGTGAAATAAGGGGGAATAACTGAATCGCGTTAGATAAATATCAGTCAACAAACTTTTGTGTTTTTACATTTATTTATCGTCGCTACCGGTTGCCCATATGAGCGACGCCTCCTGAAGAGACATTTTAGATGTTTTGGAAGATAGTGCAATGATACAGACAGAGACCCATTCCAGAGTCTCCTTTTGTTCTTGTACATGCAAGGTGTAAAGACCCGACACGAGACCTCGGTTTGAAGTCCCATCTGAAAAACTGTTAATTTTATTAGGGTTAAACGGGGGATCAAACCTGCGATCCCTGGATTACCAGTCAAGCGTGTTAACAACTGGACTACAGATCCGTCTGTACTGTAGTTAACGAACAATGGCTGGTGCTGATTAAATATCAGTTACCAAAATATGGACGGTGGTGTATTCATACATTGTTAAAAACACAATTAATGATCAATAAAAACAATAATCAAAGACAATATGTACAGTGAAACCTGCTTTAAGCAGCCAGACAAGTGAATCACAGAAAGTGGTTGCTTAGCACAGGTGGCTGTTTATTAGAGGGCAATTATTATATTTTATGTTATACAGTCAAACCTGTGTTAGTGGTCACCTCTATTAAGCAGCCAACCTGTATTAAGCAGCCAGTTTCAAGATTCCCAATATGTTATTTTACTATACATTTGACCTCTATTAAGCAGCCACCTGTGCTAAGCAGCGACTTTCAGTGATTCCCTTTGCTGGCTACTTAAGACAGGTTTGACTGTATTTCAGGTTTTTCGCCTGCATCAGCACCATTTCGGGCTATATTGCCGGCGGGCAGTTTACCTAACAACACCTTTCCTGGGCAGGCTCCAGCGGTTAACCAGTACTTGGGTGCACCAACCTCCGTAAGAAACTGCCAACTTTTTCATATAAATGAGACACGGCCTGAGCGGGGTTCGAACCCGTGACCATCAGTGATGATAGGTTACAGTCAGTGACCTAAACCACTCGACCACGGAGGCGGACTTATTATTAGAGGGCAAATGTACATAAAACAACATATTAGGAATCTGGAAACTGGCTGCTTAATACAGGTTGGCTGCTTAATGGAGGTGACCACTAACACAGGTTTGACTATACTCTGCACAATGCAACTGTAAAGGGGCGTATGATCATGGGTCGTAATTCAAACAAAATGACAAATGAAAATGCAGAAAAACAAATAATGTCAATAAAGTTGTTTTCCGTAGGTTATATTTGTTCCAATATTTCGAGGTAAACATTTGCAATGCACTACATGTCATGTTGAGATAGGAAGCTGTATGAATCAGTAAAATTGTGAATTAAAATCGATGCATAAAAATGTTTACAATTAACATCAATAGCGATAGTTTGCCTAAAGTCATATATATATATGTTATAAATGTGCATAAATTCAAGCTCTATTAAAGTCGTGATAGAGCAGTTGTGCACAGCTGTAGCCGTTACGATTGTGCCTTTAGGCAAGGCATTGAAATTCCACATTGGCTCTACTCTCTCCCTCATGACGATGGATTCCACCAGGGAATGAGGTCTCAAGAGCGATTAATGTTGTAATAACTTGTTTCGCAATCGATTTAAATTAATTTGTATAAACGAAACTATTGAACTTTCTGGCATAAAAATGCGCGCCTCTCGCGTACTGCACTGTTAGCTTAGTTTGTAGAACAGAAATATGATTTTAAATGCAAGAAGTATAGAACACGATTACACTAAAAAGCGCTTTTGAACGTTTTATATTTAGATGAAAAGAGCGCTATATAAGTTTGGTATATAATAATAATAAAAATACTACACAACATATTTTCTCCCCCCTGCATATTTCATACAGATTATAGGCTGGGGTTCATGTATAGTTATCGACTACTTCAAAATAACATATCACAGCATTAACTATACATTACCAAGCTACTAATATAAAATACAACACAATCGGTGGAACGATAATGGATGCTACACGAAATGGGCGCTTTATTGATGATATAATGTAAAATTAACCAATGCCCAAGAACTATTGTCATGGTTTCTCGGGTTGGATAAAATGCCCACAAGAACAAAAACCTACACATGTTGAATATTATAAACAAAGATATGCGAAGCAATCTATTTGAAAAACACATTACATGTGTGGTGGTCATTTTGGATCTAAAGAATTATTTTCCACACAAGAACGTTGAATGCCAAAATTATACAGAATATATCTCAAAACGATATCTTACATGATATTCCTAAGAATTAACAGTTTTAACATAATTTATTTATAGTAACAAGTCAGCCATCTTGGATCTGTCAGAAATAAAATTAAGATAAGTTCCATGATGAATTTCATGAATATGCCTGGTTTGCTCACAACCAAAAATTTAAATGTGAATTAGAACTAGTAATAACAAATAAGTAGGCCATAACCCAAGTGTGTGTGTGTGCACATAAATACACTACACAGACAGCATGTGCACATAAATACATTACACAGACAGCATGTGCACATAAATACATTACACAGACAGCATGTGCACATAAATACACTACACAGACAGCATGTGCACATAAATACATTACACAGACAGCATGTGCACATAAATACACTACACAGACAGCATGTGCACATAAATACATTACACAGACAGCATGTGCACATAAATACACTACACAGACAGCATGTGCACATAAATACATTACACAGACAGCATGTGCACATAAATACACTACACAGACAGCATGTGCACATAAATACATTACACAGACAGCATGTGCACATAAATACACTACACAGACAGCATGTGCACATAAATACATTACACAGACAGCATGTGCACATAAATACACTACACAGACAGCATGTGCACATAAATACATTACACAGACAGCATGTGCACATAAATACACTACACAGACAGCATGTGCACATAAATACATTACACAGACAGCATGTGCACATAAATACACTACACCGACTGCATGTGCACATAAATACACTACACAGACAGCATGTGCACATAAATACACTACACAGACTGCATGTGTACATAAATACACTACACAGACAGCATGTGCACATAAATACACTACACAGACGGCATGTGCACATAAATACACTACACACACGGCATGTGCACATAAATACACTACACAGACTGCATGTGCACATAAATACACTACGCAGACTGCATGTGCACATAAATACACAACACAGACAGCATGTGCACATAAATACACTACACAGACTGTATGTGCACATAAATACACTACACAGACAGCATGTGCACATACATACATTACACAGACAGCATGTGCACATAAATACATTACACAGACTGCATGTGCACATAAATACATTACACAGACAGCATGTGCACATAAATACACTAAACAGACAGCATGTGCACATATATACATTACACAGACGGCATGTGCACATAAATACACTACACGGACGGCATGTGCACATAAATACACTACACAGACGGCATACATGTGCACATATATACACTACACAGACGGCATGTGCACATAAATACACTACACAGATGGCATGTGCACATAAATACACTACACAGACAACATGTGCACATAAATACATTACACAGACAGCATGTGCACATAAATACACTACACAGACAGCATGTGCACATAAATACACTACACAGACGGCATGTGCACATAAATACACTACACAGACGGCATGTGCACATAAATACACTACACAGACTGCATGTGCACATAAATACACTACGCAGACTGCATGTGCACATAAATACACAACACAGACAGCATGTGCACATAAATACACTACACAGACTGTATGTGCACATAAATACACTACACAGACAGCATGTGCACATACATACATTACACAGACAGCATGTGCACATAAATACATTACACAGACTGCATGTGCACATAAATACATTACACAGACAGCATGTGCACATAAATACACTAAACAGACAGCATGTGCACATATATACATTACACAGATGGCATGTGCACATAAATACACTACACGGACGGCATGTGCACATAAATACACTACACAGACGGCATGTGCACATATATACACTACACACACGGCATGTGCACATAAATACACTACACAGACGGCATGTGCACATAAATACACTACACAGACAGCATGTGCACATAAATACATTACACAGACAGCATGTGCACATAAATACACTACACAGACTGTATGTGCACATAAATACACTACACAGACAGCATGTGCACATAAATACATTACACAGACAGCATGTGCACATAAATACACTACACCATTGGCATGTGCACATAAATACATTACACAGACAGCATGTGCACATAAATACACTACACAGACAGCATGTGCACATAAATACATTACAGACAGCATGAGCACATAAATACATTACACAGACAGCATGTGCACATAAATACACTACACAGACTGCATGTGCACATAAATACACTACACAGACTGCATGTGTACATAAATACACTACACAGACTGCATGTGTACATAAATACACTACACAGACTGCATGTGTACATAAATACACTACACAGACTGACTGCATGTGCACATAAATACACTACACGCATGTGCACATAAATACACTACACAGACTGCATGTGCACATAAATACACTACACCATTGGCATGTGCAATATATACACTACACAGACTGCATGTGCACATAAATACACTACACCATTGGCATGTGCACATATATACACTACACAGACTGCATGTGCACATAAATACATTACACAGACAGCATGTGCACATAAATACACTACACCTACTGTATGTGCACATAAATACACTACACAGACAGCATGTGCACATAAATACATTACACAGACAGCATGTGCACATAAATACACTACACAGACTGCATGTGCACATAAATACACTACACATACTGTATGTGCACATAAATACACTACACGGACTGCATGTGCACATAAATACACTCACTACACAAACAGCATGTGCACATAAATACATTACACAGACTGTATGTGCACATAAATATACACTACACCGACTGCATGTGCACATAAATACACTACACTGATGGCATGTGCACATAAATACACTACACAGACAGCATGTGCACATAAATACATTACACAGACAACATGTGCACATAAATACACTACACAGACGACATGTGCACATAAATACATTACACAGACAGCATGTACACATAAATACATTACACAGACAGCATGTGCACATAAATACACTACACAGACTGCATGTGCACATAAATACATTACACCAGCACAAAAACACTACACAGACTGCATGTGCACATAAATACACTACACCAGCATGTGCACATAAATACATTACACAGACAGCATGTGCACATAAATACATTACACAGACAGCATGTGCACATAAATACACTACACAGACAGCATGTGCACATAAATACACTACACAGACAGCATGTGCACATAAATACATTACACAGACAGCATGTGCACATAAATACACTACACAGACAGCATGTGCACATAAATACACTACACAGACAGCATGTGCACATAAATACACTACACCATTGACATGTGCACATAAATACACTACACATACAGCATGTGTACATAAACACATTACTCAGACAGCATGTGCACATAAATACACTACACAGACTGCATGTGCACATAAATACACTACACAGACTGCATGTGCACATAAAGACACTACACCGACTGCATGTACACATAAATACACTACACAGATGACATGTGCACATAAATACACTACACAGATGATATGTGCACATAAATACACTACACCGACTGCATGTGCACATAAATACACTACACAGATGGCATGTGCACATAAATACACTACACAGACGACATGTGCACATAAATACACTACACAGACTGCATGTGCACATAAATACACTACACAGACAGCATGTGCACATAAATACACTACACAGACAGCATGTGCACATAAATACATTACACAGACAGCATGTGCACATAAATACATTACACAGACTGTATGTGCACATAAATACACTACACCGACTGCATGTGCACATAAATACACTACACTGACGGCATGTGCACATAAATACACTACACAGATGGCATGTGCACATAAATACACTACACTGACGGCATGTGCACATAAATACACGACACAGATGACATCTACACATAAATACACTACACCAATGACATGTGCACATAAATACACTACACAGACTGCATGTGCACATAAATACACTACACCAATGACATGTGCACATAAATACACTACACAGACGGCATGTGCACATAAATACACTACACCGACGGCATGTGCACATAAATACACTACACCGACGGCATGTGCACATAAATACAGTACACCGACGGCATGTGCACATAAATACACTACACCGACGACATGTGCACATAAATACACTACACAGACTGCATGTGCACATAAATACACTACACCAATGACATGTGCACATAAATACACTACACAGACGGCATGTGCACATAAATACACTACACTGACGGCATGTGCACATAAATACACGACACAGATGACATCTACACATAAATACACTACACCAATGACATGTGCACATAAATACACTACACAGACTGCATGTGCACATAAATACACTACACCAATGACATGTGCACATAAATACACTACACAGACGGCATGTGCACATAAATACACTACACTGACGGCATGTGCACATAAATACACGACACAGATGACATCTACACATAAATACACTACACCAATGACATGTGCACATAAATACACTACACAGACTGCATGTGCACATAAATACACTACACCAATGACATGTGCACATAAATACACTACACAGACGGCATGTGCACATAAATACACTACACTGACGGCATGTGCACATAAATACACTACACTGACGGCATGTGCACATAAATACACTACACAGATGACATCTACACATAAATACACTACACAGATGACATCTACACATAAATACACTACACAGATGACATCTACACATAAATACACTACACCAATGACATGTGCACATAAATACACTACACTGACGGCATGTGCACATAAATACACTACACTGACGGCATGTGCACATAAATACACTACACAGATGACATCTACACATAAATACACTACACAGATGACATCTACACATAAATACACTACACAGATGACATCTACACATAAATACACTACACCAATGACATGTGCACATAAATACACTACACTGACGGCATGTGCACATAAATACACTACACTGACGGCATGTGCACATAAATACACTACACAGATGACATCTACACATAAATACACTACACAGATGACATCTACACATAAATACACTACACAGATGGCATGTGCACATAAATACACTACACAGATGGCATGTGCACATAAATACACTACACCAATGACATGTGCACATAAATACACTACACTGACGGCATGTGCACATAAATACACTACACCAATGACATGTGCACATAAATACACTACACTGACGACATGTGCACATAAATACACTACACAGACGGCATGTGCACATAAATACACTACACAGACGGCATGTGCACATAAATACACTACACTGACGGCATGTGCACATAAATACACTACACTGACGGCATGTGCACATAAATACACTACACTGACGGCATGTGCACATAAATACACTACACAGACGGCATGTGCACATAAATACACTACACTGACGGCATGTGCACATAAATACACTACACAACGCATGTGCACATAATACACACACGACGGCATGTGCACATAAATACACTACACTGACGGCATGTGCACATAAATACACTACACTGACGGCATGTGCACATAAATACACTACACCAATGACATGTGCACATAAATACACTACACAGACGGCATGTGCACATAAATACACTACACTGACGGCATGTGCACATAAATACACTACACAGATGTATGTGCACATAAATACACTACACTGACGGCATGTGCACATAAATACACTACACAGATGTATGTATTAGGAATAAACAGGCATATCAAGCAGTCTGTGTAACTTGTTACAAGTAAATTATAACAAGATAAAAATATTGCAGATTCATCAACGCGTATCAGGATTTTGTTTTGGGATTTAACGTCGCACAAACAGCTTAGGTCATATGGCGACTCTCCGTCTATAACTGGCGGAGGAAGACCCCGGGTGCCCCTCCAGTCACGGACGAGCACCTTGGTAGACCGACTCCGCATGCCAGATGGATAGCTTCCTCACTTGAAAGAATTCAATACCCCCAGTGGGATTCGACCATACAGCGGTAAGTGATCTGAAGTTGACCTTAACTACGGAAGCCCCCAATTTTGTATTGTACACTTATAATTATGTACATAACTTAGCAGATCTATTTGCATGTATCATGATTTCTATTGTACACTCATAATTATGTTGATAACTTAGCAGATCTATTTGCGTGTATCATGATTTCTATTGTACACTCATAATTATGTTGATAACTTAGCAGATCTATTTGCATGTATCATGATTTCGATTGTTCACTCATAATTATGTTGATAACTTAGCAGATCTATTTGCGTGTATCATGATTTCTATTGTACACTCATAATTATGTTGATAACTTAGCAGATCTATTTACGTGTATCATGATTTCTATTGTACACTCATAATTATGTTGATAACTTAGCAGATCTATTTGCATGTATCATGATTTCTATTGTACACTCATAATTATGTTGATAACTTAGCAGATCTATTTGCATGTATCATGATTTCTATTGTACACTCATAATTATGTTGATAACTTAGCAGATCTATTTGCGTGTATCATGATTTCTATTGTTCACTCATAATTCTGTTGATAACTTAGCAGATCTATTTGCGTGTATCATGATTTCTATTGTTCACTCATAATTACGTACATAACTTAGCAGATCTATTTACGTGTATCATGATTTCTATTGTTCACTCATAATCTGTTGATAACTTTAGCAGATCTATTTGCGTGTATCATGATTTCTATTGTTCACTCATAATTATGATGATAACTTTAGCAGATCTATTTACGTGCATCATGATTTCTATTGTACACTCATAATTATGTTGATAACTTTAGCAGATCTATTTACGTGCATCATGATTTCTAGTGTACATTAATAATTATGTTGATAACTTAGCAGATCTATTTGCGTGTATCATCATTTCTATTGTTCACTCATAATTATGTTGATAACTTTAGCAGATCTATTTTACGTGCATCATGATTTCTATTGTACACTCATAATTCTGTTGATAACTTTAGCAGATCTATTTACGTGCATCATGATTTCTATTGTACACTCATAATTATGTTGATAACTTTAGCAGATCTATTTGCGTGTATCATGATTTCTATTGTTCACTCATAATTCTGTTGATAACTTAGCAGATCTATTTGCGTGTATCATGATTTCTATTGTTCACTCATAATTACGTACATAACTTAGCAGATCTATTTACGTGTATCATGATTTCTATTGTTCACTCATAATTCTGTTGATAACTTTAGCAGATCTATTTGCGTGTATCATGATTTCTATTGTTCACTCATAATTATGATGATAACTTTAGCAGATCTATTTACGTGCATCATGATTTCTATTGTTCACTCATAATTATGTTGATAACTTTAGCAGATCTATTTACGTGCATCATGATTTCTATTGTACATTCATAATTATGTTGATAACTTTAGCAGATCTATTTACGTGCATCATGATTTCTATTGTACACTCATAATTATGTTGATAACTTAGCAGATCTATTTGCGTGTATCATGATTTCTATTGTTCACTCATAATTACGTACATAACTTAGCAGATCTATTTACGTGTATCATGATTTCTATTGTTCACACATAATTCTGTTGATAACTTAGCAGATCTATTTGCGTGTATCATGATTTCTATTGAACACTCATAATTCTGTTGATAACTTAGCAGATCTATTTGCGTTTATCATGATTCTATTGTACACTCATAATTATGTTGATAACTTTAGCAGATCTATTTGCGTGTATCATGATTCTATTGTACACTCATAATTCTGTTGATAGTTTAGTGGTTAGAGCGTTTATTCGTTTGGCATTGCAAGCTTTACACAAAATGTGATCATCGAGGGGGTAGCAGCCACGCCCCTCCGCTTCTGATGAGAGCAGATCCCCGCAGTCCTGAAAGGCAAGTATAGGTATGTATACGTCATCAATATCACAAAGCATTATTCTAGAGTATCAACAACGACAGAGGGCATAAATAGTGCTAGTCCAATACAGGGCAGTCTAACATTGAATTTTGTATATTAAGCTGGAATGTGGAAGGTCGGTGGTTCTATCCATGTGTACGTCTGTGCCAGAAATACTGCTCATAGGGTCATGCTGGGGTTCCTCCACCAATAGTAGCTGGAGAGTCGGCGTATGATATAAGCCCAGGGTTCATTCTAGGTCAGAATTTTAGTGAGAAGTGAGAAAGCGCGCAGTCGCATCCTTAAATGATGTTATTTAATATATTTGAACCACATATGGTTAAAATGCACAGTATGACCATTAAATACAACATTTGAATGGAACGAGTGCTTTATAATGGCCTATGTATCTTAATGGAACAAAGTTTGTATGAAAATTGTAAAAAAATAATCCTAGGGTGAAGTGGGGGGAGGGCGAAGTCAGGGTCCCTAGCGCGACTATTTCGCTCACATCGCCCTCTAGAATGATCCCTGATTGGCGGACTTCAAACCCCCCAAAATACAAATCATTCACATGCTTGTACCAGTTGCCCGTTACTGTGACAGCCACAAACAGTAAATCTGACGCAATTTGTATGGTGATAAATATAAAGATTTAGAATCTGTCCTAAACTCATTCACATCTAGTTAATAAAATTGCCCGTACCTCACACCTATAGCAGGTTACATGAAAACTTCTATCCATGGCAACGACCCGCACAGTCTCTTCTTGACCTTTCTCCGGCATGATAGGTTTTGAACATACGCAGCATCGTGGAGCAAACTTCCTGTAACGTATGATAACATTTTAAACATTTGCCAATTGTGACAAAAAACAAATATTGGCACTAAATTTTGTGAATTGGCGAAAATATTTGGCGCAACTTTTTTTAATTCATTTTTTTTGGGCACATGTTTTGTCAAATTCATGGCTTCATATATTTATTTGTGAACTATATGGCTCTTAGTTTGCTTAGAGTTTTTTTAATTGGCTCCAGTGTTTTTTAATTGGCGACAGAAGTGGCGCAGACAAACATTCACACAGAGGGAACCCTGAGCAACTTCCTGTAACATATTAGAATACACTTAAAGACATTCATCACACATGTACAGAGGTAGCAGTTTGCATTATCGATAGATTTCTACTGAAATCTGTAGGACCGCCCGACATGCCAGACAGAATATTATTCCGTCAGACAAAATAAATTGGAATTTTAAGTGCATTTTAATCTTTGGCAAAGTTTGTGAAGACTTGCAGTATTCCAATATGTCGCAACAGTATAACTACAGACAGAAAGTAGGCTTCCAACCAATACATCCGTAAACATTGATATCCACAAATGCTGCTCTATCAAAGAAACTATACATGGGACTTCCCACTCATTGGTTATAGTTTACTGGCATGTACCTTTATATTATACATTATACAGTATATGTTACTACATGTAGAGGCCTCTCAGATTACAAGAGTAGCAGTGTTTGTCCATTACAAGAGTAGCAGTGTTTGTCCATTACAAGAGTAGCAGTGTTTGTCCATTACAAGAGTAACAGTGTTTGTCCATTACAAGAGTAGCAGTGTTTGTCCATTACAAGAGTAGCAGTGTTTGTCCATTACAAGAGTAGCAGTGTTTGTCCATTACAAGAGAAACAGTGTTTGTCCATTACAAGGGTAGCAGTGTTTGTCCATTACAAGAGAAGCAGTGTTTGTCCATTACAAGAGTAGCAGTGTTTGTACATTACAAGAGTAGCAGTGTTTGTCCATTACAAGAGTAGCAGTGTTTGTCCATTACAAGAGAGGCAGTGTTTGTCCATTACACGAGTAGCAGTGTTTGTCCATTACAAGAGTAGCAGTGTTTATCCATTACAAGAGTAGCAGTGTTTGTCCATTACAAGAGAAGCAGTGTTTGTACATTACAAGAGTAGCAGTGTTTGTCCATTACAAGAGAAGCAGTGTTTGTCCATTACAAGAGTAGCAGTGTTTGTCCATTACAAGAGTAGCAGTATTTGTCTAATACAAGAGTAGCAGTATTTGTACATTACAAGAGTAGCAGTATTTGTACATTACAAGAGTAGCAGTACTTGTCCATTACAAGAGTAGCAGTGTTTGTCCATTACAAGAGTAGCAGTGTTTGTCCATTACAAGAGTAGCAGTGTTTGTCCATTACAAGAGTAGCAGTGTTTGTCCATTACAAGAGTAGCAGTATTTGTCCATTACAAGAGTAGCAGTATTTGTACATTACAAGAGTAGCAGTATTTGTCCATTACAAGAGTAGCAGTGTTTGTCCATTACAAGAGTAGCAGTATTTGTACATTACAAGAGTAGCAGTATTTGTCCATTACAAGAGTAGCAGTATTTGTACATTACAAGAGTAGCAGTACTTGTCCATTACAAGAGTAGCAGTACTTGTCCATTACAAGAGTAGCAGTGTTTGTCCATTACAAGAGTAGCAGTGTTTGTCCATTACAAGAGTAGCAGTGTTTGTCCATTACAAGAGTTGCAGTACTTGTCCATTACAAGAGTAGCAGTATTTGTCCATTACAAGAGTAGCAGTGTTTGTACATTACAAGAGTAGCAGTACTTGTCCATTACAAGAGTAGCAGTGTTTGTCCATTACAAGAGTAGCAGTATTTGTACATTACAAGAGTAGCAGTATTTGTCCATTACAAGAGTAGCAGTGTGTGTACATTACAAGAGTAGCAGTGTTTGTCCATTACAAGAGTAGCAGTACTTGTACATTACAAGAGTAGCAGTATTTGTCCATTACAAGAGTAGCAGTATTTGTACATTACAAGAGTAGCAGTGTTTGTCCATTACAAGAGTAGCAGTGTTTGTCCATTACAAGAGTAGCAGTATTTGTCCATTACAAGAGTAGCAGTGTTTGTACATTACAAGAGTAGCAGTACTTGTCCATTACAAGAGTAGCAGTGTTTGTCCATTACAAGAGTAGCAGTATTTGTACATTACAAGAGTAGCAGTATTTGTACATTACAACAGTAGCAGTACTTGTCCATTACAAGAGTAGCAGTGTTTGTCCATTACAAGAGTAGCAGTGTTTGTCCATTACAAGAGTAGCAGTGTTTGTCCATTACAAGAGTAGCAGTACTTGTCATTACAAGAGTAACAGTATTTGTCTATTACAAGAGTAGCAGTATTTGTACATTACAAGAGTAGCAGTGTTTGTCCATTACAAGAGTAGCAGTACTTGTACATTACAAGAGTAACAGTATTTGTCCATTACAAGAGTAGCAGTGTTTGTCCATTACAAGAGTAGCAGTGTTTGTCCATTACAAGAGTAGCAGTGTTTGTCCATTACAAGAGTAGCAGTGTTTGTCCATTACAAGAGTAGCAGTGTTTGTCCATTACAAGAGTAGCAGTGTTTGTCCATTACAAGAGTAGCAGTATTTGTACATTACAAGAGTAGCAGTATTTGTCCATTACAAGAGTAGCAGTAGTTGTCCATTACAAGAGTAGCAGTGTTTGTACATTACAAGAGTAGCAGTATTTGTACATTACAAGAGCAGCAGTATTTGTCCATTACAAGAGTAGCAGTATTTGTACATTACAAGAGTAGCAGTGTTTGTCCATTACAAGAGTAGCAGTATTTGTACATTACAAGAGTAGCAGTGTTTGTCCATTACAAGAGTAGCAGTACTTGTACATTACAAGAGTAGCAGTGTTTGTCCATTACAAGAGTAGCAGTGTTTGTCCATTACAAGAGTAGCAGTATTTGTACATTACAAGAGTAGCAGTATTTGTCCATTACAAGAGTAGCAGTGTTTGTCCATTACAAGAGTAGCAGTACTTGTACATTACAAGAGTAGCAGTGTTTGTCCATTACAAGAGTAGCAGTGTTTGTACATTACAAGAGTAGCAGTGTTTGTCCATTACAAGAGTAGCAGTGTTTGTCCATTACAAGAGTAGCAGTATTTGTACATTACAAGAGTAGCAGTATTTGTCCATTACAAGAGTAGCAGTATTTGTACATTACCAGAGTAGTAGTGTTTGTCCATTAAAGAGTAGCAGTATTTGTACATTACAAGAGTAGCAGTATTTGTCCATTACAAGAGTAGCAGTATTTGTACATTACAAGAGTAGCAGTACTTGTCCATTACAAGAGTAGCAGTGTTTGTCCATTACAAGAGTAGCAGTGTGTGTCCATTACAAGAGTAGCAGTATTTGTCCATTACAAGAGTAGAAGTGTTTGTCCATTACAAGAGTAGCAGTATTTGTCCATTACAAGAGTAGCAGTACTTGTCCATTACAAGAGTAGTAGTGTTTGTACATTAAAGAGTAGCAGTGTTTGTCCATTACAAGAGTAACAGTGTTTGTCCATTACAAGAGTAGCCGTGTTTGTACATTACAAGAGTAACAGTGTTTGTCCATTACAAGAGTAGCAGTGTTTGTCCATTACAAGAGTAACAGTGTTTGTCCATTACAAGAGTAGCAGTGTTTGTACATTACAAGAGTAACAGTGTTTGTACATTACAAGAGTAGCAGTGTGTGTACATTACAAGAGTAGCAATGTTTGTCCATTACAAGAGTAGCAGTGTTTGTACATTACAATAGTAGCAGTGTTTTACAGCCACCAATCGCAAGAGACAACAGATTAATAGGAACACATGGTCCCAAATTTGCAATCCTATTAAAATAATGCAAATGACGATACGATACGAGCACTGCCCCTAGACAAAGATACGATATGAGCACTGCCCCTAGACACAGATACGATACGAGCACTGCCCCTAGACAAAGATACTATATGAGCACTGCCCCTAGACAAAGATACGATACGAGCACTGCCCCTAGACAAAGATACGATATGAGCACTGCCCCTAGACAAAGATACGATACGAGCACTGCCCCTAGACAAAGATACGATACGAGCACTGCCCCTAGACAAAGATACGATACGAGCACTGCCCCTAGACAAAGATACGATACAAGCACTGCCCCTAGACACAGATACGATATGAGCACTGCCACTAGACAAAGATAAATACGAGCACTGCCCCTAGACACAGATAAGATATAAGCACTGCCCCTAAACAAAGATACGATACGAGCACTGCCCCTAGACAAAGATACGATACGAGCACTGCCCCTAGACACAGATTGCATTCAGGACCATCAGACTTTCTCACAACAGTCACATGTTTCATTTCAGACATTCTTGTTACTATCAAATATGTAGATTAATTGCACCTATTCCCACATAGACAGGGTTCAATGGTCAACATGTTGGACGGCGAACACAGGGACAACATGTTCAATTCCCCCGTATGACCATAATAATATTAACAGTCTTTTGGATGGGTCTATAAATCAAGGTCTATGTATCGGTGCTATGTACACAGGGTATGTAAAAGAAGCAAGGCTGTCTTCACTATCCTCCAAAAACAAATATTCTAAAGTACATGGGTATCACCCTGAAATTGTTGGGGGCCGACAATAAATAAACACTTAGGTAATAATAAAACAATTCTTTTTGAAAATGATATTTGGGTTGGATATTTAGGTAGAACCTATTGGGTGGAACCTATGCTCGGCGTAAATCCCACATATAGAGTGGTGGCACCTATGCTCGGCATAAATCCCACATATAGAGTGGTGGCACCTATGCTCGGCGTAAATCCCACATATAGTGGCGGAACCTATGCTCGGCATAAATCCCACATATAGAGTGGTGGAACCTATGCTCGGCATAAATCTCACATATAGAGTGGTGGAACCTATGCTCGGCATAAATCCCACATATAGAGTGGTGGCACCTATGCTCGGCGTAAATCCCACATATAGAGTGGTGGAACCTATGCTCGGCATAAATCCCACATATAGAGTGGTGGCACCTATGCTCGACATAAATCCCACATATAGAGTGGTGGAACCTATGCTCGGCATAAATCCCACATATAGAGTGGTGGAACCTATGCTCGGCATAAATCCCACATATAGAGTGGTGGAACCTATGCTCGGCGTAAATCCCACATATAGAGTGGTGGAACCTATGCTCGGCATAAATCCCACATATAGAGTGGTGGAACCTATGCTCGGCATAAATCCCACATATAGAGTGGTGGAACCTATGCTCGGCATAAATCCCACATATAGAGTGGTGGAACCTATGCTCGGCGTAAATCCCACATATAGAGTGGTGGAACCTATGCTCGGCGTAAATCCCACATATAGAGTGGTGGAACCTATGCTCGGCGTAAATCCTACATATAGAGTGGTGGAACCTATGCTCGGCGTAAATCCCACATATAGAGTGGTGGAACCTATGCTCGGCGTAAATCCCACATATAGAGTGGTGGAACCTATGCTCGGCATAAATCCCACATATAGAGTGGTGGAACCTATGCTCGGCGTAAATCCCACATATAGAGTGGTGGAACCTATGCTCGGGTAAATCCCACATATAGAGTGGTGGAACCTATGCTCGGTGTAAATCCCACATATAGAGTGGTGGAACCTATGCTCGTGTAAATCCCACATATAGAGTGGTGAACCTATGCTCGGCATAAATCCCACATATAGAGTGGTGGAACCTATGCTCGGCATAAATCCCACATATAGAGTGGTGGAACCTATGCTCGGCGTAAATCCCACATATAGAGTGGTGGAACCTATGCTCGGCATAAATCCCACATATAGAGTGGTGGAACCTATGCTCGGCGTAAATCCCACATATAGAGTGGTGGAACCTATGCTCGGCGTAAATCCCACATATAGAGTGGTGGAACCTATGCTCGGCGTAAATCCCACATATAGAGTGGTGGAACCTATGCTCGGCGTAAATCCCACATATAGAGTGGTGGAACCTATGCTCGGTGTAAATCCCACATATAGAGTGGTGGAACCTATGCTCGGCGTAAATCCCACATATAGAGTGGTGGAACCTATGCTCGGCATAAATCCCACATATAGAGTGGTGGAACCTATGCTCGGCGTAAATCCTACATATAGAGTGGTGGAACCTATGCTCGGCATAAATCCCACATATAGAGTGGTGGAACCTATGCTCGGCGTAAATCCCACATATAGAGTGGTGGAACCTATGCTCGGCGTAAATCCCACATATAGAGTGGTGGAACCTATGCTCGGCGTAAATCCCACATATAGAGTGGTGGAACCTATGCTCGGCGTAAATCCCACATATAGAGTGGTGGAACCTATGCTCGGCATAAATCCCACATATAGAGTGGTGGAACCTATGCTCGGCGTAAATCCCACATATAGAGTGGTGGAACCTATGCTCGGCGTAAATCCCACATATAGAGTGGTGGAACCTATGCTCGGCGTAAATCCCACATATAGAGTGGTGGAACCTATGCTCGGCGTAAATCCCACATATAGAGTGGTGGAACCTATGCTCGGCATAAATCCCACATATAGAGTGGTGGAACCTATGCTCGGCATAAATCCCACATATAGAGTGGTGGAACCTATGCTCGGCGTAAATCCCACATATAGAGTGGTGGAACCTATGCTCGGCGTAAATCCCACATATAGAGTGGTGGAACCTATGCTCGGCTAAATCCCACATATAGAGTGGTGGAACCTATGCTCGGCGTAAATCCCACATATAGGTGGTGGAACCTATGCTCGCGTAAACCCACATATAGAGTGGTGGAACCTATGCTTGGCTAAATCCCACATATAGAGTGGTGGAACCTATGCTCGGCGTAAATCCCACATATAGAGTGGTGGAACCTATGCTCAGCGTAAATCCTACATATAGAGTGGTGGAACCTATGCTCAACATAAATAAAAAAATATAGAGTGGTGGAACCTATGCTCGGCGTAAATCCCACATATAGAGTGGTGGAACCTATGCTCGGCGTAAATCCCACATATAGAGTGGTGGAACCTATGCTCGACATAAATCCCACATATAGAGTGGTGGAACCTATGCTCGGCGTAAATCCCACATATAGAGTGGTGGAACCTATGCTCGGCGTAAATCCCACATATAGAGTGGTGGAACCTATGCTCGGCGTAAATCCCACATATAGAGTGGTGGAACCTATGCTCGGCGTAAATCCCACATATAGAGTGGTGGAACCTATGCTCGGCGTAAATCCCACATATAGAGTGGTGGAACCTATGCTCGGCGTAAATCCCACATATAGAGTGGTGGAACCTATGCTCGGCGTAAATCCCACATATAGAGTGGTGGAACCTATGCTCGGCGTAAATCCCACATATAGAGTGGTGGAACCTATGCTCGGCGTAAATCCCACATATATAGTGGTGGAACCTATGCTCGGCGTAAATCCCACATATAGAGTGGTGGAACCTATGCTCGGCGTAAATCCCACATATAGTGTGGTGGAACCTATGCTCGGCGTAAATCCTACATAGAGGTGGTGGAACCTATGCTCGGCGTAAATCCTACATATAGAGTGGTGGAACCTATACTCGGCGTAAATCCTACATATAGAGTGGTGGAACCTATGCTCGGCGTAAATCCTACATATAGAGTGGTGGAACCTCTGCTCGGCGTAAATCCTACATATAGAGTGGTGGAACCTATGTTCGGCGTAAATCCTACATATCATGGCCAATTAAAAAAAGTTAAATGCACTTGCCATATATTATTTTCTTAAGTCGTGAACACAACTTTCAAAAAATTGTTGTTGAAAATTTTAGATTCATTACGTGACATACAGCTATCGCAACGGCACCTGTTCCCACGGGGAACTAGATACTTTAGGGCACCTATGCACGGCGTACATGATAATATATTCAACATTTACACGTGCATACATTTATAAACAAATTCCCATCAAGTTATCTGTTTATATTCGGCTACTGAACCAGTCATGTGACAGTTGCATTAGGCTACCGGTACGCACAACGGAATGCTATTGAACCATGCTTCACCTCTGTCAGCGAAAATAGGTTAAAACTATTTAAATATTTTAAATACGGATGTAAATGGAAAAAATACGCCGAGCATAGAAATACGCCGAGCATAGATTCCACCACTCTACAAGTAAAATGTGATTGCTTTACCTATGGAAGTCCTCGATACAATGAATTTGATTGGTGGCATCCACAGTAAACGGTACTCCGTCCAGTGATTTACCACACACGACACACATGAAACACGCCGGATGGTATGGCTTCCCTGTTGCCCGTAGTAACTGTAAGAAACAGGCAAATTTCATGAATTGATATCCCACACAGAGCTGGACAGACAAAAATGGGCAATAACTCTGGTGTTACTTGATCCAGTTATATGTTATATTTCGGGTTTTACGCCTGCATCAGCACCATTTTGGGCTATATAGCCGGCGGGCAGTTTACCTAACAACACCTTTCCTGGGCAGGCTCCAGCGGTTAACCAGTGCTTGGGTGCACCAACCTCCGTAAGAAACTGCCAACTTTTTCATATAAATGAGACACGGTCTGAGTACTTGATCCAGACGAAAAGTGCACGGGCACAAGTGCACTATAAGGATACATATCTATTATAAGTTATATAAAATTCCACCCATTGGTTACTGAGAATGGGTTCCAGACAGAAGTCAACAATATCCCTCGTGGAAATATTTGGGGGAAATAAGAACTAATTATAAGTCAATTATGCTGATGCAGACCTGCTTCTACTTGTTGTAGCTTACAGCTATGGCCTCTCTGCAGGTATTATTGGGCAAGGAAGACACGGAGTGCCTCTCTGCAGGTATTATTGGGCAAGGAAGACAGAGTTTCTACTTGTTGTGGCTTACAGCTATGGCATCTCTGCAGGTATTATTGGGCAAGGAAGACACAGAGTGCCTCTCTGCAGGTATTATTGGGCAAGGAAGACACAGAGTTTCTACTTTTTGTGGCTTACAGCTATGGCCTCTCTGCAGCTATTATTGGGCAAGGAAGACACGGAGTGCCTCTCTGCAGGTATTATTGGGCAAGGAAGACACAGAGTTTCTACTTTTTGTGGCTTACAGCTATGGCCTCTCTGCAGCTATTATTGGGCAAGGAAGACACAGAGTGCCTCTCCGCGCAGTATTTCAGGCACTAACGGGTACAAAAAACACAACAGAAAAATGACTTACTCTGTCCGTGATAGGCTTTGAACATATTGAACATCTCTCTAACGTATTCTGGAACAAGATAATGGTGTTACTGGTACTCTATACATGTACAAACTTGGGATCATATCACATTGTATATTTTACACTCATAAAAATGATTCTCGGCATTTTGTATGTTTGTAAACGCAAAGAATGAATTATTGTGTTTTAAATAATACCATTTTGCACTTTTTAGATATTTTGGTCATGTTAGAAACAAAATAATATTTGTATTGGCATTATTTACAGCATGGTTTGAACTTCTGACATGTATGAAATAACCATTCATGCAGGCCGCTAAATTTTAGAGTGCGTAATGTTATGTTATATTTCGGGTTTTACGCCTGCATCAGCACCATTTTTGGGCTATATCGCCGGCGGGCAGTTTACCTAACAACACCTTTCCTGGGCAGGCTCCTGCGGTTAACCAGTACTTGGGTGCACCAACCTCCGTAAGAAACTGCTAACTTTTTCATATAAATGAGACACGGTCTGAGCGGGGCTCGAACCCGTGACCATCAGTGATGATAGGTTACAGTGGTAAACAAGTCAGCGACCTTAACCACTCGACCACGGAGGCGGACTATGTCACAAAACTACAATGTTTTATTAGTGCTTTAAACATGGTACCTTCCTTCTTTGCGTATCTAGAGACAGGTGCTAAATTTTGTGAATTGGCGAACATATTTGGCGCAACTTTTTATTAAAATATTTTTTTTGGGGCACATGTTTTGTCAAATACACTCCGTTATGTCGAATTCTATCTGTCCGAACATAATACTTCGACATAACCGAAGTTTGACTTATAGAAATTCGATATAAACGGAGCCAGTTACATCAGCAGTATATAGTTTGTAACTCACACGTAAATGCTATTATAATTAAGAAATTAAACAGTTTATACAGCTACGTAACACACTGTGCCAAGTATATCAGATGTACAACACCAGTTTATACAGCTACGTAACACACTGTGCCAAGTATATCAGATGTATAACACCAGTTTATACAGCTACGTAACGCACTGTGCCAAGTATATCAGATGTATAACACCAGTTTATACAGCTACCTAACGCACTGTGCCAAGTATATCAGATGTATAACACCAGTTTATACAGCTACCTAACGCACTGTGCCAAGTACACCACCAGATATGTAACACCAGTTTATACAGCTACCTAACACACCGTGCCAAGTACACCATCAGATGTATAACACCAGTTTATACAGCTACCTAACGCACTGTGCCAAGTACACCATCAGATATATAACACCAGTTTATACAGCTACCTAACACACCGTGCCAAGTATATCAGATGTATAACACCAGTTTATACAGCTACCTAACACACTGTGCCAAGTACACCATCAGATGTATAACACCAGTTTATACAGCTACGTAACACACTGTGCCAAGTATATCAGATGTATAACACCAGTTTATACAGCTACCTAACGCACTGTGCCAAGTATATCAGATGTATAACACCAGTTTATACAGCTACGTAACACACTGTGCCAAGTATATCAGATGTATAACACCAGTTTATACAGCTACCTAACGCACTGTGCCAAGTATATCAGATGTATAACACCATTTGAAAACAATTCAATTTAATTTGCTCTACATAACATTGAATTAAAATAGAGATGCTGAGATAATTCCTATCTAGTATCTCTCATAACACTCTCACATTGGAAAGATTTTAATCAACATGTATATCTACCATCAGTTAAACACATATATTTATAACTATTATTTTTCATTGCATGCAAATTGTATATGTATTATTATGATGATGAGCTATGTTATGCTTAAATATAATAAACAATATGTTCTGTTCTGTTCTATATAACTATATGGCTCTTAGTGCAGTGGTTAGCGCGCTCGTTTCTCACCAATGCGACCCGGGTTCGATCCTCGGACAGGGAAGTATGTGAGATGGTGTGATGGTCGCCAGATCGGGCAGGTGGGTTTTCTCCGGGTACTCCGGTTTCCTCCCACACGAATGACCACATATACGCTTTCATCCGAGCCAACGAGAGTGATTAATATAAGTTGTTAAAACTTGCTTCGCAATCGTTGTAAAATAAATAAAGTATAAAATTAAAAAAAGCAATGTTAGAATATAGAATTAATTTCAAATTGGAATAAAAATGACTGAATCAGTTTAAGGGTTATGCCTACACATTCAACTGTAACATCTGATGCATAGAGCCAACATTTAATGTACAGATCTGACTGATATTTGTTCATTTTTGGGAGTTTAAAGTCGCATCAACAGCTTAAATCATATGGCGACTCACCAGCTACATGTATCAATGATGGAGGAAGGCCCCGGAGCAATATTTCTAGCACAGACGGGCACCCGGGTAAAACCACAGCAGTATTTCTAGCACAGACTGGTACCCGGGTAAAACCACAGCAGTATTTCTAGCACAGACGGGCACTCGGGTAAAACCACTGAGCAGTATTTCTAGCACAGACGGGCACCCGGGTAAAACCACTGAGCAGTAATTCTAGCACAGACGGGGACCCAGGTAAAACCACTGAGCAGTATTTCTAGCACAGACGGGCACCCGGGCAAAACCACTGAGCAGTATTTCTAGCACAGACAGGCACCCGGGCAAAACCACTGAGCAGTATTTCTAGCAGACGGGCACCCAGGTAAATCCACTGGATAGCATCCTCCATGAAACAATTTGACACCCCCAATGGGTTTCGAACATCTAGCAGTGAGCAGCAAGTGATTTGTCAATGACCGTAACGACGAAGGCCCCTGTTGGTACACTGTATCATAAGCTATGATAAATGCTTGGATTAGTAAGTAAGCGAATACTGCAGTTAACTCACCATATAGCACGGTTCACAGTGCGGTTTTCTCTCCATCGCATAGAATGATTTACCTCTCAATAATGTTCCTGAAATAAGTAGCACAATAACTGTCAGAGATAATCACTAGAGTAGGCTCTCAATAACACTGCACGAGAACATTGTATGTACAACCAGGCTCTCAATCACACTGCACGAGAACATTGCATGTACCACCAGGCTCTCAATCACATTGCACGTACCACCAGGCTCTCAATCACACTGCACGAGAACATTGCATGTACCACCGGGTTCTCAATCACACTGCACGAGAACATTGCATGTACCAGGTTCTCAATAACACTGCACGAGAACATTGCATGTACCAGGTTCTCAATAACACTGCACGAGAACATTGCATGTACCAGGCTCTCAATCACACTGCACGAGAACATTGCATGTACCAGGCTCTCAATAACACTGCACGAGAACATTGCATGTACCAGGTTCTCAATAACACTGCACGAGAACATTGTATGTACCAGGTTCTCAATAACACTGCACGAGAACATTGCATGTACCAGGTTCTCAATCACACTGCACGAGAACATTGCATGTACCAGGTTCTCAATAACACTGCACGAGAACATTGCATGTACCAGGTTCTCAATCACACTGCACGAGAACATTGCATGTACCAGGTTCTCAATAACACTGCACGAGAACATTGCATGTACCAGGTTCTCAATCACACTGCACGAGAACATTGTATGTACCAGGTTCTCAATAACACTGCACGAGAACATTGCATGTACCAGGTTCTCAATCACACTGCACGAGAACATTGTATGTACCAGGCTCTCAATCACACTGCATGAGAACATTGCATGTACCAGGTTCTCAATCACACTGCATGAGAACATTGTATGTACCAGGTTCTCAATCACACTGCATGAGAACATTGCATGTACCAGGTTCTCAATCACACTGCACTAGAACATTGCATGTACCAGGTTCTCAATCACACTGCACGAGAACATTGCATGTACCACCAGGTTCTCAATCACACTGCACGAGAACATTGCATGTACCACCAGGTTCTCAATCACACTGCACGAGAACATTGCATGTACCACCAGGTTCTCAATCACACTGCACGAGAACATTGCATGTACCACCAGGTTCTCAATCACACTGCACGAGAACATTGCATGCATCAGGTTCTCAATCACACTGCACGAGAACATTGCATGCATCAGGTTCTCAATGTTGCCTAGAATGATAAAGCTTACAATAAACCTCTTAATGATGAACAGATTAAGCTTTGCTTTATTGAATCCATTCTGATGCTCACAAACAATACATACATCATAGTAAGTGACTTCACTATCCTCGTAAACTTTTTGTTTCTTCGTTTGTTTTGGCGCTGAAAGTTGCAGCAACTGGTGGAGAAAGACCAGGTGTGTCCCTCTGTGCATTATGCAGGCATGGACAGGCACCCGGTTAGAACCACAACCTTCCACAAGCTAACTGGATAGCTTTCTCACATAAAAGAAAACGACACCCCCAGTGGGATTCGAACCTACAGCGGTGAGGGGCAAGTGACTTAAGTGAACGAACGTAACCACTTGGCCCTCTTTAATGCACTTGAACAATATATAATCTTTGTTTTGACTAGGAAGGTTTTCACTGTATTACAATCTTGACATCGTCAACTATAAGGTTATATTTCGGGTTCAAACCCGTGACCATCAGTGATGATAGGTTACAGTGATACAAGTCAGCGACCAACTATAAGGTGTGAAATGAGAAACACAATACTTACCACAGCTAACACACACAAAACACGCTATATGGAACACTTGATCCATGGCCGTACATCCGTTAGACTCGCCCACCACCTTCTTCCCACACTTGGCACATACACCTGTAAACATTTAGCATTAGCTATACAATTATTAGTTTATACAAATTTATTTTAGCTCGATTGCGAAACAAGTTATTTCAACTTATATAAATCACTCTCGAGACCTCATTCCTGATGGAATCCATCGCCACGAGGGAGAGAGAAGAGGCAACGTGGAATTTAAATGCCTTGCCTAAGGGCACAATCGTAACGGCTCCAGTGGGGCTCGAACTCCGGACCTTTCGCACCTGAAGCGACCGAGCATCACGACTTTCACATACAATTATTACAATGTACAGTCCTGCAAAGCAAGATTGTTCTAGTCATAGAGTGGAGCCTCCGTGATGTAAGAAGGCACACGGGTGTCTGCCTTGTACCTGTGAGGTTGTGAGCTCGAGTACCATCATAACCACGGAGGTGTGGCCGTAGACAAGACACTTAAATCCACATTGTCTCTTCTGTCTCCCTGATGGTGATAGATTCCACGAGGAATGAGGTCTCGAGAGCAATTAATCCACATTGTCTCTTCTGTCTCTCTGATGGTGATAGATTCCATCAGGAATGAGGTCTCGAGAGCAATTAATCCACATTGTCTCTTCTGTCTCCCTGATGGTGATAGATTCCACCAGGAATGAGGTCTCGAGAGCAATTAATCCACATTGTCTCTTCTGTCTCCCTGATGGTGATAGATTCCACCAGGAATGAGGTCTCGAGAGCAATTAATCCACATTGTCTCTTCTGTCTCCCTGATGGTGATAGATTCCACCAGGAATGAGGTCTCGAGAGCAATTAATCTAATGTTGTAAAAACTTGTTACGAATCGAGCTAAAATAAATTTGTATCAATTTGCATAAATTTTACAAATGAGAGAGACAGGCATACCTGCATAAAGACTGTGAGAGAGACAGGCATACCTGCATAAAGACTGTGAGAGAGACAGGCATACCTGCATAAAGACTGTGAGAGAGACAGGCATACCTGCATAAAGACTGTGAGAGAGACAGGCATACCTGCATAAAGACTGTGAGAGAGAAAGGCATACCTGCATAAAGACTGTGAGAGAGACAGGCATACCTGCATAAAGACTGTGAGAGAGACAGGCATACCTGCATAAAGACTGTGAGAGAGACAGGCATACCTGCATAAAGACTGTGAGAGAGACAGGCATACCTGCATAAAGACTGTGAGAGAGACAGGCATACCTGCATAAAGACTGTGAGAGAGACAGGCATACCTGCATAAAGACTGTGAGAGAGACAGGCATACCTGCATAAAGACTGTGAGAGAGACAGGCATACCTGCATAAAGACTGTGAGAGAGACAGGCATACCTGCATAAAGACTGTGAGAGAGACAGGCATACCTGCATAAAGACTGTGAGAGAGACAGGCATACCTGCATAAAGACTGTGAGAGAGACAGGCATACCTGCATAAAGACTGTGAGAGAGACAGGCATACCTGCATAAAGACTGTGAGAGAGACAGGCATACCTGCATAAAGACTGTGAGAGAGACAGGCATACCTGCATAAAGACTGTGAGAGAGACAGGCATACCTGCATAAAGACTGTGAGAGAGACAGGCATACCTGCATAAAGACTGTGAGAGAGACAGGCATACCTGCATAAAGACTGTGAGAGAGACAGGCATACCTGCATAAAGACTGTGAGAGAGACAGGCATACCTGCATAAAGACTGTGAGAGAGACAGGCATACCTGCATAAAGACTGTGAGAGAGACAGGCATACCTGCATAAAGACTGTGAGAGAGACAGGCATACCTGCATAAAGACTGTGAGAGAGACAGGCATACCTGCATAAAGACTGTGAGAGAGACAGGCATACCTGCATAAAGACTGTGAGAGAGACAGGCATACCTGCATAAAGACTGTGAGAGAGACAGGCATACCTGCATAAAGACTGTGAGAGAGACAGGCATACCTGCATAAAGACTGTGAGAGAGACAGGCATACCTGCATAAAGACTGTGAGAGAGACAGGCATACCTGCATAAAGACTGTGAGAGAGACAGGCATACCTGCATAAAGACTGTGAGAGAGACAGGCATACCTGCATAAAGACTGTGAGAGAGACAGGCATACCTGCATAAAGACTGTGAGAGAGACAGGCATACCTGCATAAAGACTGTGAGAGAGACAGGCATACCTGCATAAAGACTGTGAGAGAGACAGGCATACCTGCATAAAGACTGTGAGAGAGACAGGCATACCTGCATAAAGACTGTGAGAGAGACAGGCATACCTGCATAAAGACTGTGAGAGAGACAGGCATACCTGCATAAAGACTGTGAGAGAGACAGGCATACCTGCATAAAGACTGTGAGAGAGACAGGCATACCTGCATAAAGACTGTGGAGAGAGACAGGCATACCTGCATAAAGACTGTGAGAGAGACAGGCATACCTGCATAAAGACTGTGAGAGAGACAGGCATACCTGCATAAAGACTGTGAGAGAGACAGGCATACCTGCATAAAGACTGTGAGAGAGACAGGCATACCTGCATAAAGACTGTGAGAGAGACAGGCATACCTGCATAAAGACTGTGAGAGAGACAGGCATACCTGCATAAAGACTGTGAGAGAGACAGGCATACCTGCATAAAGACTGTGAGAGAGACAGGCATACCTGCATAAAGACTGTGAGAGAGACAGGCATACCTGCATAAAGACTGTGAGAGAGACAGGCATACCTGCATAAAGACTGTGAGAGAGACAGGCATACCTGCATAAAGACTGTGAGAGAGACAGGCATACCTGCATAAAGACTGTGAGAGAGACAGGCATACCTGCATAAAGACTGTGAGAGAGTTCTTGCTCACCATTGATAACTACTGAAATCACTTCCTTAGAAGTAAAATTGTCCATGCATCATCAAGTAGCCACAAACGGCTTGTTCACTGTCTTTAAATACATGACAACTTGCACC
Source organism: Archivesica marissinica (assembly GCA_014843695.1). Classification (NCBI taxonomy): domain Eukaryota; kingdom Metazoa; phylum Mollusca; class Bivalvia; order Venerida; family Vesicomyidae; genus Archivesica; species Archivesica marissinica. The sequence continues at coordinate 10,849,932 of CM026394.1, read as the reverse complement.
AAAACCTAGGGTAATATGTAATGTTATATTTCGGGTTTTACGCCTGCATCAGCACCATTTCCGGCTATATCGCCGACGGGCAGTTTACCTAACAACACCTTTCCTGGGCAGGCTCCAGCGCATAACCAGTACTTGGGTGCACAAACCTCCGTAAGAAACTGCCAACTTTTTCATATAAATGAGACACAGCCTGAGCGGGGCTCGAACCCGTGACCATCAGTGATGATAGGTTACAGTGGTATACAAGTCGGCGACCGTAACCACTCGACCACGGAGGCGGACTCTTAGGGTATATATACTTCAGCAAATTCTGGGCTTACTCTGCGGAGGAAGATGCCAAGCTGCCACTTCATAACATTGTCTTAAACATAGGTACTTGTGTAGAACTAATGATGTTCAGCAAACCAGCAAGATATCTTCATGACATGATGGCAAGGTACATGTACAAACCCACAGAAAGTGATTGACATTACGGCATTAAACACTCGACTATGACATTAAACACTAGACTATGACATTAAACACTAGACTATGACATTAAACACTAGACTATGACATTAAACACTAGACTATGACATTAAACACTAGACTATGACATTAAACACTAGACTATGACATTAAACACTAGACTATGACATTAAGCACTAGACTATGACATTAAGCACTAGACTATGACATTAAACACTCGACTATGGATGCATTTTACACTACCCACATAAATAGTATTCTATTAATAACATTTTGTTCTGATCTTTCTTATAGGAGACATACAACACACTTACCAAAGAAGTCAGGGTCTTTAGTCCCTTCAAGCCCTTGCATCAACATATGTGTCAGCGCATCTACTTCCTGTTCCTTAGCATTGCCTCCCCTCTGGTCCCCGGCTCTTGGTGATATAGACGATGCAAAGCCTGGTGATGACTGCTGCTGCTGCCTAGAATACTGGGGCTGGCTCGGTGTCGGGTACGACTGGGGGTTAGAATCCGCAATGTTAATCTGAATAGGAACCTGCGGACCTGGAACCGGTCTGTCAGATCTTGGCACAATCTGAGCATACGTGACTCCCGATTCTGGCCTTTGTGCTTGTGCAATCTGGGCATATGTGACGCCAGTTTCTTCAGTTTGTCGTGGCGAGCTAGGAGAGTACCTTACAGGGTTGTTGCCCTGGATGTTAGAGGATGAATACTGGCCGTAAGACGCTGATGTGTTGTATGTCTGTGGAGCACCATACGTGGATGTGTTATAGGTCTGAGATACAGGACTGGTATTGTACGTGTTCTGTAGTGTCGACATATTGGCATACTGGCTGGTAAAGGGTGAGGAACGTGGCGACGACCGTCCACTGCCTGAAAGATATAGTGCAAAACTCGTACAGACGGATATGTAGTCCAGTGGTAACACGCTGGACTGGTAATCCAGGGATCGCAGGTTCGATCCCCCGTCTGACCATAATAAAATTAACAGTCTTTCAGATGGGACGTTAAACCGAGGTCTCGTGTCGGTGCTTTACACCGTGCACGTAAAAGAACCAGAGGAGATTCTGGAATGGGTCTCTGTCTGTATCATGCACTATCCTCCAAAATCTAAAATAACTAATCTCTTCAGGAGGCGTCGCTCATATGGGCAACCGGTAGCGACGATAAATAAACGTAAAAACACACACAAAACTCGTACATCACATTTTAAATAAACAGTATCATAAGCAGATTAAATACAAACCTAAGTATACTTTACTTTTAGAATTCAGCAATTCAAATCTCGATCCATAGTTTCAACAGAAGAAATTCAGTGTTTGAATATAAACCGTTGATTTGTGTGTTTGTGTTTATGGTCTAAAGTCTATAAACCGTTGGTTTGTGTGTTTATAGTTTAAAGTCTATAAACCGTTGGTTTGTGTGTTTGTGTTTATAGTTTAAAGTCTATAAACCGTTGGTTTGTGTGTTTGTGTTTATAGTTTAAAGTCTATAAACTATTGATTTGTGTGCTTGTGTTTATGGTTTAAAGTCTATAAACCGTTGATTTGTGTGCTTGTGTTTATGGTTTAAAGTCTATAAACCATTGATTTGTGTGTTTGTGTTTATGGTTTAAAGTCTATAAACCATTGATTTGTGTGTTTGTGTTTATGGTTTAAAGTCTATAAACAGTTGATTTGTGTGTTTGTGTTTATGGTTTAAAGTCTATAAACAATTGATTTGTGTGTTTGTGTTTATGGTTTAAAGTCTATAAACCGTTGATTTGTGTGTTTGTGTTTATGGTTTAAAGTCTATAAACCGTTGATTTGTGTGTTTGTGTTTATGGTTTAAAGTCTATAAACCGTTGATTTGTGTGTTTGTGTTTATGGTTTAAAGTCTATAAACAATTGATTTGTGTGTTTGTGTTTATGGTTTAAAGTCTATAAACAGTTGATTTATGTGTGTTTGTGGTTTATAGTCTATAAACCATTGATTTGTGTGTGTTTGTGTTCATGGTTTAAAGTCTATAAACCGTTGATTTGTGTGTGTTTGTGTTCATGGTTTAAAGTCTATAAACAATTGATTTGTGTGTGTTTGTGTTTATGGTTTAAAGTCAATAAACCGTTGATTTGTGTGTGTTTGTGTTCATGGTTTAAAGTCTATAAACAATTGATTTGTGTGTTTGTGTTTATGGTTTAAAGTCTATAAACCATTGATTTGTGTGTGTTTGTGTTTATGGTTTAAAGTCTATAAACAATTGATTTGTGTGTGTTTGTGTTTATGATTTAAAGTCTATAAACCGTTGATTTGTGTGTATATGGTTTAAAGTCTATAAACCGTTGATTTGTGTGTGTTTGTGTTTATGGTTTAAAGTCTATAAACCGTTGATTTGTGTGTATATGGTTTAAAGTCTATAAACCGTTGATTTGTGTGTGTTTGTGTTTATGGTTTAAAGTCTATAAACCGTTGGTTTGTGTGCTTGTGTTTATGGTTTAAAGTCTATAAACCGTTGGTTTGTGTGTTTGTGTTTATGGTTTAAAGTCTATAAACCGTTGATTTGTGTGTGTTTGTGTTTATGGTCTAAAGTCTATAAACCGTTGGTTTGTGTGCTTGTGTTTATGGTTTAAAGTCTATAAACCGTTGGTTTGTGTTTATGGTTTAAAGTCTATAAACCGTTGATTTGTGTGTTTGTGTTCATGGTTTAAAGTCTATAAACCGTTGATTTGTGTGTGTTTGTGTTCATGGTTTAAAGTCTATAAACAATTGATTTGTGTGTGTTTGTGTTTATGGTTTAAAGTCTATAAACCGTTGATTTGTGTGTATATGGTTTAAAGTCTATAAACCGTTGATTTGTGTGTGTTTGTGTGTATGGTTTAAAGTCTATAAACTGTTGATTTGTGTGTGGTTATGTTTATGGTTTAAAGTCTATAAACCATTGATTTGTGTGTGTTTGTGTTCATGGTTTAAAGTCTATAAACCGTTGATTTGTGTGTGTTTGTGTTTATGGTTTAAAGTCTATAAACCGTTGATTTGTGTGTGTTTGTGTTTATGGTTTAAAGTCTATAAACAGTTGATTTGTGTGTATATGGTTTAAAGTCTATAAACTGTTGATTTGTGTGTATATGGTTTAAAGTCTATAAACTGTTGATTTTCGTGTATATGTTTATGGTTTAAAGTCGCACCAACAGCTTAGATCATAATGCAACTCTCCAGCCATTATTGGTGGAGGAAGACCCTGGGTGCCCCCACCAAGCAGAATTTCAGGCACAGACAGGCACCCTCGCAAAACCAATGACCTTTCACAAGCCAACTGGATAGCATCCTCACATGAAAAACTCATCACCCCCGACCGTGGGATTTGAACCTGCATTTGGCGATGGTAGAGCATACAAAACCTGACACATACTCTCGCGGATACATCAGACCATCATTGTTCACTGCGGCTGTATATAGCCAACCACAAGCATGCTCCACATAAAACAAGAAATGACAAATACGACGTCAGCGAAACACACCTTTTGTAGACTCTATTTTTAGCGCACTTCACCTGACATGTCACCTGTGGTTATACACACACAGACTTGATTCTCTAGTGGTCTCATTGACAATGATTTATGACTTGATGGACGGGATTTTAGCGACACACAAATAGCAGTTTGGGGGATGTCGAAAATTACATGTATGTTATTCTTTAAAACTAGGAATTCAAAATGATCACTTACAGAAGGAGGTCTCTATATAATCAAAAGTGGTCGCTAGAAAAACGTTATACTGTAGCTTGCACAAATAAATAAAATCATTTACTGTCAGAGCTCTGAATACTGTAAGTAGCCTGCTTCACTTCTCTTTCATAGCGCCCGGATGGTTGCACCAATGTCTGTGATTCGTGCCGACTCTCGTACGACGTCAGGGGGCTTCCATACTGTCCATATCCTGTCAACATGTATGAAGTTATACCGTACTGACAAGTGATAATTGGCAAACATAACTGCTGGTGAATCAATGAAATATTGCTTACAGAATAGAACAGGATTTAGTGCTGAACATAACCGACGGTGAATTAATGAAATATTGCTTACAGAATAGAACAGGATTGAGTGCTGAACATAACCGCTGGTGAATTAATGAAATATTGCTTACAGAATAGAACAGGATTTAGTGCTGAACATAACCGACGGTGAATTAATGAAATATTGCTTACAGAATAGAACAGGATTTAGTGCTGAACATAACCGCTGGTGAATCAATGAAATATTGCTTACAGAATAGAACAGGATTGAGTGCTGATAATGAATTGTTCTCGGTTTAAAGTCGCATAAACAGCTTAGGTCATTTGGCGACTCTAACTACTATTGGTGGAGGAAGACCAGAATGCCCCTCCCAGCAGCAATTCAAGCACAGACTTGGGTAGAACCACCAACCTACTAGAAGTCAGTTGGATAGCTTCTTCAAATGAAAGAATTTGACACCCCCAGTGGGATTTGAACCTGCAGCAGGGACAGGTCATTTGATTTCAACGATCTAAAGCACTCGGCCCACCTTCCGATAATGAAATACTATTTCAACCTTGACACTTCTTACCTGCTCTATTGTACATGGGCTCAGCACCCGTTGGTGGGGGTGGTGGGAAATCTTCATCACGTATTTCATGGTAGATATTCTCCTTTGTCTCTGGGGGTGGCGGTGGAAAGTTGTGGTCTATGTAGGAAGACGTCGGAGGAGGTGGCGGTGGAAATTCATCTTTGTCGTCATGGTAACCACGGAATGGTGCTGGACCTGCAGAAGTGGTACAATCAGTATTATATTTTTATTTATTTAATCATATGTTATTGCAAATCAATCTAGTACATAGTGTCATACACATACAATAGTACATAATGTCATACACATACAATAGTACATAGTGTCATACACATACAATAGTACATAATGTCATACACATACAATAGTACATAGTGTCATACACATACAATAGTACATAGTGTCATACACATACAATAGTACATAGTGTCATACACATACAATAGTACATAGTGTCATACACATACACATACAATAGTACATAATGTCATACACATAAACATACAATAGTACATAGTGTCATACACATACAATAGTACATAGTGTCATACACATACACATACAATAGTACATAGTGTCATACACATACACATACAATAGTACATAGTGTCATACACATACAATAGTACATAGTGTCATACACATACAATAGTACATAATGTCATACACATAAACATACAATAGTACATAGTGTCATACACATACACATACAATAGTACATAGTGTCATACACATACACATACAATAGTACATAGTGTCATACACATACACATACAATAGTACATAGTGTCATACACATACAATAGTACATAGTGTCATACACATACAATAGTACATAATGTCATACACATAAACATACAATAGTACATAGTGTCATACACATACACATACAATAGTACATAGTGTCATACACATACACATACAATAGTACATAGTGTCATACACATACACATACAATAGTACATAGTGTCATACACATAAACATACACATACAATAGTACATAGTGTCATACACATACACATACAATAGTACATAGTGTCATACACATAAACATACAATAGTACATAGTATACATAGTCATACACATACAATAGTACATAGTGTCATACACATAAACATACAATAGTACATAGTATACATAGTGTCATACACATACAATAGTACATAGTGTCATACACATAAACATACACATACAATAGTACATAGTGTCATACACATACACATACAATAGTACATAGTGTCATACACATAAACATACACATACAATAGTACATAGTGTCATACACATACACATACAATAGTACATAGTGTCATACACATAAACATACAATAGTACATAGTGTCATACACATAAACATACAATAGTACATAGTGTCATACACATACACATACAATAGTACATAGTGTCATACACATACAATAGTACATAGTGTCATACACATAAACATACAATAGTACATAGTGTCATACACATACACATACAATAGTACATAGTGTCATACACATACACATACAATAGTACATAGTGTCATACACATAAACATACAATAGTACATAGTGTCATACACATACAATACATAGCATGAACATACAATAGTACATAGTGTCATACACATACAATACATAGCATGAACATACAATAGTACATAGTGTCATACACATACAATACATAGCATGAACATACAATAGTACATAGTGTCATACACATAAACATACAATACATAGCATGAACATACAATAGTACATAGTGTCATACACATACAATACATAGCATGAACATACAATAGTACATAGTGTCATACACATACAATACATAGCATGAACATACAATAGTACATAGTGTCATACACATACAATACATAGCATGAACATACAATAGTACATAGTGTCATACACATACACATACAATACATAGCATGAACATACAATAGTACATAGTGTCATACACATACAATACATAGCATGAACATACAATAGTACATAGTGTCATACACATACATATACAATACATAGCATGAACATACAATAGTACATAGTGTCATACACATACATATACAATACATAGCATGAACATACAATAGTACATAGTGTCATACACATACATATACAATACATAGCATGAACATACAATAGTACATAGTGTCATACACATAAACATACAATACATAGCATGAACATACAATAGTACATAGTGTCATACACATAAACATACAATAGTACATAGTGTCATACACGTAAACATACAATAGTACATAGTGTCATACATGTAAACATACAATAGTACATAGTGTCATACACATAAACATACAATAGTACATAGTGTCATACACGTAAACATACAATAGTACATAGTGTCATACACATAAACATACAATACATAGCATGAACATACAATAGTACATAATGTCATACACATAAACATACAATACATAGCATGAACATACAATAGTACATAGTGTCATACACATAAACATACAATACATAGCATGAACATACAATAGTACATATGTCATACACATAAACATACAATAGTACATAGTGTCATACACATACACATACAATAGTACATAGTGTCATACACATAAACATACAATAGTACATAGTGTCATACACATAAACATACAATAGTACATAGTGTCATACACATAAACATACAATAGTACATAGTGTCATACACATAAACATACAATAGTACATAGTGTCATACACATAAACATACAATAGTACATAGTGTCATACACATACACATACAATAGTACATAGTGTCATACACATAAACATACAATACATAGCATGAACATACAATAGTACATAGTGTCATACACATACACATACAATAGTACATAGTGTCATACACATAAACATACAATAGTACATAGTGTCATACACATAAACATACAATAGTACATAGTGTCATACACATAAACATACAATAGTACATAGTGTCATACACATAAACATACAATACATAGCATGAACATACAATAGTACATAGTGTCATACACATAAAGATACAATACATAGCATGAACATACAATAGTACATAGTGTCATACACATAAACATACAATACATAGCATGAACATACAATAGTACATAGTGTCATACACATACAATACATAGCATGAACATACAATAGTACATAGTGTCATACACATACATATACAATACATAGCATGAACATACAATAGTACATAGTGTCATACACATACATATACAATACATAGCATGAACATACAATAGTACATAGTGTCATACACATAAACATACAATACATAGCATGAACATACAATAGTACATAGTGTCATACACATAAACATACAATACATAGCATGAACATACAATTTGTTTTTAACTTCTGGCAAAATGACAGCCTGGGGAAACTGGATTTCCGATCGTAGCGCCATCTACTTACACCCTTCATTTATGAGGGTGTAGATTTGAAGAACGACAACTCTTTTCTACAAGATAATATCGCTAAATATAGAGAATCGGAATTGCCGAACAGGCACAATTATACACGATCATTTCCGAATATACATGAATGCTCCAGTAGACTCATTTACATTGCAAATATATAATGTCCCGTTTCTGTGTTATATCGACGAGATGGCGTTTTAAATATTATGTTTTAGATGGTAGTGAGTCGATTTGGCGTAAATGAACTAAGGACGACGTACGTAAATATTGAGTAAATATGTAAAATCAGACGCACATTGTACTTTTTAAAACTATTTATCGTTCCGTTGACTGGTAAACAATGGCCAATTATAAAGTTTTATCAACATTGCTGTGCCTCGCTTTCGATTCAAGTACATCATTAATTAAGTCACATGCTAATAGGCCTATTAATAGGATTAATGCTAGTCACTAATTACACGGACAATCCGTCCAGTTTCCCCAGGATCAGAAACTCAATACGGCCCAATTAATATTCTCAGTGTTAAAATATATTTATTTGACTGACAAGGCAAATATATCGACGCATGTTCCCAGGCTACCCTGACAGCTATACAACAATACATACCAGTTCTGTATTGTGGTACCTGGCCTCCAGGTTTTCTCGGCTCATGAATAGCTATCCGCTGAAACTCTTGGTTGAGTCCGTGCTGAGACATTCTATGGAAAATAAATAATGTACGTTACAGGTTAGGAGTTCAGATTATCCCAGAACTCAGTAGGAAAGTGTTGGGAAGGGGGCTTTAGGGGGGGTAACCTGTTACTACAAGGTGTTGGGAGAGGGATAAACAGGTTCAGTTTAGATGGCATAATGACAGATTTATGCGAATAGGGTATTTGGAAGATGTAGAAGGCATCGATGGTATGGAAATGAGGAGTTGAAATGCACTGCAATATTTGTTGTTGATTTGTTTGTTCGGGCTTTAAGCCAGCATCAGCACCATTTTGGGCTATATGGCCAGTTTTACCTAACAACACCTTTCCTGAGTAGGGTCCAGCAAGTAACCAGTACTTGGTGTAACAGCCTCCGTAATAAGAAACTGCAAACTTTTTCAAATAAATGAGACACGGCCTGAGCTGGGCTCGAACCGGCCTGAGTGGGGCTCGAACCTGTTGCCATCAGTGATGATAGGTTACAGTGTTATACATGTTAGCGCCTGTAACAACTCGACATGGAGCAGGACTTTTGGATAATTGACGGAAAAAAAATTGTCAATAATTATGAAATTAACTAGTAAACTACATATATGTAGAAAATGTGTCTTGCAAGATCATCGAAAGTGACAATTATATCTCAGCCACAGTTATAGTTGTGAGACATGCACTAGACGGCAGGCAGATGAGTCAGTGGTCCAATGGTTAACATGTTGGGACTGCGAATCGAGGGATTGCAGGTTTGATCCTCTGTCTGACCATAATCATATTAACAGTATTTCAAAGGAGGCTATAAACCCAGCTCGGAGGTTTCATATTTCGGTGGTATACACAGGGCATGTAATTGTAAAAAAACCAGGGATGCTTCTGGAATTGGCATTTCTGGAACCAGTACTCAACTCTCCAACCTCAGTAAACGACTGACATGACTTTCTCACATATATTACCATTTATAACATGCACGTTAACGATAGAGGCAGTAACGAAATATACAATTGGCAGTAATCTGGGAATTAGGGTTAGGGCTAAATTTGATCTTCAATTGAAAAGTATTCTACTGTTCAGCTTTAGTTTACTGCCACCTGTTTTGCGAGATTACTGCCTCTATGATTATCCCTGTGGTGATAACTCCGGTCCTGTACGTTTTTTGGCCGGGGAAATATAACTACGAGACCACTGGACGAGAATGAGGGAGACGAGACCGCCAACTTGGGAATATCGTAGCTTGCCCCTCTCAACGTTCTTTTAAGACAGAACTCAAACAAAGACAGGCCTCCAAACAGGTTGTATTCAGATAGACAGCTAAAGTGTAACAAATAGGTATGTATGTTCCATTAATGTCAAACCCATTGCGGGGACATAAACATGTTTTCCTGGGCAGGCTTAGCCGCCCTAATTGGTTAACCAGTCTCAGGGGCCACGCTGTCAGTCGCCACAAGGCGATTTTGCGATAGAAATGGCTCCTAAAATTTCAATTTGGCGATTTTCAGAAAATTGCACAAAAAATCGGCATAAATAACGTTTGTGCCATATTTTAACCTTTCATACTCGACTGGTTTTATTTACCATTGACGACGGCGCTTTCCAGTTAAAGAAAAAGCGATACACAGTCTGTGTTCATTGTATCCTTGACTGGTTACAATATTTTGCTCTGATATACGCTATCGTTTGACGAAACAATCGATTCACAGTCAAAACAGCTGTGTACATGTGCTGGAGGCATATTCCCATCATAAATTGCAATCAAATCAAAACAAACTTGTAAATTAGCGGTATATGATCACACATTTACAGTTTTGTATAATGGGAATGATTTGATAATTGAGGTCCTTTATGAAAACGGCAGTACTTGATCGGTGAAATGATGACATTGTTTGAAGATTATGTAAACATGATCGGATGACCGAATGACTGTAACTTGTGTACATAATTAGGTAATAATTATTGGCGTTGTTTTTCACAAATAAGATCAAAGGTAGTAGTTGTGAAAAATATGATTTTCGTGTCCTCAACTATAAAAAGTGAATGAAACTTGTCCAAATCGCCGATAAATAAACGTAAACAATAAAAATCCAAATCGTAACTTGTCAAAATGGCTACTTTCGGTTTTAAACGTCCGAAATGGACTTAGTGAATGAAACCTAGACAGCCTGATGAAAATTTCCATTGACGGCCCAGACAAGTTCAACTTCAAATCGGCATTTGTAATGTGGTCCAAGAAGAACAGACGCATTTTGAACTGAATGTTGTGCAATTTGTTAGACTTGTGGATACTTGTACATGTACCGTATATCCTCGGTCGAGGGGATGTTTGGGTGTTAGAAATCTGGTATTTTACTTGCACCCACTCATAAGTCGAGGTAAAATTTCCAGGATGGTTGTTCTTGGGGACATGGACTTTGTAATGGGAATTGCGATATTTGGAATTAGAACAAAGTAGAACAATATAGAAATGAATAAAACATTTTAATTGATCATCATTATTTACCTAGCTTTTTATTATTTACTAACTAAAATACAATGAAGAAATGAACAAAACATTCTAATTCAAATAGATCATCATTACCTAACTGTTAATACACTCTTTACATATGGTACTAAAATCCCTCAAAGTCTGACTCGTCGTCAGCTCGTCACTGTTGAAGAGTTCATTCACTTGTTACTCAGTGAGTTCGGAATCGTAAATGTACGAATCGTCGGATTATGACCAAGATAATAATTAAAGTTGTCAAAGATCATTGGATTGTCTTCAAAAATGAATAGTATGCATGTCTTTTTGAGCTTAAAGTTCATTTGAAATGTAATCCTGTGTTGGCTTCCATTATTAATCACTGTCACAGGGCTACATTGTAAAATAAACTTTTAGCCTTAACAGGTATGCATTCTTTCATTCTAATTTCTATATTAATACTTCTTCCAGAAAAAAACGGGCTAGAATCTCACCATTTACAAATAAAAATACCAAAAAAAATCAAACCAGGGAGGGGACGACACTGCTCCCGCACACCCCCCATCTTTCAAACAGATAAGTGGCCCCAACTTTTTTCGGCCCAGTGTGGGCCCTGCCAGTACTAAGCAATGTGTGTGAAGTGCCTTGCTCAATGACACTACATATGTGGCCTGATCAAACCCGGGACAGTTTGATTCCAAATCCGACGCTCTACCCCTGGACCCTATTAACGGTAAATTGTTGTAGTATACGCACTAATAAATCTGAGTTTAAAACAGCACTTGAATACATAAAACCAGATCTTGTATGCGGTACTGAATCATGGCTACGTGGATCCAAACCAGACAAAGACTATGAGAAAAATGCAATCAAATCCTCTGAGGTATTTCCCGACAACCTAACAGTGCATAGAAACGATAGATCATCAGGACTAGGTGGAGGTGTGTTCACCGCAGCGCGAGGTGGGATTGTTATGGACGCCCAACCCGACTTGGCAACTGATTGCGAAATTGTATGGTCCAAGGTAAAAGTTCAAAGCAAGAAAGACATTCTTCTCTGTTCATTCTACATGCCCCATCGAAACATAAATGACATCCAGAAACTAAATGACTCTTTGAACAAACTTCCTGAACACTCCAAGGACAAAACCATTATCATCAGAGGAGATTTTAACTGCCCGGACATCAACTGGTCTACCAATACCGTAAAGAAAGGCGCAGCAGAAAGAGATGTTCAGCAAGCACTACTCGACTTGTCTGTCGATCACGGACTCTCACAGATCCACGACCAACCTACTAGGCTTGACAATATCCTGGATCTGGTGTTCACAAACAACCCTTCTCTTGTGAAGACATCAACTTCAGTTCCTGGAATCAGTGACCATGCAATGGTAGTGACCGACATCAACATCATACCACGTATCATCAAACAGAAACCCAGAAAGATATTCATCTATTCCAAAGCTGATTGGCTGCAGATCCAACAAGATGCTAGTCTACTATCCGTCTCCACCACTAGCATAGACCATTCCACATCTGTAGAAGAACTTTGGCAAACTTTCAAACTTGGCATATCAAACATTATGAACAAACACATACCATCTAAAATGAGTAAACACCGGAAGTCACTACCATGGTTCAACAGAAAGCTCCAGAAGATGACAAAGAGGAAGGCCCGTCTTTACAAACATGCAAAGGAAAGTCACCAATGGCAAACCTACAAAGAATACCAGAAAGAGTGCAAACGAACATTTAAAAAGGCCGAGATCGACCACATCAACAGCACCATCCAAAAAGGACTATACGAGAATAACACAAAGCCTTTCTGGAGATACGTGAAATCTCGCAGACAAGACAACACTGGCATCTCTCCACTAAAGAAAATGGGACAGCTCCTAACCAACAGTAAAGACAAAGCCCAAATAAATACTCGTTGATCAATTCAGCTCCGTATTCACTAAAGAAGATCCTCAAAACCCTGGAACCCTCCCTGACATAAATCGGAGACCGACACCAAAAATCCATGACCTCCAGATCACCACCAAAGGAGTTGAAAATCTGCTGAACAAAATTGACATTGCTAAAGCTAGAGGACCTGATGACATTGCAAATATAATGCTGAAAAACTGTGCTTCACAACTTGCACCCGCATTACGCTATATTTTCAAAGATCAGTGGACTCCGGCATGCTCCCCAAAGACTGGAGGAATGCAAACGTCGCTCCTGTATTCAAGAAAGGGGATGTACATCTTGCAGAAAACTATCGACCAGTATCTCTAACCTCCATCTGCTGCAAGCTACTAGAACATATTATCTGCAAACACATACTAGACCACCTCGATCATCATAACATTCTAACATCACTCAACCATGGATTCAGATCAGGATACTCTTGCAAAACACAGCTTATCACAACGATGCACGACCTATTCATAAACCACGATAAGGGATCCCAAATTGACATTGCTATCCTAGACTTCTCTAAAGCGTTCGACACCGTACCCCACGAGAAGCTACTATACAAGCTGAGAAACTACGGCATTGATGGTCAAACCAACAAATGGCTCAGGGACTTCCTAACAAACAGACACATGCAAGTGGTAGTTGATGGTGAATCGTCAAAACCAGTACACGTCGACTCTGGAGTACCACAAGGCACTGTCCTAGGACCGCTTCTGTTCCTGTGCCATATAAACGACTTGCCAGATACAGTGAAATCTCAAGTTTGTTTATTTGCCGATGACTGCCTACTGTATAGATGCATCCGATCAGCAAGGGATCACGTGATACTGCAGAGAGACCTGGAGGCATTGGAAGTATGGGCAACGTCATGGGGGATGCGCTTTAATGCCAAGAAATGTTATATACTAAGCATCAACAGCAAATCATCTCATTTTTACGAATTAGACAAGCAGTTCCTACAACAAGTTGACGAAAACCCTTATCTCGGTGTCACCATACAGTCTGACTTGAAATGGAACTCGCACATCCTAAAACTTACAAAGAAAGCAAACTCATCGCTCGGTTTCATCAGGCGCAACCTAAACCACTGCCCAGCAACTTGCAGAAAGACAGCATATCTAGCTCTTGTACGCTCTGTACACTTGAGTATAGTTCCATAGTCTGGGACCCTACCTATGTAAAAGACATCAAGCGAATTGAGAAAGTTCAAAGGCAAGCGGCCAGATTCATCACTGGCGACTACCATTCCCGAGAAGAAGGCTGCATCACAAACATGCTGCAGAAACTGGAGCTCGAGAGCCTACAGTCCAGAAGGAAGGCCAAAAGACTGACGTTCCTATACAAAGTGGTCGAGGGGAAGGTGCCAGCTTTACCTTGTCACGACATACTCACACCCATAAGGGCTAAGCGAAACGTAAAAATACGTAAATTCACTGACTATACAACTACAAACATTCTAGAAAATCAAATTACAAATAATTCAAAGTGCTTCAAAACTTTCACTTGTAATAAAGAGCAGTATAAACAATCAGTCTTCCCTAAAACAGTACTAGACTGGAATAAACTAAGTGACAATGTTGTGTGTGCAGAGACAATAGGCGGTTTCAGGACAGCTCTAAATCCGCTCTACTAGACTCTCTCCCGTTGCACCTTATGCCGTAACTGGCCCTGCAACGTAGATATCCAGATCACTGACGCCACACGGTAAGACGCTTTATCCCTAACTGAACCTGCAGTGAAAGGCTCTACTAAGGTGTTTATTCTGTATCTTGCTTTCGCTATCTCACTCTCCTGTTGATAGGTGTACTCCCCTCCAAAAGTCGGTTTGGCCACGATTAACCAGGTGGCGACGATAATTAACCGGATTGAAAAAAGAGATCCCTGTCAGTTCACTTTTTGACAGGTCAGTGCTCGTACCCCTCCCACTTAGTTCACCGTGGTTAAGAAGTTCAACAGCAACAATGAAGCATAACCATCATGACATTAAGATATTCTGGCTAACAAAATAACAAATAGAAATATTTATATGCAGCTTACGCAAGTTTTCAAAGTGAAAATCGTTCAAATAGAATAGTAATTGAGATATATTTCTTCGGCAACTTCTTTTCTCACAGCCCGACTCCATAAATGGAAATGTGACGTCACTTCCGTTATTATTAGGTCGGTAATAAACTTTAACCCCCGTTTTCCCAGACAGGTTAAATATTTTGTGAATGACTTTTCAGAGAGTTTCATTAACGCACAACCAAGAACTTCATAGAATAGATGTGAGTTATATAAAGACCATCAGTTAACGACAGGTACAGTCAAACAACCAGGTCTGAACGATCAAAGATCAGACAGATTCATTTCATACACAATAATAGGGTGGTTAATATTTTAATGTATTGGAAATTTGGTTTATATTATAAAAAATTACAACAGTCATGTATACTGAGTCAAAAAAGAAACGATACCTGGTGTTTATGTGTCTATAATTTCAACATTTATTAAGAAAAGTCTTTGAAAATTCATAAGATGATAGTCCAACATGTTTGAAAGAGGAGCACATAAAGCATAATGAGCCTCCGAAACTGTCTGCTGCGTGATGACGTAATTCGTCGGACAGGGGTCTAATGGAGTTTTCACACAGACGTCAATACCGAGTATGGGCACCATTTGCGTCTCTCACTGCAATGCACCGCCGTCGCATCGAACGGAAGAGTGTCTGAATCTCTTGCTGGTCAATATTTGTCCACTCCTGACGCAAAACATCCCTCAGTTGGTTTAACGTTACCGGCTGACGTCGTCTGACGCGGCGGTCTAACGTATCCCACAAATGTTCTATGGGTGACAAGTCTGGTGACAAAGCAGGCCACGGCAGGGTTTCAATATTGTTCTGCTCCAATAATGTGGTGGAAATCCGAGCAGTATGACACCTGGCGTTGTCCTGTTGGAACAGTGTGACGTTTCTGTTGGCGTTAAAGAACGGCACAACAACTGGCGCAAGGATCTCATCACAGTACCGCTGGGCGTTTAGGTTCCCGTCCACCACTAACAGTTCAGTGCGACTGCCGAAGGTGATACCGCCCCACGCCATAACGCTTCCGCCCCCGAACAGATCGACCTGACGTACACATGCGTCGGCGTAACGTTCACCGCGTCTGCGATATACCCGCTCTCTGCCATCCGCTCGACGCAAACAGAACCGCGATTCATCGCTAAACATCACCGAATTCCACTGTAACCGAGTCCAGCGAGCACGTTCCGTCGTCCATTCCCGCCGTACGTCACGGTGACGTCGTGTCAGGATGGGTCCAACGTATGGCCGATAGGCACGAATGCCACGTTCACCGAGCCGGTTCCTGACTGTTTGTGCACTGATGCGATTGTTGGTCATCCCAGGAGTAACGGCAGCTGTGTGCGTAGCAGGTAGGAACCGGTCACGTAAATGTGACGTCCGAATGTGACGGTCCTCTTCACGCGTCGTCACACGTGGTCGACCAGATCTTGGACGGTCGTCCACCGATCCATGTGTTAAATAACGTCGAAGTAGACGTGTTATCGTGATCCGCGTAACCCCGAGTCGATTTGCGACGCACGCATTCTCTGATTGCGGTTTAGCCTGTAACGTATTTAGGGGGGGCCATTGGGCCATGCTCCCCCCCCCCTCAGGGCCAGGCAAGACCAATACTACATAATACAACTACTTCTTACGGCGTCTAAAATAGCCGCAGATTGCATCTCGGGCAATTGAAACTCACAAATTTCCCAAATTTTCTGACCCCTCCCAATATGGTTGGACAGGGATATGATGGAGCCGCAGCAATGTCGGGACATAAAAATGGTGTTCAGAAGCACGTGCGGGGGCAATGCCCGTCTGCTAGTTACACACATTGCCTATCGCATTCGCTAAATCTATGTCTAATGAAGGCAGGGGAGGTACCAGAAATTCGTAAGGCAGTGACGCTTATGCATGAAATTGCTGTGTTTTTCTGTGACTCTAATAAGAGAGTATTGAATCTTGAAGCAGCTATCCAGGAGGAGTGTAGTGAGACCGCCCATTCACCGTCTGAAGCTCCACTGTACCACCAGATGGGTGGAGCGCCAGGAAGCCGTGCGGATCTTCAAAGAGCTGTTACCGGCTATCAAAGTGTCCCTACAGAACATAAGCCTATGGCCCCGTGCTGATTGCGTCGGTAAGGCGCTAATATTCTCTTCAGCAATAGACAATGGCACCTTCTTGGTTGCCCTAGAGGTACTCCTCTCGGTGCTGGATATTACGAAGCCACTATCGGTGAAGCTTCAGGCCGAGGCTCAAGACATTCACCATGCAGTGGACAGTGTCCAGGACTGTGCCAAAGTCCTGCAACAGATGAGATCGGACGACCAAGTCTTCGGGGACATTTTCGGACGTGCACAAGGATTGTTTGGTGAAGAGATAACCGTGCCCAGAATGACCGGCAGGCAGACGCAGAGGTCCAATCATCCGGCCGACACGCCAGAAGTTTATTACAGACGTTCGATTTTCATCCCGTATCTCGACGTCTGCATAAGCCAGCTCGATGAGCGATTCAGATTGCACGGTGCCAAAGCCTATGTGCTCAGTTTGCTACTTCCAGCATACTGCAATGATTACGCCGCAAGCGACCTCCTCGAAGCCGCCCAGTTATACCACCCATTCCTTCCAGGAGCAATAGAGTGTCTGAACGCGGAAGTAATGCGTTGGAAGGCGTACTGGGCCCGACAGGTGACCACCCGTGATTCCATCGAGATTCCGAAAAGAGTCGTGGATGCCGTGGCGGTTGCGGCGACTCTCGGGACTTATCCCATCATCGAGACTGCTGCGAATTTTCGCAACTCTACCGGTGACCACCGCAACAGGTGAACGCTAATTCAGTGCTCTGAAATTGATAAAATCATATCTGCGGTCCACCATGCACGAAGAGAGACTGAATGGCCTAGCCCATCTTTATATCAATAAGGACATTTCACTAATTCATAGTGACGTTATTGATGAATTCGGCCAAACCAACCGTCGATTAGTTTTCAAGTGATTTGTAACGCGGTTAAAACATTGTGATCTTTCTCAGGTGAATCACTTATACGAATTGTGAAATTAACCACGCATACTCATGATACTCTCAATTCAGGTACTATGCATTTGGACTGTAGTCATAGTAAAATAATTATGCATTTTTTCACGAAAATTTAAAGTTGATCAGGAATATAAAGAGCGACTTAGTATAAGTATATATATAGGACTTGTTCTCAATTGCTCATGAACGTTCAAGGATAAGGGGATATTGCTATTTGTGAGCTTGTATTGTGTCCTGATTATTTGATTTTCCATTTCTGTTGTGAAATGTCATGACATTTTTCGAGTATGATTCTGATTCGGAAACACCTCCAGATCGCTTCTCCGGTAATCTAGTTTCCAAAATGTTCAGGGGGGAGAACCCCCCCCCCCATAACCCCCCTCTATACCTCGCGCGGCTACGCCGCACTCGATCGTCCGGCTACGACGGACATTCGGTCAGTGTGGCCACCCCCCCAAAATAAAATCCTGGCTACGTCACTGGGTTTAGCCTAGGCATTTTGTTAGAGGTAACAATGGGTATGTAAGGTGTTTTTCCTCGATGATAATGCAATACCAGTACAATAAACCGGTTTTCCGATTTGTACATGTGCATGAAGTTGTCTTTGTTGAGGAGCACGTGCAAATCGGAAATTCGGCGTTCCAGGATTATCGGGTGTTTATTTACCTGTGTTTATGGTTGGCTGACGTTGCAATAAGATACCCGGTACTGATACGTAATAATAATATTATATTAAACCTTTCTATGGTTTTATCCGTTTTACGTCATTTTTAGTTTGGTATCGTTTCTTTGTTGACTCAGTATATATACATCATACTTGGCTATGACAGTTAGACCTTAGTTTAAGAACTAGTGGTAGTGTGGGTTCGAGCCCTA
This sequence comes from Archivesica marissinica, assembly GCA_014843695.1. Lineage (NCBI taxonomy): Eukaryota > Metazoa > Mollusca > Bivalvia > Venerida > Vesicomyidae > Archivesica > Archivesica marissinica. The sequence continues at coordinate 10,830,422 of CM026394.1, read as the reverse complement.
CTTTGGAAAAAAACTTTTTATTAAAATATTTAATTATATCTATTTTATGCACGAAATAGTCGTGAAACATCTAAAATACACACACTATGTGGCTATATAAGTGCATTTTTACACATACCAGTCATATTCAGTACACAATGAGCTAGCAAACACGACATAGTTATAGTTGTGATGCTAGAGAAATTGTTAAAACTGTACATGCATTTTGTACGAAGGAGAAGGAGTCTGGATTGCAGGTGGTGCTAAATCAAAGCAAGCCATAGATTCATTTACTATTGACCTCACTTCTGACAGCGATGGGGACAGCGGCTCGGATACAGAGACAGCCAGCGAAGGCGAAGATACTGATTGATACTGTGAAGTAGTAAAGTCAGCTCTTTGGATGTAAACAAACGGGCGCCATTTTGAATACGATTTATAGTAACTCATTTGCATATAAGGTAATATAAAGTAGGTCACGCGCGTGCGCGTATATTTTTAGTCTATTAATGACGTATCGCGCAACTACCTAGTTACGTGTACGAAGGCGTATCGGACGATATAGTAACAAGTCTCTACGCGGCGTCCATTTTGGATGACCTCACGATTATGTCCGGGCTTATCGGATAATGTACATCTTATTATTCGCGCATAATGCGACATATGTACGCTATTACATATCCGGAGCGTTGTCGCAATTCTTCGAAGACACGTACGTCAGAATAATAGGTACCCGGTGGCCCCGCCACGTACCCGGATGACACCCTACGTCTCATGCTTCCAGTCGGATCCGTTCTCGGGTCAATAACATCCATACAGAGCCGCTTCCAACTGGTCCGTACTGGGGGGTTCCGTACCTACATTCTCCGCCCACACACGGATTCAGATCCGGGCTTACCGCTGGCCGGGGTAGAGTTATCGCTGCATCGGCCCTCATTTACGGTATGTGAGGCCTGTCGACCGTGTACCGAGGTCGTGTAGCGAGTGGTTGTCGCGGGACAACGACTGGCTGTCACGGATGTCCGGTTACCTGATGGTGACCAAATCCATCTCGCAATCATGGGACAGGCACCTCCGTACGACAGGAAGTTGCGATAGCGCAGCTTCATGTCCGGAGTTCGAGCCCCGCTGGAGCCGATACGAGCGTTGGCATTTGAATTCTCTCTCCATCAGGAACGAGGTCTCGAGAGTCGGAATAGCTCGTTTCGCGATCGAGCTAAAATAAATTTGTAATAAAATAATATTATCCATCCAATATGAGACGCGGGATGGAACGATTAATATAAATGTGTAATACTCGATGTTCCATGCCCGTCTTCAAGACACGGAGCACAGCTACAACCGCACGATACATCTCAGTTTAGGCACCTCACCCAACACCATCAGTACAGAAAATGAAGGCGAAAGCCATTTGCAACAGTATTTACTACAAAATCCGTCATTAGTGTCATGGAATGCCATAGAAATACTTAAGCATCGAGAAAACAGCATGGAACCAAACACTGATACATTCATACAGGTAATTATAAATATCGCATGGCAAATTGTTTCATGATTCTAAGCAAATCGAAGTAATTAATACGTTTACATACCGAGTTTGTCAATGCCAGCCTTTAAAAGCTAAAGTTAAGACCAATAACATTTCTCTAAACTGCAACATAGAGGATTAACTGATAAGCCCAGAGTGCGTACATAACTTAATCGGGAGGTCATCAGCAGCTAATTGGTCCTAATTGATGCGGAGATATCCCAATGATGTTGAAGACAAGGCCAGCTTCTGAGTTATCACAACTACGCTATTTCATAAGACAAGAACCGTCTGTGATGAGTCATTAATGGACATTATTTTATTAACACCCAACCAAGATTGTCTTTAAGACGTATCTGCAAATAATTAAAATCGCTTTCGTTCGCTAAATGTATGCGTACTTGCCGTGGGGAATTCTTGTAATCACTGCCTACCTGTCTGTCTGTCTGTCGGTCGGTCTGTCGGTCTGTCTGTCTGTCTGTCTGTCAGTCCGTACGTCCGTCCGTTCGTCCGTACGTCCATGCACTATCCTCCAAAAATCTAAAATGACTAATCTCTTCGGGAGGCGTCGCTCGTACGGGCAACCGGTAGCGACGATAAATAAACGTAAAACGCACAGAAACTATCGACGAATTATTCAACGCAGTGGTGTGAAATTATCAAAGCATTGTGTTTGTTTACTATAGCGCCACCCTATTTTATTTCTGACTTATGATACACCACTTATTATGAACATCAGTACTTCCCGAATCCTATGCTCGTATGCCTGACGCCATGCTGGTGGGCAATCGGTAACCATTATTTAACTAGCTGGCGGCTCACCAACCGGCCAAATCAGAACAAACCCCGAACGAGGTTCGAACGTTCGACCACCTCCCGCTCCGTAGGCGGACACCTTAACCACTAGGCCACGGAGACGGTGTATGTATTTTTCAACACAAGCGGTTGAAACTATAAATGGATGCTTCAACACCTGAGTTTGAAACTATGAATGTATATTTCAAACCAAACTATCAATATAGCCTATACATATGCAACACAGAGCTATAACACGTGTTGCTTTATATGAATAGCAGACGGAATGTCTGGAAAATGCAATGTCAAAAATGAGAACGAAATATTTATTTCGCTATAAACCCCCCATGTCTGCTTATCAACTCAAAGGTATTTTCCAGGGAACATTATTCGACTCGTTTCAAGTTTGATTTATTTGACATCTTGACACGCGTACATGTTGACGCGTAAACCCCACGTTGTATCTCGGCGTGAGAGTTCGCTCAATTAGTGTATAATTAAGGGCAAATATAAACATTAGCATAAATTGGGCTGTAACGCTTCAATATAGCAAGAATATTTAAAACATGTAAACATAACGTCATATCATATTTACAATCTGTCCGTCCGTCCGTCCGTCCGTCTGTATGTCCGTCCGCCCGTCTGTCTGTCTGTCTGTCTGTCTGTCTGTCTGTCTGTCTTTCCCTCCGTCTGTCCGTCCGTATGGCGGTCTGTCTGTCTGTCGGTGGAGCATCTTCTGCCTTGTGCACTGTCCTCCAAAACAACGGCTTTGGTGTTTTCATGATGGATATGTAATGATCATTTAGCGTGCATATGTCGCATTATGTTCGAATTATAAGATGTACATGTATGTAAATGCTGTATGTAGGCCTACAGAGGTACTCAAAACAATCTAAAAACAGCAACAATTATGGGGCGACGTTTCGCTATTTCTTTAGTATTTATACGGATATCCATACTTCGATTATTAGATATAGGGGTAGCGCCGCGTACGATCTATGCTGTTTATAATGGAGCTAAAAGACTTGGCCTACGAATCTGACGTCATCAATTTGTTCGGATCGGCGTTAGAGCGTAGAAATCTGTATAATTCGACGTAGCTCGGCGAGACCGATCCGACGATATCTTTCCTTTATTTATACGGCGAGTAGTTTTCGAGATAAAGATTATATATATCCTTAAAGTCCCGATAATGAAAATGAAAAAAATATTTAAACGTAAGTAACGTTAGTTCTAATATACGCGTATCGACGTCACGAGTTCGACGCTACCCTTCATTTTGATCTATCATTAGTCGATATATCTATAATACTGATTATCTCCCTTTAATCGTAAATAAGTTTGAAGAAAAATGAACTTTCGAGGAAACTGGCCGTGTTTGGTATCGTCGGAAAGATCTCGAAGAGACAATGACGAATCCGCGACTCAATTAATGGTCCGACCTCATATCGGAAGTAGTGATCCGAAAAACCGTAAGTACCGATATAAATACGTTATATAAGCTTTATTATAGGTCCTATCTATCCGGAGGTTTCGATAATCGTACTAAACGATTATACGTTCAGCGCCTACGATTTTCAAAATGGAGGATAAAAATGGCGGGAAAACACTATCTCTCTTATTAATGATCCATTCGACTCGGGGTGTGTCGCTCTATTTCTGTCCGTATCTACCCTTAATTCTAATTACGTAGCTAATGTCCGTACACAATTACCCCCCTCTACACATTCTCATTATACCGATAAAATGATTATATTTATTATCGTCATTTCGATCGTAAGATGTTGATATTATATAATACGTATAAGTGCCTAAATATCAAAGGACTGAGCGTGTTTATAGTTTCCGGAATATTGCATCAGTCAGTCGTTGACGTCACGAAATCATGCCCAGACACGTATAGACCTATCCTATAAATGAACTAAGTTACTATAAATAGAAAACTAGTTGGAACCGGTATTGCTATTTTACACGTAAAAGAACCATATCAGACTCTGGATTATTCATCCAATCAGAACGTAGTGCTATAAATAACAATGACATACGTTACTATAAATAGAAAACTAGTTAGAACCGGTATTGCTATTTTACACGTAAAAGAACCATATCAGACTCTGATTTAGGTCTCTGTCTGTATCATCGCACTATCCTCCAAATATCTAAAATGACTAATCTCTTCGGGAGGCGTCGCTCGTATGGGCAAACGCTGGCGACGATAAATAAACGTAAAGAACACAACATTAGATATTGTATTCCCGCACACGATGTATGCATATCCTCATCCGCAGTACTATATTATAATATTATACTGCTTTTAATAGTCTGCTTTCTAAATCCTATATATAAATTTACGAAGGTCTCAAATGTATGTATGTTCACCATATCTACATACCATACTACAAGATATACTCACACTATCTCACAATATCTACATACATTGCTACAAGATATACGCACTGTCTCACCATATATACATACATTACTACAAGATATACGCACTGTCTCACCATATCTACATATATTACAACAATATAAATCCACTATCTCACCATATCTACGTACATTACTAATATATATATACACTATCTCACTATATCTACATTCATTACTACACGATATACGCACTATCGCACCATAGCTACATACATTACTACAATAACTACACGCTGTCTCACCTTATCTACGTACATTACTACAATATATACGCACTATCTCACCATATCTACGTATATTACACCAATATAAATCCACTATCTCACCATATCTACGTACATTACTAATATATATATATATATATATATACTATCTCACAATATCTACAGTCATTACTACAAGATCTACACACTATTTCACCATATATACATTCATTACTACAAGATATACACACTGTCTCACCATATCTACATACATTACTACAATATATACACACTATATCACCATATCTACGTATATTACTACAAGATATACACACTATATCACCATATCTACGTATATTACTACAATATATACACACTATCTCACCATATCTACGTACATTTCTACAAGATATACACACTATCTCACCATATATACATACATTGCTACTAAATATACACACTATCTCACCAAATCTACATACATTACTACAAGATATATCCACTATCTCACAATATTTACATACATTACTACAATAAACACAGTATCTCACCATATCTACATACATTTCTACAAGAAATTATTCACTATCTCACCATATATACATTCATTACTACAAGATCTACACAATGTATCACCATATCTACATACATTACTACAATATACACAGTATCTCACCATATCTACATACATTACTAAAAGAAATTATTCACTATCTCGCCATATATACATTCATTACTACAAGATCTACACACTATATCACCATATCTACATACTTTACTACAAGATCTACACACTATCGCACCATATATACATTTATTACTACAAGATATACACACTATGTCACCATATCTACAAACATTGCTACACAATATACACACTATCGCACCATATCTACATACATTACTAAAAGAAATTATTCACTATCTCGCCATATATACATTCATTACTACAAGATCTACACACTATATCACCATATCTACATACTTTACTACAAGATCTACACACTATCGCACCATATATACATTTATTACTACAAGATATACACACTATGTCACCATATCTACAAACATTGCTACACAATATACACACTATCGCACCATATCTACATACATTACTAACATATATACACACTATCTCAACATATCGACATACATTACTACAAGATATATACACTATCGCACCATATCTACCTACATTACTACAATATCTACAAACTATCTCACCATATGTACGTACATTACTACAAGATATACACACTATCGCACCATATCTACGTACATTACTACCATATATACACACTATCTCACCATATCTACCTACATTACTATAAGATATAAACACTATCTCACCAGATCTACAAACATTGCTACAAAATATACACACTATCTCAACATATCTACATGCATTACTACAAGATATACACACCATATCACCATATCTACGTACATTACTACAATATATACACACTATCTCACCATATATACATTCATTACCACAAGATATACACACTATCGCACCATATCTACGTACATTACTACCATATATACACACTATCTCACCATATATACGTACATTTCTACAAGATATACACACTATCTCACCATATATACATTCATTACTACAAGATATACACACTATATCACCATATCTACGTATATTACTACAAGATATACACACTATCTCACCATATCTACGTACATTTCTACAAGATATACACACTATCTCACCATATATACATACATTGCTACTAAATATACACACTATCTCACCAAATCTACATATATTACATCAATTTAAATCCACTATCTCACCATAATTACGTACATTACTAATATATATATACACTATCTCACTATATCTACATTCATTACTACAAGATCTACACACTATTTCACCATATATACTTTCATTACTACAAGATCTACACACTATATCACCATATCTACGTACATTCCTACAAGATATATCCACTATCTCACCATATTTACGTACATTACTACAAGATATACACAGTATCTCACCATATCTACGTACATTACTACAAGATATACGCACTATCGCACCATATCTACATACATTACTACAATAACTACACACTGTCTCACCATATCTACGTACATTACTACAAGATATACACACTATCTCACCATATCTACGTACATTACAACAAGATATACGCACTATCTCACCATATCTACGTACATTACTACAAGATATACACACTATCTCACTATGTATACGTACATTACTACAAGATATATCCACTATCTCCCCATATATACGTACATTGCTACTAAATATACACACTATCTCACCAAATCCACGTACATTACTGTAAGATATATCCACTATCTCACAATATTTACGTACATTACTACAAGATATACACACTGTCTCACCATATATACGTACATTACTACAATATATACACACTATATCACCATATTTACGTATATTACAACAATATATATCCACTATCTCACAATATCTACGTACATTTCTACAAGATATACGCACTATCTCCCCATATATACGTACATTGCTACTAAATATACACACTATCTCACCAAATCTACGTACATTACTACAAGATATATCCACTATCTCACAATATTTACGTATATTACTACAAGATATACGCAGTATCTCACTATATCTACATACATTACTACAAGACATTATTCACTATCTCACCATATATACATTCATTACTACGAGATTTACACACTATCGCACCGTATATACATTCATTACTACAAGATATACGCACTATATCACCATATCTACGTATATTACTACAAGATATACGCACTATCGCACCATATCTACGTACATCCCGCATCTTCCAACACAAAACATGGACCTTACCATAGCATTATGTCGTCAGAACATGTATTACACCGTAGCGTTTCAGTTTTTGTATCTAACGTTTCAATTTTTACAGTACTTTCAGTTTCTGACACGAGCGTTTCAGTTTCTGACACGAGCGTTTCAGTTTTTGACACTAGCGTTTCAGTTTCTGACACGAGCGTTTCAGTTTCTGTCATTAGCGTTTCAGTTTTTACCCGTTAACACGTAATTCTCCATAGAGTCCGTTTCAGTTTTTGACACTAGCGATTCAGTTTCTGACACGAGCGTTTCAGTTTCTGACACGAACGTTTCAGTTTTTGACACTAGCGTTTCATTCTACAGACGTTTCATTTGTCATTAGCGTTTCAGTTTTTACCCGTTAACACGTAATTCTCCATAGAGTCCGTTTCAGTTTTTGACACTAGCGATTCAGTTTCTGACACGAGCGTTTCAGTTTCTGACACGAGCGTTTCAGTTTCTGACACAAGCGTTTCAGTTTTTGTCATTGTTATTTCAGTTTTTGTCTCCGTCGTTTCGATATGCGACGCTACAATCGCATTTTTGTGTCGTTATATTACAACAATAACTACACACTATCTCGCCATATCTACGTACATTACTACAAGATATACACACTATCTCACCATATCTACATATATTACACCAATATAAATCCACTATCTCACCATATCTACATACATTACTAATATATATATACACTATCTCACAATATCTACATTCATTACTACAAGATCTACACACTATTTCACCATATCTGCATACATTACTATAAGATATACACACTATCTCACCATATCTACGTATATTACAACAATATATATACACCATCTCAATATATCTACATTCATTACTACAAGATCTACGCACTATTTCACCATATATACATTCATTACTACAAGATATATCCACTATCTCACCATATTTACGTACATTACTACAAGATATACACAGTATCTCACCATATCTACGTACATTACAACAATATATATCCACTATCTCACCATATCTACGTACATTTCTACAAGATATACGCACTATCTCCCCATATATACGTACATTGCTACTAAATATACGCACTATCTCACCAAATCTACGTACATTCCTACAAGATATATCCACTATCTCACCATATTTACGTACATTACTACAAGATATACGCACTGTCTCACCATATCTACGTACATTACTACAATATATACGCACTAGATCACCATATCTACATACATTACTATAAGATATACGCACTATCTCCCCATATATACGTACATTGCTACTAAATATACGCGCTATCTCACCAAATCTACGTACATTACTACAAGATATATCCACTATCTCACAATATTTACGTACATTACTACAAGATATACGCAGTATCTCACTATATCTACGTACATTACTACAAGAAATTATTCACTATCTCAACATATATACGTTCATTACTACGAGATCTACACACTATCGCACAATATATACGTTCATTACTACAAGATATACGCACTATATCACCATATCTACGTATATTACTACAAGATATACGCACTATCGCACCATATCTACGTACATCCCGCATACTCCAACACAAAACATGGACCTTACCATAGCATTAGGTCGTCAGAACATGTATTACGCCGTAACGTTTCAATTTTTTGACAGTAGCGTTTCAGTTTCTGACACTAGCGTTTCAGTTTCTGACACGCGCGTTTCAGTTTTTGTCTTTATCATTTAATTTTTTGTCTCCGTCGTTTCGATATGCGACGCTACAATCGCATTTTTGTGTCGTTACTCCGGTAAAAAAAAAAATTGATGTGTCCCTTTAAAACAATTTTTTTATGACAATGTCCCTTTAATGCAAAATCTTCAATCATCAATATCTGGAAAAGTATACGTAGTACATATATATAAATTTATATTTTCTAATCGAAATAATGAGAGCTATACTTTGGTAATTATTTCGTGTAGATCCGTAAATGTTTGAAACATTTTTTTATTTGTTATACCTCTATGTAGAATAATAAATAATAACATGTTTGAGTGTTCTGGTGGGGATGTTGTATCGCGTATGTTTCAGCGTTATGGTGATGGGGTTGTATCGCGTTGGTGGTGGTTTAGATATTTTCTTATCAACTGAAGCGTATTATGATTCACTATATAATGTCTTCGTATAGTATCTAGTCTTCAAAAACAATATTGAAATACCATACCATCATTTTGTGCGTTTTTTAACTTATTACCCATCGTCTTATAAACTGTAGGATAGTTGATCGCGTTTTGGTCATAGTTTACTAACATTACCCCGCAATCGCGGTATTGTTAAAGTTCAGAAAATACGTAATACATTGTATTCCGATATACTTTTATTTACATAAATCAAATTTATAATCAATTATAACGGAAAAACAACAATGACACATATTGAAATGACACGAAAGTTTCTAACAATACATATTCATAATTTGGTAACAATGGCAAATATTGAAACGATAACAGTTACCATTGAAATGATATAAAATAACGATATTATGAGAACATTGTAAAGGGAGGTAATTGTGTACGGACTTTAGCTATGTCACTTCTTCCTAGTAATAAACGATGACGTTTACTATAAATAGCCGACATCTCCTATGAAACTGTATGTAACGCGCAAAGTAAATATTATGTTTGTATCTTTAGCGACCTAAGAAGGGAACGGTAGCGTCTAAAGTAATCAGAATCTCGGTATAATTTGGACGTCCACAATCTATAATTTGTATACAATATATATAATATTCCTACAAATACAACAAAGGTGCGCGTAAATTTACCTTTTTATTATATGTACATTATTTTATAACACAGTTGCATACAATGGTTCTACATATATTTCTAATATTTCGATTAGTCTATCCGCGCCCTCCGCGGCTTCTCTCCTCAACTGTCTATATCTAAACCACCATTCCAAGTCATTAATTAAAGACATTGTAACGCACACGAGTCCAAACATGTCTAACGTCTAACAAACAAATTAGCTCCAGTAACGCTGTTTGGTCCGAATGATGAATTTTTGTTAGTTTGCTGTCCATCTAACGCAAACGCTCCATGGCCGCGTGAGGGAGCCTGTGTACCGAAACTAAATCCAGTATTGTGTCCAAATGTAACTGGTGCGTTCTTACTGGCCGGGATAAATCCGGGAGCGAACGAGCCGGTATCTCCATTTTTGTAGCCAGTCATTTTCAAGTATATACACGTCGGAGACCATTTTTCGTGTTCTTCCCACGGCTGATCCGAGGGCTCCCACGACATCACCTTCACACCGCAAGAGAAACAGGTAACTTTATCGGCGCTTCCGGTATAATAGAAGCCCGCTTTAGCCAAAGACATTTTATTCGGTTCGATCTGTTTCGACCAGTGTTCAAAACTCTGTAGTCGATCTTCGTAAAACATCATCTCAGACACGGAAAACTGAGACACTTTGGTTGAATCGCTCTGATCGATAATGTTCATGTTGATGGTTAGCCACTGACTTCGGAAGTGCAGTGTTATCGAAAAACGGCCCAATTATATACAACTTCAACGTTTGCGATTGGTGATTATTTTTAGAACTTGTAGCCCATTGGTTGCTATTTTTACGAGTTCATACCATTTTAGAGCGTTATTTACCAGTTTACAAAGTCATTCGGGTTACATTCCGGACACTGCGCCGCTCCTAGTTGGTTCATGTGATCGCTCCTTAGGGCGCACGGTACCACAGCGTCCAATTCGGGTAACGCCTTTCCAATCTCGGGTATCAGTTCCTTCAATCGTTTATATTCAAAGGGCCTTAAACATAGCCCCTTTTTTGTAGGCACCACCTCCGTCTCGGGCTTCCAGTACTGTCTGATATCCACGCACACGTTCCCCTCCTTCGCGGTAAGGTTTACGTTTCCGCCCAAATGCGTTTCAAACGCTTCTCTGTTCTCTAAGACCTTGTCCACAAACTCTATCTGATCAACCAAGTTCTTCCATCGCATCAAGGTTAAACTAATGCCCTTTTTCGTCGGTTTGTCGTCTTGCCATTCTCGTAAGTCGACTCTAAGCTCCCCTTTCCATTCGTTCACCCGTACGTAACGACTGTTGCCAAGGCTTAGTTCGCATCTAATCATGTTGGTTGTTCGAGCGTAGAAACTCTAATGACACTAACTAAAGTTACGCCGTCGTTTATAGATTTAAGTCCCTTCTAATTGGTCGATATTTATAGAAGCGTACGTAATCGCTATTTATGGATAGGTTCGTAGTCGATATTTATAGAAACGTACGCGCTAGCTATTTATAGAGCGGTTCGTTCCCATTGGTGTCTATTTATAGCTCTCATTGGTCGGTGCAATCGGGTATGTAGTAATAACGTAGTGTAGGCGCTTCGTTTTCTTATACACCACTTTCACTCTGTTACTGTACCGATCAGTATACCGATGTCGTAAAAGAACGTTTTTGTCAGTTCAGTTCGTTTCCCGTTTTGCTTAACTTCATCCGGCTTATCCAGGCATTTTTGTACGCAATCGTACATGAGTCGCCCGCTAAGAAACACGGAGGTGTCGAAATCGTACACATTCAGGTGTTTTTCGACCGCGTTGGTCGAAAGTATAAACGGTGTTTTCATCTTCGCGCCTATGGTAAAATGGTTCGTCTCGAGACGGAACGAACGTATTTGTACTCGATTATTTTACGTCATGGTTGCTAAAAATATAAGGGCGATACGTCATCAGGTGGCGACGCGTATACTAAAAATATACGCGCACGCGCGTGACCTACTTTATATTACCATATTTGCAAATGAGTTACTATAAATCGTATTCAAAATGGCGCCCGTTTGTTTACATGCAAAGAGCTGACCATACTACTAGTATATTAAATCCCACACGTACATGAACGAAATTAACAATTTTAATTGGTAGAGAGTAAGATATAAGCCTCAAACAGATCCAATATATCAAATATTGGCACTGTCTTTGGCGCTACGCTACATATTGGATAGTTTTCCAACTTCAACTTCATACTGCTGAACAATCCGTAACGATTATGATTGGCAGGCGCAATCTAGAACAGTTAGTTAATCTAAAATGCTATGTGCAAGTTAAAAAGATAAAAGGATCTACAAAGCTATAGTGAAAACCAGACAAGGATTAGAGATACCTCGAGTTCAGTCTGCTAACAAACGTCAGTAGACTGGGACTCAAAGGTATAATAATGATATGTCGGTAGACTGTTCCATAGCCTGATAGTTCTTGGAAAAAATGAGTTGGCATGATATTTGGTTTTTGACTGTAGGATTAGATAGTTAAAGTTTCTTGTGGGTGTAAGGTGATGGTGATCTACAGCAACTAGTTCATTTCTTATTTTGAAAAACATGATTAGTGAGGCTTGATTTCGTTTATGTTCTAAAGTTTTCCGATTGAGGGTGGATACCATTTGTGATACACTACTAGTGTAGTTGTAATCATTGAATATATATCTAGTTGCAGATCTTTGGACCATTTCTATTTTGTAGGATAGGTGTTTCTGCCAAGGGTCTCAGACTGTAGAACAGTATTCAACCTGTGGGCGGACATAAGTGATATATGCGTTTTTTTTTACCTGTTTGCTATTTGTTTTGAAATTCCTTTTGATGAAGCGGAGGATGATGTTAGCTTTTGCGGTTGGGCGTTGGGCCCAGTTAATATTCTTACTATTTCACATTTATCAGGGTGGAATTTCATTGACCATTCCTTTTCCCAAGATTCTAAGAGGTGTAGGTCATGTTGTAGACTTCTGCTGAGGACTGGGAGTTGATGGTGAGGTAACGATTGTGTCGTCGGCAAAGAGGGGGACCCGCCTTTTGATGCTGTTTTGTAGGTCATTTATATAAGATAGAAAGAGACAGGGTCCCAGAACCGACCATTGGGGGACACCTGCGAGAACTGGTAACCTGTCGGTGCATTTACCTTCGACGAGAACCTGTTGTGACCTGTTTTGGAGAAAAGAGTGTATCCATCATGTGGCTTTATCATTAGTACCAAAATGTTTGAGTTTATGGTGATCTATTTTGTCGAATGATTTACTGAAATCCATATTATGATTACATCCGTCTAGTGACCGAGCTCGAGATTATCAGCTATCTCTTGTGTGTGAAACCAATAAGTTGGGTGTCACAGCTGTGATTTGACCTGAACCCGTGCTGCTGTGGGCTAAGAATATGGTGAGAGTCTAAGTATGACATGATGTTGATAACCAGGATGTGTTCTAAGAGTTTGGATGATATGCATGTTAGAGAAATGGGGCGGTAGTTGCTAGGTTTGGATGATATGCATGTTAGAGAAATGGGGCGGTAGTTGCTAGGTTTGGATGATATGCATGTTAGAGAAATGGGGCGGTAGTTGCTAGGTTTGGATGATATGCATGTTAGAGAAATGGGGCGGTAGTTGCTAGGTTTGGATGATATGCATGTTAGAGAAATGGGGCGGTAGTTGCTAGGTTTGGATGATATGCATGTTAGAGAAATGGGGCGGTAGTTGCTAGGTTTGGATGATATGCATGTTAGAGAAATGGGGCGGTAGTTGCTAGGTTTGGATGATATGCATGTTAGAGAAATGGGGCGGTAGTTGCTAGGTTTGGATGATATGCATGTTAGAGAAATGGGGCGGTAGTTGCTAGGTTTGGATGATATGCATGTTAGAGAAATGGGGCGGTAGTTGCTAGGTTTGGATGATATGCATGTTAGAGAAATGGGGCGGTAGTTGCTAGGTTTGGATGATATGCATGTTAGAGAAATGGGGCGGTAGTTGCTAGGTTTGGATGATATGCATGTTAGAGAAATGGGGCGGTAGTTGCTAGGTTTGGATGATATGCATGTTAGAGAAATGGGGCGGTAGTTGCTAGGTTTGGATGATATGCATGTTAGAGAAATGGGGCGGTAGTTGCTAGGTTTGGATGATATGCATGTTAGAGAAATGGGGCGGTAGTTGCTAGGTTTGGATGATATGCATGTTAGAGAAATGGGGCGGTAGTTGCTAGGTTTGGATGATATGCATGTTAGAGAAATGGGGCGGTAGTTGCTAGGTTTGGATGATATGCATGTTAGAGAAATGGGGCGGTAGTTGCTAGGTTTGGACTGTTGACCATTTTTGTATATGGGAGATATAACTACATGTCTCCAATCAGCTGGGACAATGCCGGTGTCAAGTGACCTTTGAAAGATGTATGTTAACATTGGGGCAATTTCGCTGTGCAGTTGTTTAAGAAACCTAGGTGAGATTGCATCAGGACCTGAGGCCTTATTGGGATTTAGACCTGTCAACTCATTGTACTGTGATAGTGATTAGTGGCATGGGTGGGTGAATAGCCATTGATGCTGCACTTTTTGATAATTGATTGAGACTGAGGGGGTTAGGACAAGAAAAGACAGATTCAAACTGTCGATTCAGAATATTGGCTTTTAACATTGGGGCAGATTGGATTTGACCATTACTACTGAGTGGGGCTATTCCAGAGTTTTCAGTTTTACTGTGTTTGATGAAGGAGTAGAACTTTTTCTTTTGACCTGCATTACTGATGTCATTAAAGATGACTGAGTCTAAGTATGACCAATACTAATCACTGTTCTTTTTTGTATGATGGATTTCAACGTTTTTAATTTGGTGACAATGTTTTGATTTGTATTTGGTGACCTTTTGAATAAAGTTTGTCTCTTTTTCTAATGAGCTTTACTAATTCGTGTGCTATCCATGGGAGGTCGACACGTGACTTACTTAACATAGATGGGTGCACATTTTGGATAACCTATTTATTTCGGCTTTGAGACTGTTCCAAGAGGTGTTTGGATCAGTGTGGTCTAACTGGTCAAATTTTAAGAAAAGCATCCCAGATCCTTTTTGAAGCTTGACCAATCGGCCTTACGGTATGATCTGATCATTCCCTTTCCATGGAAAGGGCGTCCCCTGCTAAGTTTGATTTCATGAAAAACAATGTCAAGGTCCGAAGACCCAAGGCTGGGAAGGGTTTGAATATTGTGGATGTGGGGTGTTGGTTAGGAATAGGTCCAAGATATTTCTCTGGTGGGGATTTTGACCATTTTGATCAAGGTTAAAATGTGTGAGATTTTCGGAGAAGGATTTGTACATTTGTTTGAATTTACAGGGTGGGGAGGGTGACTCAGTGGACCAGTCCATATCAGGCGTGTTACGATCTCCGAAAATCCATATAAAGTTGTTACTCGGTATTTTCGAAACATATGTCTATAATTGTTGTAGTGAGTCATTTCCATGGTGCTTGTAAAATGGCGACACATAGATGCCCTTAATTCCAGTTATTGAACTGTTTGACCAAATGATGTTGCAATTGGATGTTAAGTCAGATTGTTCTTGGCTGAGTAGATTATTGTGTATTGCTAGAAGCACGCCTCCCCCAGGGGTAGCGGTTCTGTCATCCCTACCATGGGGTAGCGGTCCTGTCATCCCTACATTGGGGTAGCGGCCCTGTCATCCCTACCATGGGGTAGCGGTCCTGTCATCCCTACCATGGGGCAGCGGTCCTGTCATCCCTACCATGGGGCAGCGGTCCTGTCATCCCTACAATGGGGTAGCGGTCCTGTCATCCCTACAATTGGGTAGCGGTCCTGTCATCCCTCCCCAGGGGTATCGGTCCTGTCATCGCTACCATGGGGTAGCGGTCCTGTCATCCCTACCATGGGGTAGCGGTCCTGTCATCCCTACCATGGGGCAGCGGTCCTGTCATCCCTACCATGGGGTAGCGGTTCTGTCATCCCTACCATGGGGCAGCGGTCCAGTGGTCCCTACCATGGGCAGCGGTCCTGTCATCCTACCATGGTAGCGGTCCTGTCATCCCTACCATGGTGTAGCGGTCCTGTCATCCCTACCATGGGGTAGCGGTCCTGTCATCCCTACCATGGGGTAGCGGTCCTGTCATCCCTACCATGGGGTAGCGGTCCTGTCATCCCTACCATGGTGTAGCGGTCCTGTCATCCCTACCATGGGTAGCGTCCTGTCATCCCTACCATGGGGTAGCGGTCCTGTCATCCCTACCATGGGGTAGCGGTCCTGTCATCCCTACCATGGGGTAGCGGTCCTGTCATCCCTACCATGGGGTAGCGGTCCTGTCATCCCTACCATGGGGTAGCGGTCCTGTCATCCCTACCATGGGGTAGCGGTCCCACCCACCCACCCCACCCCACCCCACGTCCTGTCATCCCTACCATGGGGTAGCGGTCCTGTCATCCCTCCAGGGTAGCGGTCCTGTCATCCCTCCCAGGGGCAGCGGTCCTGTCATCCCTACCATGGGGTAGCGGTCCTGTCATCCCTACCATGGGGTAGCGGTCCTGTCATCCCTCCCCATGGGTAGCGGTCCTGTCATCCCTCCCCAGGGGCAGCGGTCCTGTCATCCCTCCCCAGGGGTAGCGGTCCTGTCATCCCTCCCATGGGGCAGCGGTCCTGTCATCCCTACCATGGGGTAGCGGTCCTGTCATCCCTACCATGGGGTAGCGGTCCTGTCATCCCTACCATGGGGTAGCGGTCCTGTCATCCCTACCATGGTGTAGCGGTCCTGTCATCCCTACCATGGGGTAGCGGTCCTGTCATCCCTACCATGGGGCAGCGGTCCTGTCATCCCTCCCCAGGGGTAGCGGTCCTGTCATCCCTACCATGGGGTAGCGGTCCTGTCATCCCTACCATGGGGTAGCGGTCCTGTCATCCCTCCCATGGGTAGCGGTCCTGTCATCCCTCCCCAGGGGCAGCGGTCCTGTCATCCCTACCATGGGGTAGCGGTCCTGTCATCCCTCCCATGGGGCAGCGGTCCTGTCATCCCTACCATGGGGTAGCGGTCCTGTCATCCCTACCATGGGGTAGCGGTCCTGTCATCCCTACCATGGGGTAGCGGTCCTGTCATCCCTACCATGGGGTAGCGGTCCTGTCATCCCTACCACGGGGTAGCGGTCCTGTCATCGCTACCATGGGGCAGCGGTCCTGTCATCCCTACCGTGGGGCAGCGGTCCTGTCATCCCTATCATGGGGCAGCGGTCCTGTCATCCCTATCATGGGGCAGCGGTCCTGTCATCAATACCATGGGGTAGCGGTCCTGTCATCGCTACCATGGGGCAGCGGTCCTGTCATCCCTACCGTGGGGCAGCGGTCCTGTCATCCCTATCATGGGGCAGCGGTCCTTTCATCCCTACAGACCTGGTAATTGAGAATACTAGGGAAGATTTCGCAAGAATCTATGTTGGAATTTAACCAAGTTTCTGTGCAGCAAATGTCTGGTTTTCGGCTTTATAGCCTATGCTTAATAGACAATCTTACTGAATAACCGACATATTTATGGTCAAAACAATCACTACATGGTCATATTAAAGGTTGATGTTAATGCAGTTGGACAGTCACTTTAACTCTTTCACCGCCAATGTCGCATAAAAGCGACTTTGTAAAAAACCGTAGAGAACCCGATCGGACAGAACAGAACATGCCGTCTGATCAGGCTATATGCTGATTGCTCTTCAGACAGTGGAGCTGAAGCACCTGTCCGAATAGCAAACAACATAGATCCTGATCAGACGCGGCGTAACGCCGCGTCTGATCTGGATCTATGTTGTTTGCACATGCTCTGAATTTATTCGGCGCTGAAAGAGTTAAACAAATATCTCTTAAATTGAATAACAAAAGTCAGCTTCAGTTTGAAAGGGCACATTTGTATATTAAGTTATTAACAGAGCATGACAGTACAACATGCAAGAAAAAGAATGCTATTCGAAAGTTGATGCGTATATATAAATCTCCTAAAAATCGTTTTCAATAGTTGAAAAGATAAGATGAAAGATATAGTACAATTTGTTTAAAAATATTTATTCGTTCATAATGTACAGTACATATATATTGTATGCAAAACGAAAATAGGTTTAAATCGATTGTTAATAGCTTATTGAGATTATCTCCATAAAGTACATACAACTATAGGGTAACTGGATACTAGCCTGGGAACAGGCGTTGATATAGTTTGCCTGGTCAGTCATATAAATATATTTTAACACCGAGACCATTATTCGGTTCGATCCCCCGTCTGACCCTAATAAAATTAACAGTCTTTCAGATGGGACGTTAAACCGAGGTCTCGTGTCGGTGATCTACACCGTGTACGCAAAAGAACCAGAGGAGACTCTGGAATGGGTCTATGTCTGTATCATTGCACTATCCTCCAAAAATCTAAAATGCCTAATCTCTTCAGGAGGTGTCGCTCATCTGGGCAACCGGTAGCGGCGATAAATAAACGTAAAACAAACACACGACCATTATTGAGTTTCTGATACTATCAACTGTCATTTTGCCAGAAGTAAATTAGTGAAAAATCGACAAATGGAACACAGGCTAACCGGATCCATACGCTTCTGACTAATACTCGATATGTCTCTGATTTTGATGGACATATGTCGTTGCAATGTCATAAAATCATTTATTAGACTCACATAGAACAGGAAAATATAAATATAAATATGTAATAGAAGGACGATTGAAAACTCACTCTGCATAATACACACTCGGATAGTGTATTGAGTGAATGTATATAAATATGTAATAGAAGGACGATTGAAAACTCACTCTGCATAATACACACTCGGATAGTGTATTGAGTGAATGTATATACATATGTAATAGAAAGACGATTGAAAACTCACTCTGCATAATACACACTCGGATAGTGTATTGAGTGAATGTATATAAATTATAAAGTGCATACTTCAGTAATTAAATGCAAACATGTTGACAATAACATGAAACCCTGCCCAGCATAATAGTATATACCACATCCCTGCTCGAACATCCGCGAATCATATGGGAACAAATTATTTGTTGGAGAATTTCAACTACGTAAATAGATTGACCTGCCCATTTCTGGATTCCAGCTAAAGCCTGTATGTATATGCGCACAACAGTGAAAGCTTGGAACTAGTTCCCTGAAAACAATTGGACAATGTTAGTATCTATACTAGGAATACATAGCAGTAATTATTATCACATAAATTCCCATTCGTCCAGAACACAGTTATTAAGCTTTCAATAACATTTTTGTCTTGACATGTTTAAAAACATTAAATCACATTACAATGAGTCACAGTGAACAACGGCCTTTCAATCCTCATCTTAAAGCGACACTATAACGTATGGAAGAAAAATAATACAAACAGTCCTTGTTTTCATCTGAATTAAAGCGACACTATAATGTATGGAAGAAAAATAATACAAACAGTCATTGTTTTCATCTGAATTAAAGCGACACTATAACTTATGGAAGAAAAATAATACAAACAGTCCTTGTTTTCATCTGAATTAAAGCGACACTATAATGTATGGAAGAAAAATAATACAAACAGTCATTGTTTTCATCTGAATTAAAGCGACACTATAACGTATGGAAGAAAAATAATACAAACAGTCCTTGTTTTCATCTGAATTAAAGCGACACTATAATGTATGGAAGAAAAATAATACAAACAGTCATTGTTTTCATCTGAATTAAAGCGACACTATAACTTATGGAAGAAAAATAATACAAACAGTCCTTGTTTTCATCTGAATTAAAGCGACACTATAATGTATGGAAGAAAAATAATACAAACAGTCATTGTTTTCATCTGAATTAAAGCGAAACTATAACGTATGGAAGAAAAATAATACAAACAGTCCTTGTTTTCATCTGAATTAAAGCGACACTATAATGTATGGAAGAAAAATAATACAAACAGTCATTGTTTTCATCTGAATTAAAGCGACACTATAATGTATGGAAGAAAAATAATACAAACAGTCATTGTTTTCATCTGAATTAAAATTGTACGTATACAATTCTTTCATTTAATTTGAATGGTTAGTTTCGGTGTGTTTTCTGCAATAAAACAATCTGAAACTGAAAATACAACTTTCCTGAATCGGTTCGCCACGCCAGGTATAAAATCGAAACGCATCACTTTTTATCGGCGGATCTGTAGTCCAGTGGTAAAACGGTGGACTGGTAATCCAGGGACGCAGGTTTGATCCCCCGTCTGACCCTAATAAAATTAACAGTCTTTCAGATGTGATTTTAAACCGAGGTATCGTGTCGGTGCTTTACACCGTGCACGTAAAAGAACCAGAGTAGACTCTGTAATGGGTCTCTGTCTGTATCATTGCACTGTCATCCAAACATCTAAAATGACTAATCTCTTCAGGAGGCGTCGCTCATATGGGCAACCGGTAGCGACGATAAATAAACATAAAACACATTTTATCGGCAATCGGATCAAACATCCAAGACAGCCGTTTGAACATCAATCGTTGCATTACGTCTGCGCATTGATATCAGTGTTTACATACTGTTGTTGATAAACAAATCGACTGTGATATATTTATTTGATTTCTACCGTTTCAGTCCGAATATTTGGACTTTTTTAAACACGCAGTCATTGAAAATTATATTCTTTAAGTAGCTGGTACGTTTTACCAAACAATATCCTTTATTTCCTATATTGTCACTTTAAAAGATTTCCCAACGGTACGCTATATTCATGAATATGCATATATAAAATAGTTCCCAATCAAGGTTTTTATTTCGTTTCAGCATGTATTCTATAATAAATGTTACTTTTCAAAATGAAGACATGCGAAACACAATTAGCGGGAATTGAGTGTCCGTACGTTTGCTTGTAAACACGCGCAGTGGTAAAATGGCGGCTTGTAAACACGCGCAGTGGTAAAATGGCGGCTTGTAAACACGCGCAGTGGTAAAATGGCGGCTTGTAAACACGCGCAGTGGTAAAATGGCGTGATTCTACTCCTTGTATTACTACATCCGTGATAGCTATGTTGGATCGGATATGAGCGAGTCCATGATATAAATATCTAATCCAATAGGTTTGCTTAAACTCGCCTCCTGTCATGGCATGTGGACGAGTGAATCTTCTAGGTAGCTTATGTCGAGCTGAGTTGCTTGGTAGACATAAGAAGGAGGCATCCTCTCTCTCTCTCTCTCTCTCTCTCTCTCTCTCTCTCTTCGCAGGATGACAATTCCTGTATGTCTTCTTTCGAAACGGTCCTGTCTAGCCCCCACCCCACCGCCTACCACTCACTGTTGGTCATCTCGCAACAGCATAGAAACCGACCATGCAGTTAGACATCATCGCGTCGCATGTCGCGTCCGGTCTGCACGCGTTGATCTTCTTGACGGCTGGATGATGATGATGATGATGATATGATGATGTGATGATGATGATGATGATGATGATGATGATGATGATGATGATGATGATGATGATGATGATGATGATGATGATGATGATGATGATGATGATGATGATGATGATGATGATGATGATGATGATGATGATGATGATGATGATGATGATGATGATGATGATGATGATGATGATGATGATGATGATGATGATGATGATGATGATGATGATGATGATGATGATGATGATGATGATGATGATGATGATGATGATGATGATGATGATGATGATGATGATGATGATGATGATGATGATGATGATGATGATGATGATGATGATGATGATGATGATGATGATGATGATGATGATGATGATGATGATGATGATGATGATGATGATGATGATGATGATGATGATGTGATGATGATGATGATGATGATGATGATGATGATGTGATGATGATGATGATGATGATGATGATGATGATGATGATGATGATGATGATGATGATGATGATGATGATGATGATGATGATGATGCCTCCGGCGAACCATGTGGGCGAGCGGGCGGCTGGGTAATTCTTGGTAAGGCTATTAATACTCGTAAACTCCGGCAAGGTCAAGTAGAACAGACGATGCGTGCGCATACCGGAAGAGAGTGCGACACGCTGAAGATCCATGTGTCCTAGGCTGCTGCTGCGAGATGTGCGCCGACCTGACGTGCACACAGTGAGGAGATCAGCCGGGATGATATAAATATGTACATTGTGTGCTTCATTATATATGTATATACTTTCCTGAAATCCTTGTTTTGACACTAGTTTTGTTACATTCATTACGAACAGCGCCACTTAGCGAAGAACCGAATAGCGGAATACATTTGCTTGAACTCGTTCGTGACGAGCGCCAGAATGATTCTACTGAATTGATAACAGTGTGAACATGCAAACGCAATTTACAATAGTATAATGTAAATTTGTTTATAATTTCTACAATGCTTAAAGAGTAATAACTACAGTTCGCACAGGTGTCAGTATATACGCTCAGCCGGACACCGGTTTTTAGCGAGGAGGTCATTTTGCATAACGCGCACTACAGAAGCCTGGTGTTAACCAATCACAGTCGTCCTTGTCACGTGTGTGGCTTCATCCGGGAACTTCGCCATCTTTTTCTTGGAGGCAGAATTGTTCTCTCTTCAATCTTCTGGAATTCTGAGTATATCTTGTATCATTAATTATTATTCCCAGTTTTACCCTTTCCGCCCCAACCTCCCTCCTGTTTTGACACCCAGTGCGAACTAATTACGTTTGTGTTTATAACCCACTTCATGTGTATACAATATTGTTAAGGTGAATTCAATTACACCTATTGTGGTGGATTTCAATTACACCTATTGTGGTGGATTTCAATTACACCTATTGTGGTGGATTTCAATTACACCTATTGTGGTGGCTTTTATGTCCAACTTTATGTATTTTGAACATTGTTACGGTGCATTCATTTACACCTTTTACTTATCAGTTCATCTTGTTTCAAAATAAACTGTCTCCATAGTGGAGACATCCATACATAGTGGAGACATCCATAGTGGAGACTGTCTCCATAGTGGAGACTGTCTCCATAGTGGAGACAGACATATTCATTCCGTATTCTCTATGTGCTCTACATGCTATCATTGATTTATATTTGCATCGTTTAATTATTGCATTTCCTTCGATGAACGTATATGTCCTGTTTGTATCAATATTTCGTATGAATGTGCAGCTGTCATGCGCACTCGACGATACAGACATTCAGTGTTGTGCAGAGTTCCTCGTACCTTACAGCATACGCTGTTCCATGATTGATCTATTTACCAGATCTGACACTCGGCATATTGCGACGCGCCAGGAATTATTGGTGGTGAAACACCCTGGTGCCCCTCCAAGCAGCTGTTCAGGCACGGACCGGCACCCAGATAGAACCACTGGCCTTCCGCATGTCAGTTGGATAAATGTGTGAACTACATTTCCATGCTGTTTGTATGTGATTAAATGTTATGTATAATTAATTAGTACCTCTGTAGTTAATGCAGTTATTTCTCAGAACCTGAGGCGCCAACGGGGGCATATTTACCGCTGCCTATACGTTCGGGTCATCATTTTCTTCCCAGCCAAACATCCTAGGAGGAACGATTAGAATTTGGCTAAATACAGAGGGTTAGTCCATCATGGGTCGGAGGTTATAAACTGTTCTCAAATCTCAAACTCGAGTTCAAGGAATTTGATTGGTTGGGTCTGAGTATTACACTCAGCAGAACCAATCAGAAGCTTGAGAGTGAGTTTGAGATTGGAGAAAGTTACATAACCTCCAGGCCAGGCCGCACTTGGCGGAGATATACCTTCCTTCAATGATGGCATTTCTTCCGACGACAAATTGCAATGGATAACTTATACATACTAGCTATTCCAGCTCACGTCAGACGGTCTATGATGGAGTGGATTCCGATGACCTAATACTGTTTCAGGGATCGTCTCCGTGGCCTAGTGGTTAAGGCGTCCGCCTACGGAGCGGGAGGTCGACGGTTCGCCAGCTAAATAAATCATGGTTACCGATTGCAAATCAGCCTGGCGCCTGGCTTACAATGATACTGATGTTCGTAAGAAGGTTTCACATAAGTCAGAAATGACTGGCCCTTTCAATATTCCCGATAAGTCATATCTGAGCATTGTTATATCGATGTATTATTATTAATTGTCTCATTCCCCATTTCTACTCTACTAGACAATTCCATATATCATCATATTCCATAACATATTATATATAGTTTCTCTACTGTTCAGCTTTAACATTACTCTATAATTCCAATGTGCAGTTTCCACTTATAGTGCTATCATTTGATTGTATATATGTCGAGGGCCTCATGGTAGATTAACTTTTGTTAAATGAGTTATCTCATAAAATAAAATCTTTATTATTATTATTATGGGGTGACACTATGATAAACAAACGGCTGTCCGATTGGCGCAGTGGTTAGCGCCCTCGCTTCTCATCAATGCAACCCGGGTTCGATCCTCGGACCGGGAAGTATGTGAGATGGTATGGTGGTCGCCAGATCGGACAGGTGAGTTTTCTCCGGGTACGCCGGTTTCCTCCCACATGAATGACTACATTCACGCTTTCATCCGTGCCAACGAAAGTGATTAATATAAGTTGTTAAAACTTTCGCAATCGTTGTAAAATAAATAAAGTTTAAACTATTAAACTATAAACAAAAACTGTACATAGATGCTGCAAGCTGTATTGTCTAGGCATGCTGGGTCTGCAGTACTGTCATGCTGTTATTGGTCAGCAGTAGACCAATCCGTGTTAGGCTTCACCAGTATGTACAGTCAGACTTGCATTAAGAGGTCCCCAAAGGGAAGGGCAAAAAGCGGTCTCTATGCAGGAATGGTATATTAATATAAGCTCTAACTGTTATTGGTCAGCAGTAGACCAATCCGTGTTAGGCTTCAACATTATGTACAGTCAGACTTGTATTAAGAGACCACCAAAGGGAAAGACAAAAGCGGTCTCTATGCAGGACTGGTATATTAATATAAGCTCTTCTCTTTAATAACTCAAACTGGAAATGAAACAGTTGTCTCTTAATCCAAGTGGTATCTTACTCGAAGTGGTCTTTCGAGCAAGTTTGACTGTATGCTATTTGGCGAAAACTCTCTACTCTAGAGAGGTAAAATTACCCTATTGGCCTCAAATAATAGTCATTATGTCGTGTTGGGCAAATGTCGGGGGTCAAGTCTCTACACATGTCTCTTACAGTGTCTTCGAATAGGCAGACATTTATGAATTCCAGCTCACACATTTCTCTATTCCTTGGTGTCGTTTTTTTCTGGGTAAATGTTGATTGACACAACCACCGCTTGGTCTTACAAATCACATAAACGACGGCTATTTTCTAGGTTTCTAATTCAGCCATTTTACCCAGAATAACAACACTAAGTAATAGGATAAAATGTCAGTATATGTTTTTCCCTGCATGCAACAACCGCCAAAGCAATCTTGATGCGGCACTAATTTGGTTCTTAGACAAACGCAAATCATAGAGTTACGTGCCATTCGTATATTCATACGAAACTGATACCGGATACCTAGCCTGCGTATTCATACGAAACTGATACCGGATACCTAGCCTGCGTATTCATACGAAACTGATACCGGATACCTAGCCTGCGTATTCATACGAAACTGATACCGGATAGCTAGCCTGCGTATTCATACGAAACTGATACCGGATACCTAGCCTGCGTATTCATACGAAACTGATACCGGATAGCTAGCCTGCGTATTCATACGAAACTGATACCGGATACCTAGCCTGCGTATTCATACGAAACTGATACCGGATACCTAGCCTGCGTATTCATACGAAACTGATACCGGATACCTAGCCTGCGTATTCATACGAAACTGATACCGGATACCTAGCCTGCGTATTCATACGAAACTGATACCGGATACCTAGCCTGGGAACAGGCGTTGATATACTTTGCCTGGTCAGTCATAGAACTATATTTTAATACCGATACGATTAATAGGGCCATATTGGGTTTCTGATAATGTCATTTTGCCAGAAATAAATTAGCGACAAATCGGCAGACTGGAACCCAGATACCGGACAATGGGTAGAAACACGAATTAAAAATACTTACCCTAGTCATCTACACCACAGGCGTTTGAAGTCACGGCAATAGATAAATCACGCACGTACAAATAGTGACGAAAATCTCAAGTTGGACAAAGAAATCATATATTCAATCATTTTAGTTGATTATTATTATTCACAAAATGTGTAAAATAAAGATTTTTTAGAATAATTTATTGTTTATTATAAAAGTGATGAAAATGTCAAACGCCTGTGCTTCGAATGCCAACTTCAAATGTAATCAATTCTCTTTGAACCTGTCAGTTTCTGTCTTTGTTAAATACTTAATATCTTAACTAAATATACCGTTGTCATAGCAACACACCACGGGTCTTCTTTTATTCTAGACTGGAACTTCTTTTAATTTGACAAAACAATTTGCAGACCGGAGAGACGCACTTTTAATTAAGACTGGAATGTATTCTGTCACGAAAGGAAGCCGTGTCCAATTCAGGAAATAGCTCGTACTCCAGATTAACCAAACTGCAGTTTACAAAAAAGGCGGGAACGTTCTCCTATAGACGACCATCTCCATTGTTAGCAAATAGACACTTAGTCACCACTGGCGTGACGTCATACCTTTGCATTTGTATATTATTAATAATGGACTGTTGTCAAGTCAAAAGGCCAGAGTATTGTATTAAATGATTTAAATCATACGCGTACATGAATGAAATTCACAATTTTAATTAGTAGGATCGTATTATATAAGTGTGTGTTTTAAGTAGATATAAGCCTCAAACTGATCCAATATGTAAAATTGGTGCTACGCGCCTCACACAGTCCAATATTTTACATATTGGGTCGTTTTCGGCTTGTATCATATATATATATATATATATATATGTAAAGTACTAGTAATATAAAAATGACATAGAAGTAATGCGTATATACGTGTAGAATTGTTTACGTTCCAGCGTCTAAGTGATCTGGTACGATAAGTAAGTAAATATCCATGACCTAAATATGTAACCCATGAACAGTTTATAGCAAACACACTATCCCGCCTCCGTGGTCGAGTCGCTACGCTTGCTGTATGTTTTACGTTTATTTATCGTCGCTACAGGTTGTCCATATGAGCGACGCCTCCTGAAGAGATTAGTCATTTTAGATATTTGGAGAATAGTGCAATGATACAGACAGAGACCCATTCCAGCGTCTCATCTGGTTCTTTTATGTGCACGATGTACAGCACCGACACGAGACCTTGGTTTAATGTCCCATCTGAAAGACTGTTAATTTTATTAGGGTCAGACGTGGGATCGAACCATGTTTGTTTGTTTTGGAGGTTTAAAGTCGCACCAACAGCTTAGGTCATATGGCGACTCTCCAAACTGTTGTTGGTGTATGAAGACGACGGATGGCCATCCGAACAGTATTTCAGACACGGACCGGAAACCCGGGTAGAACCATCGACATTACGTAAGTAAGCTGGATAACTTCCTCAACGTGCATGAAATAATTCCATACACCCAGTGAAATTCTAACTTATACCGCGATTAAGAGCAAGTGGTTTGGAGTCAACGACCTTAATAACCCGGCCGCGGAATCTTACGGAGATTCTTGGATACTTATAGCAGTGGTTTGGAGTCAACGACCTTAATAACCCGGCCGCGGAATCTTACGGAGATTCTTGGATACTTATAACAGTGGTTTGGAGTCAACCACCTTAATAACCCGCCCGCGGAATCTTACGGAGTTTATTGGATACTTATAACAGTGGGTTGGAGTCAACGACCTTAATAACCTGGCCGCGGAATCTTACGGAGATTCTTGGATACTTATAACAGTGGTTTGGAGTCAACGACCTTAATAACCCGCCCGCGGAATCTTACGGAGTTTATTGGATAATTATAGCAGTGGTTTGGAGTCAACGACCTTAACCACCCGGCCGCGGAATCTTACGGAGATTCTTGGATACATATAGCAGTGGTTTGGAGTCAACGACCTTAACCACCCGGCCGCGGAATCGTACGGAGATTCTTGGATACTTATAACAGTGGTTTGGAGTCAACGACCTTAATAACCCGGCCGCGGAATCTTACGGAGTTTATTGGATACTTATAACAGTGGTTTGGAGTCAACGACCTCAATAACCCGCCCGCGGAATCTTACGGAGTTTATTTGATACTTATTGCAGTGGTTTGGAGTCAACGACCTTAACCACCCGGCCGCGGAATCTCACGGAGATTCTTGGATACTTATAGCAGTGGTTTGGAGTCAACGACCTTAACCACTCGGCCGCGGAATCTTACGGAGATTATTGGATACTTATAGCAGTGGTTTGGAGTCAACGACCTTAACCACTCGGCCGCGGAATATCACGGAGAGTCTTGGATACTTATAACAGTGGTTTGGAGTCAATGACCTTAACCACTCGGACACGGAATCTTACGGAGATTCTTGGATACTTATAGCAGTGGTTTGGAGTCAACGACCTTAACCACTCGGCCGCGGAATCTCACGGAGATTCTTGGATACTTATAGCAGTGGTTTGGAGTCAACGACCTTAACCACTCGGCCGCGGAATCTTACGGAGTTCTTGGACACTTATAGTAACTGATGTCTAGTCAATATTCCTATTTCGCTGATTAATTATTTACATCAATGTACACAGACATGTCGTAGAACTTACTGGAATAGCATCGAGATTACTCTTGAAACAATTGCCGCATAATTATGCAAATACGAAACGAAAGTGCAGCCACTAATACAGATACAATTTAAGACGAACACCATCTGTAATTTCATTGTCATGCAGTTGTCTTCATATAGCTTTTCTTCTGTAATGCTAATATCCTTCCTTATTGCATACGTTACTATAAATAGTAACGAATCACGAGCACGTGTCACAGGTAGCAACAACATAGTAACTACATTGTGTAAACATGGCCGCCGAAGCAACACTAAAGTCGTTGTCTGACAGATTGTGGTCTCTTGACGGTAAAATGGCTGAGCGAAATAAGCAAATAACAGCAGAAGAAACATACGGCTATGTATGCAATAACGAAGTTATTAAACGGCTGCGGTAACGGCCCTCGGGCCAATATCTCCATAGGGTGCGCCAATATCCACAAATGGCCCACCTCCGCGGTTTAATAACCTCTAAGTATTATGCACAAACAAAACTTAAGACGCCACTGAATGTAATAATAATAATAATAATAATTATAATAATAATAATAAAGACTTTATTTAACGAGAGAACTCAGTTGAACCATTAAGTCAATATATATACAATGAGGTCCTCAACAAATAAATGAAAACATGAAATAGCATAATGAAACATGTAAGCAATGACCAGTAAAACTTTCATAGGAAATAAGATATAAGCTGCAAGAACTAATACTTATATTCATGAATAATTATAAATTATCATTAGGTTATTGGTCTGTTCTTTGCACCACATGATATATAAAGCTTTGAAGTGTGGAACAGAATGTACTGTTTTGATGCGATAATGGAGGGAATTCCACAAGTGTGGCCCTGACTATACTATAAGACAGATTGTCTAAAAGTTCAGTAGTTGCTTAGGAGGGTAAAGTTGAAGATTGGCGGATGATCGCAAGTTTTGAGTTCGAACAGTTCAAGTAAATCTGAATAACACTTGCAGATAGCCAGGTGCTATAGGCTATTGAGTGTTCTATACATTAAGACTGCTTTTTGAAAGATAATCCTTTCTGGGAAAGTCATCCAATTGAGCGTTGAGGATAGTTCGGATGACGGAGTGTAAAATTATTTGTCAAGAATTAGTCTTGCAGCTCGTGTTTCTGGAATCTAATAATTTTATCTTCTAAATATGTAGTACAGTTCCCCCCAAATGACACAACAGTAGTCTCGATGGGGTAAAATGTAGGAATTAAAGTTTATGCAAAATTATTTTAGCTTGCGAAACAAGTCCTTACAACTTATATTAATCACTCTCGAGCCTCGTTCCTGATGGAATCCATTGGCACAAGGGAGAGAGAAGAGGCATGTGGAATTTAAATGCCTTGCCTAAGGGCACAATCGTAACGGCTCCAGCGGGACTCGAACTCCGGATTTTTCGTACTAGAAGCGATCGCACAACGACTGCGCACGACTTCCACAGGGAATTAAAAAGTGACGCTGAAATGTTAGTGCTTAAAATATTCACACAGTCATCACTGTATTCTTTTTTATTGTGTTCTCCATCTGTTATTTTTAATTAGCGAGGTCAAAATATCTTATACACATATCGTTTTATATTATGATATCCAATGATGTTGGCTAATATAATAATTGTTATCAATTTTAATTCATTTTAACTGCTCCTGCCGGGAGCCTCATTTCTCTACAATACACAACCGCACAACCACTTATGTTAGTGTGAACATCCGTAATAAGACAGTCCCGGTATAATTTTCATGTTTTGCTGTCAAAAATGAGAAACTACAGACTAAACACATTCATTAGAATATATTACTTTATAATTAACTGTGATTGTAATAAAATAACTAAAATACAAAAGTATACACAACGGAGGAATACGAAACTCAAACAGTGACAGAGAAAATGCTAGCTTTCTCTGTTTATAAAACTCATTCATTGGAAAACATTATCACAACGATAACACATGCATGCATGCGTGCGTGCGTTTTACGTTTATTTATCGTCGCTACCGGTTGCCCATATGAGCGACGCCTCCTGAAGAGGTTTGTCATTTTAGATTTTGGAGGATAGTGTAATGATACAAACAGAGACCCATTCCAGAGTCTCCTCTGGTTCTTTTACGTGCACGGTGTAAAGCACTGACACGAGACCTCGGTTTAACGTCCTATCTGAAAGACTGTTAATTTTATTAGGGTCAGACGGGGGATCGAACCTGCGATCCCTGGATTACCAGTCCAGCGTGTGTTACCACTGGACTACATATCCGTCTGTACGTTAACACGTTAACATGCATACCTTTATGAAATCAGTACCGTAATTTTTATGTTTTTACTGCATAAAATATTTTATATTTGTTACCATGGTAACATATTTATTAAACTATTTCAATGAATATGTGGTTAGATACACAACAACTACGGGTTGTCATACGGCATTGATAATTTCGTCTTATATTGTTAAACATTTATTTTACAACATTTGGCTCCATTGTTTAAGACACCGTCACATTATTAAATATATGAAACCTAGTCCATTACACAACAGACGGATCTATAGCCCAGTGGTAACACGCTGGACTGGTAATCCAGGGATCGCAGGTTCGATCCCCCGTCTGACCCTAATAAAATTAACAGTCTTTCAGATGGGACGTTAAACCGAGGTCTCGTGTCAGTGCTTTACACCGTGCACGTAAAAGAACCAGAGGAGACTCTGGAATGGGTCTGTACGTTAACACGGTATCATTGTATCATTGCACTATCCTCCAAAATCTAAAATGACTAATATCTTCAGGAGGCGTCGCTCATATGGGCAACCGGTAGCGACGATAAATAAACGTAAAACACACATAACACAACACAATACAACACTATAACCAGCTTACAGGACATTTATCAGACGGCATGCCGCAGATGGTCAGTCGGTAATAAGTACACAGCCTGAATCCCCACCCACACCGAAAATGAATACCAACGATCCTTAAATTTTCATCGAACGTGGTGTGCTTACAAATGAAATGCATTTCCTAGCTTACGTTCCAAGAAATCTTCTCTGATTGAATTGTGGAAAACGTCCAGGTTGCTGAAACAATAATAATTTAGCAAATTGCAATTCATCGGCTCCCTCTGTCTTGTGAAATATCCATAAAAACAATGCATCTTTTGAATCTCCATGACAAAGTGGATACAGGGGAATAAAAAGGGTTTCAATCAAATAATCAATGCGAACATACACGCACCTCTTTAGCGTATCGCAGATAAAGGCATTCGTAACCATTAAATAAGCCATCTATTGATACAGTCTCTCAAAAAATGTCTACAGAGACACGCGAATTTCTCTACCCTCTCAAATAATCCCTGCAAAGACACGCGAATTTCTTTACCCTCTCAAATAATCCCTGCAAAGACACGCGAATTTCTTTACCCTCTCAAATAATCCCTGCAAAGACACACGCGAATTTCTTTACCCTCTCAAATAATCCATGCAAAGACACGCGAATTTCTTTACCCTCTCAAATAATCCATGCAAAGACACGCGAATTTCTTTACCCTCTCAAATAATCCATGCAAAGACACGCGAATTTCTTTACCCTCTCAAATAATCCATGCAAAGACACGCGCATTTCTTTACCCTCTCAAATAATCCATGCAAAGACACGCGAATTTCTTTACCCTCTCAAATAATCCATGCAAAGACACGCGCATTTCTCTACCCTCTCAAATAATCCATGCAAAGACACGCGAATTTCTTTACCCTCTCAAATAATCCCTGCAAAGACACGCGCATTTCTTTACCCTCTCAAATAATCCATGCAAAGACACGCGAATTTCTTTACCCTCTCAAATAATTCCTGCAAAGACACGCGCATTTCTTTACCCTCTCAAATAATCCATGCAAAGACACGCGAATTTCTTTACCCTCTCAAATAATCCAAGCAAAGACACGCGAATTTCTTTACCCTCTCAAATAATCCTTACAAAGACACACGCATTTCTTTACCCTCTCAAATAATCCTTGCAAAGACACACGCATTTCTTTACCCTCTCAAATAATCCATGTAAAGACACGCGAATTTCTTTACCCTCTCAAATAATCCCAGCAAAGACACGCGAATTTCTTTACCCTCTCAAATAATCCATGCAAAGACACGCGAATTTCTTTACCCTCTCAAATAATCCATGCAAAGACACGCGAATTTCTTTACCCTCTCAAATAATCCATGCAAAGACACCACGCGACTTTCTTTACCCTCTCAAATAATACATGGAAAGACACGCGAATTTCTTTACCCTCTCAAATAATCCATGCAAAGACACGCGCATTTCTCTACCCTCTCAAATAATCCATGCAAAGACACGCGAATTTCTTTACCCTCTCAAATAATCCCAGCAAAGACACGCGAATTTCTTTACCCTCTCAAATAATCCATGCAAAGACACGCGAATTTCTTTACCCTCTCAAATAATCCCTGCAAAGACACGCGCATTTCTTTACCCTCTCAAATAATCCATGCAAAGACACGCGAATTTCTTTACCCTCTCAAATAATCCATGCAAAGACACGCGAATTTCTTTACCCTCTCAAATAATCCTTACAAAGACACACGCATTTCTTTACCCTCTCAAATAATCCTTGCAAAGACACACGCATTTCTTTACCCTCTCAAATAATCCATGCAAAGACACGCGAATTTCTTTACCCTCTCAAATAATCCCAGCAAAGACACGCGAATTTCTTTACCCTCTCAAATAATCCATGCAAAGACACGCGAATTTCTTTACCCTCTCAAATAATCCATGCAAAGACACGCGAATTTCTTTACCCTCTCAAATAATCCATGCAAAGACACGCGACTTTCTTTACCCTCTCAAATAATACATGGAAAGACACGCGAATTTATTTACCTTCTCAAATAATCCATGCAAAGACACGCGAATTTCTCTACCCTCTCAAATAATCCATGCAAAGACACGCGAATTTCTCTACCCTCTCAAATAATCCATGCAAAGACACACGAATGTCTCTACCCTCTCAAATAACCCATGCAAAGACACACGAATGTCTCTACCCTCTCAAATGATCCATGCAAAGACACACGAATGTCTCTACCCTCTCACATAATCCATGCAAAGACACGCGAATTTCTTTACCCTCTCAAATAATCCATGCAAAGACACGCGCATTTCTTTACCCTCTCAAATAATCCATGCAAAGACACGCGCATTTCTTTACCCTCTCAAATAATCCATGCAAAGACACGCGCATTTCTTTACCCTCTCAAATAATCCATGCAAAGACACGCGCATTTCTTTACCCTCTCAAATAATCCATGCAAAGACACGCGCATTTCTTTACCGTCTCAAATAATCCATGCAAAGACACGCGCATTTCTTTACCCTCTCAAATAATCCATGCAAAGAGACGCGCATTTCTTTACCCTCTCAAATAATCCATGCAAAGACACGCGCATTTCTTTACCCTCTCAAATAATCCATGCAAAGACACGCGCATTTCTGTACCGTCTCAAATAAGCCATGCAAAGACACGCGCATTTCTTACCCTCTCAAATAAGCCATGCAAAGACACGCGAATTTCTTTACCCTCTCAAATAAGTATACAAGACGAAAGTTTAGTTTGTGCAGATTCAACTGTTATTCTGACCTACTGACCTACTGACCTACTGACCTACTATTCTCATGCAATTATAGATAGTGCACTTTATGGATACGGGTATTATAGGATTATCAACATGTATTTTAAAATTAATGACAATAAATATATATAATAAAGTACATATATATTATTATAATAATAATAATAATAATAATAAAGA
Source organism: Archivesica marissinica (assembly GCA_014843695.1). NCBI lineage: Eukaryota > Metazoa > Mollusca > Bivalvia > Venerida > Vesicomyidae > Archivesica > Archivesica marissinica. The sequence continues at coordinate 10,795,271 of CM026394.1, read as the reverse complement.
CTTTATATAACGAGATAACTCATTTGAACAATTAAGTCAATCTACCATGAGGCCCTCAACAAATTAAAACCTGAAATAGCATAATGAAACATGTAAACAGTAACCAGTAAAACTTTCATAGGAAATAAGATATAAGCTGCAAGAACTAATACTTATATCCATGTATAACTGTATATTATCAGTTTATTAGGTTATTGGTCTGTTCTTTGCACCACCTGATATATAAAGCTTTGAAGTGTAGAACAGAATGTGCTGTTTTGGTGTGATGGGAGGGAATTCCAAGTGTGACCCTGAATATAAGTAAGATTTCCTAAAAACGTCAGTAGTTGGCTTAGGAGGCTAAAGTTTGAGATTGGTGGATGATCTCAACCTTTGAGTTCGAACATCGGAAGTAAATCTGAATGACTCTTGCAGATAGACAGGTACTAGGATATTGAGTGTTTTAAACAGATATGACATATCGCCTAGGGGACTTTTGAAAAATAAAGTATGAAATCAGCTTAAACACAGCCATTCTCAGAATCTAGTAAATATAGCAATGGTAATGCACACATGTGATTAAGACTGTGTACAACATCATCTGAAGTAATACTAGTAGAAATATTTGATTACTTTGTATTGATATTGCTGCACCTTGGTTTAAACAGTATTTATTCCAATAAATGTACAAGTATAACACAAACAATGTTACAAATTACATAAATTTGGATTGGAAAACACGTTTTCAAAATTTTTATATTAATTCCTCTCCAATTCCTCTTGTTCCACCTTAAGTAGAGAATTTTGTACTGTTAGATAGTTGGAGCATTTTGAACTGTTGTATAGTTGGAGCATTTTGAACTGTTGGATAGCTGGAACAATTTGAACTGTTGGATAGCTGGAGCAATTTGAACTGTTGGATAGTTGGAGCATTTTGAACTGTTGGATAGCTGGAGCAATTTGAACTGTTGGATAACTGGAGCAATTTGAACTGTTGGATAGTTGGAGCATTTTGAACTGTGGGATAGCTGGAGCATTTTAAACTGTTGGATAGTTGGAGCATTTTGAACTGAGTGAGGCAATGAATTCCAAATACATTGTAGATGATTCTGAAAATGCATCTGTATCCTGAAATAATTCACAGTTTGGTATTGGTGTGTATAACTGATATTCTGAGTTTGTAACTTATAGATAACACACGTTTAGTTGTTCCAAAGGATTATGACGACCTTACTGAGCAGCATTTCCTATCGAGTCAATCTCCTGAGGTGTGGAAGTCGTGATAGCGCAGTCGATGCGCGTTCGCTTCAGGTGCGAAATGTCCGGAGTTCGAGCCGCTCTGGAGCCGTTACGATTGTGCCCTTAGGCAAGGCATTTAATGTCCACGTTGCCTCTTCTCTCTCACTCGTGGCGATGGATTCCATCAGGAATGAGGTCTCGAGAGTGATTAATACAAGTTGTAAGAACTTGTTTCGCAATCGAGCTAAATTAAATTTGTATAAAAAATCTCCTGAGGTAATCAAATACAAGTTGCCGTCAGTAACATATGGCTTACATATAATTAAAACAAAAAGTGTCTGTTTATTATAGTGTCACCCCTATTTTTAGGGTCAGTCATTTCTGACTTATGAGACACCTCTTTTTATGAACATCAGTACTTCCCGAGTCCTATGCTTGTATGCCAGGCTGGTAGGCAATCGGTAACCATGATTTACCTAGCTGGCGGCTCACCAACCGACCATATCAGAACGGACCCCTAACGAGATTCAAACCTTCGACCTCCCGCTCCGTAGGCGGAAGCCTTAACCACTAGGCGACAGAGACGGTACACACGTGTGTTTTACCTAACCTAGCAACACAGTGTAATACGGTATAAGAGGGAAAAGGGGGAGATAATTGGAAATTGGAAAGTGTATGGGAAAGATTGAACAGTGAAGATGACGCTTAGAAAAAAGTTAAGAACGGAGTTCACTAAAATAGTACGGCACAATCACATACCGGATTGCTACGCACACGATACGATAACAGACAGATCTGTAGTCCAGTGGTTAACACGCTGGACTGGTAATCCAGGGATCGCAGGTTCGATCCCCCGTCTGACCCTAATAAAATTAACAGTCTTTCAGATGGGACGTTAAACCGAGGTCTCGTGTCGGTGCTGTACACCGTGCACGTAAAAGAACCAGGGGATACTCTGGAATGGGTCTCTGTCTGTATCATGCACTATCCTCCAAAAATCTCAAATGACTAATCTCTTCAGGAGGCGTCGCTCATATGGGTAACCGGTAGCGACGATAAATAAACGTAAAACACACACACGATACGATACGCTATCTCACGCGTTCATAATACCGTTCATCAAAGCAACCATCGATTATACAGAACAAAGAAATGTAAACGTGTCTTATAATACATTTATAATCTCATTCACGGCTCGCGTGACTGCAAACATTTGGGTTTGCTCGGAGATAAATAGTAGTGTCTTCTCCGACGACAGTCTAAATAAACAACACTCTGATGGAAAATGTATACACTATGCGCAGAAGGTCAGGTGTACTCTTGCATTGTGTTTTAAGCGAGAGGTTGTGAGTTCGAACAACGCCAGAACCACGGTGGTGATGTCCTTATGCAAGGTACTTAGACTCCAGATTACGTCTTCCCTCACTCCCTCGTGTCGAGGGATTCCAGCAGTGATGAGGTATTGAAAGCAATTAAAATAATGTTGCAAGAACTTGTTTCGAAATTTAGCTTTAAAAATGTGTATAAACTATTGGCTTATATAAAGCCGCAGCGGGGACAGTGGTATCCGAATCTATAATAATAATAATAATAATAATAATAATAATAATAATAATAATAATAAATAATAATAATAAGAATAATAATAAATAATAATAAGAATAAGAATAATAAATAATAATAAGAATAATACCAATAATAATAAATAATAATAAGAATAATAAATAATAAGAAGAATAATAATAAATAATAATAATAATAGTAATAATGATCATAAACACTTTATTTTACGAGGGATCTTACATAGCACATGGCTAATACAAATAAGGCCCTCAACATATATACAATGACATAGAAAACGGATTAATTAAACTAGACTGACGCTGGTGCGGGAACATAATTTAGAGTCCACACTGCCCCTTCTCTCTCCCTCATGGAGATGGTTTCAACCAGAAATGCGGTCTCGAGAGCGATTCAGTTCTAAGAACTCATTTCGCAATTGAGTTAAAATACATTTATATAATCTAGATGTATGTTTATTGACAACAAAATAGTTATAGCAAAAAAGGGCTTTTTTGTCTATTAAGGCTCTGTCAATGTCTTTTTTCGAGATTTGTTTTGCAAGAATTTTAATACATGTATTACATACATAGCAATTACGATTGTGCCCTTAGGCAAGGCATTTAAATTCCACAGTGCCTCTTCTCTCTCCATAGTGGCGATGGATTCCATCAGGAATGAGGTCTCGAGAGTGATTAATATATATTGAAAGAACTTGTTTCGCAATCGAGCTAAATATAAATTAGTATAAACTAATAGATAGCAATAGATAGCAATAGATAGCAATAGATAGCAATAGATAGCAATATATAGCAATAGATAGCAATAGTTAGCAATATATAGCAATAGATAGCAATAGATAGCAATAGTTATTGCTAATATGAAGTTTTAGCTTATTTTTAGCTTAAGTTTATTTATTTATCGTCGCTAGCGGTTACCCATATGAGCGACGGAAAATTGACATAGCAACACCCATCATGGGCAGGCTCCAGCGGTTAATCAGTATTTGGTGCACCAATGTTTCCATATAATGTGACACGGTCTGAGTGGGACTCGAACCCGTGACCATCAGTGATGATAGGTTACAATGGTATACAAGTCAGCGACCCAAACCACTCGACCACGGCCGTTTTGAACCAATATTCGCGCAAAGAAGCTGTGTGTGTGTTTTACGTTTATTTATCGTCGCTACCGGTTGCCCATATGAGCGATGCCTCCTGAAGAGATTAGTCATTTTAGATTTTGGAGGATAGTGCAATGATACAGAAAGAGACCCATTACAGCGTCTCCTCTGGTTCGTTTTCGTGCACGGTGTAAAGCACCGACAGGAGACCTCGGTTCAACGTCCCATCTGAAAGACTGTTAATTTTATTAGGGTCAGACGGGGGACCGAACCTGCGATCCCTGGATTACCAGTCCAGCGTGTTACCACTGGACTACAGATCCGTCTGCAAAGAAGCTGTTTGATCTTTCCGCTTCTTGTAGTGTATTCATCAACACCTCATAGAGCAGTGACCAATCAGTTTCTATGTCATAAGCCATCATTTCATTTCACCGGTAACACAAGTGTTCACGCCAATAGGAAATGAAACGTCGTTTGATCAGTATATCGTATCAATCATTTGGTGTAGAAGCAATACAATATTCATAATTCATTGTAGGAAAATACATAATTTGGTAAGCAGGTGTCCATTAATACAGTAGGTTGTAAACTAACGCTAGCCGGTAACGTTGAGTGAGTGTATACATTACTGACTAGTCCACATAACGTAATAATGATACTCAATTTGTATTGGATTATGTGGGTTTAACTCTTTCACCGCCAATGTCGCATAAAAGCGACTTTGTAAAAAAAGTAGCGAACCCGATCGGACAGAACAGAACATGCCGTCTGATCAGGCTATATGCTGATTGCTCTTCAGAGAGTGGAGCTGAAGCACCTGACCGAATAGCAAACAACATAGATCCGGCGCTGAGAGTTAAAGTCACACCGACAGCTTATGTCATATTCCGACTATCCAGCTATCCGAACCTACATGTGAGGGTCAAGTGATTTGAAGTCAACGGCTAACCTGGGAACAGGCGTCGATATATTCTGCCTGGTCAATCAAATAAATATATTTTAACACCGAGACTATTAATTGGGCCGTATTGAGTTTCTGAACATATTTGGCTAGAAGTTAAAAAGTGAAAAATCGACAGACTGGAACCCAGGCTAGTCAACGGCCTTAATCACCCGGCCACGGAGTCCCCTATAATTGTATGGCAACTCATTATAAACATTACGTATTCTTGTATTTGTTTGTCGCAGGTTTCGAGTAACTGGGTCACGGATCGAAATGGTAATTGGCGACTGGTCAACTGTATGATAGCAACTTGTAACAGTCAGTTTGAAACACGCTGGACTGGTAATCCAGGGATCGCAGGTTCGATCCCCCGTCTGACCCTAATAAAATTAACAGTCTTTCAGATGGGACGTTAAACCGAGGTCTCGTGTCGGTGCTTTACACCGTGCACGTAAAAGAACCAGAGGAGACTCTGGAATGGATCTATGTCTGTATCATGCACTATCCTCCAAAATCTAAAATAACTAATCTCTTCAGGAGGCGTCGCTCATATGGGCAACCGGTAGCGACGATAAATAAATGTAAAAAAAAGAAGAAAAAAAAAAAGAGTTTGAAATACTGCATTAAGTTGTGTATATCCGAAGGCCATATCAGTCCCACCTCCCCAAACGTCACCTCCCAAGAGCGGCACGCTCTTTATAACGTCACTTTTATTCCCACCCGTTGTATTTTCATGTAATTTCACCTCTCATGAACAACACCTCCCAACAACACACAACAACAGTCAATTTCCCATCCAACGATACAGAAAACCTCCTAAGAACCGACAAATAGTTGGCTGAAAAAGAACAAACAGTCCGTACGTGTGACTGTATGCGTCATCAGACACAAATAATCGCCAATTGTTCCTTTCAATTTTCAATAAACAGTAATTATCTTAATCTGTGACCATATCCGGGGGCCAATAATTCACATGCTGGACCATAAGTGTGAAAATAATTATTGTTTACGGATATTTAAGAAATAATAAGTATCAACCGTGGTATATCGCAGAATAACCCGAGTTTGAAGTTCTTATGCATTCTTATAAGAACGACACACGAGGGTTATTCTGCGATATACCACGGTTGATACTTATTATTTCGATTCTAACACGACTTACTTCTAATAATTTTAGACGAGAATCAAAGGAGTATTTTCTTTAAACGCCGCTGCATGTGGCTTTCGAAATTTCCTCCCGCGTAAGGGGTGATGACGTTATTTTTTATGGAAAATATCAATCTAGTGCATAAATGAACAAAAGTTGTAACTGATTAATAATTTTATTTATTTTGTCAAATAAAACTGTACAGAATAGTAACTGAAACGTTACTTAACAGAAAAACAAGACGGACAAGAGATTATCTGATTCTAAAAATAGCTCACTTCCGCGAATTCCCAAGGTAGTATTTACAAACATCACGTGACTTTCATTCATAAAACTTTACACGCATTGTATAAATGGAAAAGCCAAAACACGGTGCGCGCGCAGCATAGTTCAAGGTAGTATATCGCAGAATAACCCGAGGTAGATTTATACTCTACACGTATGTATGTTATTAGCTGGGTCGTGTTAGAATCTAAAATAAACACATAATTGGCAGGTTGTACGTATACCTTTTGGTCGCTTAACATGATGGAACGTTAAACCGAGGTCTCGTGTCGGTGCTTTACACCGTGCACGTAAAAGAACAAGAGGAGACTCTGGAATGGGTCTCTGTCTGTATCATTGTACTATCCTCTAAAATGAATAATCGCTTCAAGAGGCGTCGCTCATATGGGCAACCGGTAGCGACGATAAATAAACGTAAAAGACACATGAAGAAAAACGGAATTTTGCAGGTGCATACCATATACGGACATGTAGCCTGGTTTCCAGTCTGTCTATTTTTCACTTTTTAACTTCTGGCAAAATGACATGATCAGAAACTCAATACGGCCAAAATATTAATAGTATCGGTGTTCAAATATATGTATTTGACTGACCAGGAAAACTACATATGGTTCGCCGGAGGCGAGGGTAAATAAGCTCAATCATCATCATCAACTACATCGACGCCTGTTCCCAGGCTAACGGACATGCTTGCTCGTCTATCAACAGAGGTGACTGTCTATAAACGTTATATGTTGATTTATTCTTTAAAAAAGTTTCAGTCTCATCGTTGTACATGTACAATACATAAAATATACACAACAAATTATCGTGGCAAAGTACAACACCATTCATTATAAAAGAATTATAAGAGACTAATCTAATCACAGATAATCAAACCATCACAGTCCACTGATATAATGACATGATCAGAAACTCAATGCGGCCAAAATATTTATATATTAAAACCGAGGAACAGTCGCTAATTGAAAATTAAATACTTATTAAAACCAGAAATTTTGAAATACTGAAATGAAAAAAAAACAAGCTGGTCCCCATTCCAGAGGCTCCACTGCATATTTTACGTGAACGATGTAAAGCACAGACACGAACTATCGGCTTAAAGTCTATATCGCAAAGATAATGATAGTGGACATTTTAGCATGGGATCGACACAGCGAGGGACCGATACAGCGAGGGACCAGTGAGGGATCGACACAGCGAGGGACCGATACAGCGAGGGACCAGCGAGGGATCGACACAGCGAGGGACCGATACAACGAGGGACCGATAGAGCGAGGGATCGACACAGCGAGGGACCGATACAACGAGGGACCGATACAGCGACCCCAGCGATACACCGACCAGCGGACACATTGGATTAAGCATGACACACTAATCCACCAACACATGTGTCTATGTTATCTATGCTGTGCATGTAAATTAATAGAGCAGATTGAAACACTACGAAAATAAAAATAAGCGTTGGCTATATATAGAATAACCATTGCCATGCTGCTGTGTATCCGGCATGAGCATGCGCATGCGCGTGCGCATGTTGATTTACTAGGTTTGTGCCTCATTAAAATGTATTCAGATGGCGATTATGGATTTTCAGACAATTACTAGAACCTCTTGTTTGGGAAACAAGATTTATGGGTATCGGTGTGAAGTCTCTGTTTACTTATAGTTAAGTATGGTGCATATGAACATTCATTATATGAAGCAAATATCTCTAATTGCGTTGGCCTCCATCCATGACGATGAGTATTTACTTAATTCGGATGTAGAAACGTCTAATAAGATTAAGGTAATATGTATTTAGAGTCTGGAAACAACAGTGCAAATAATTACAATGTATCAAGAGCTTAGTTTAAACTTTATTTATTTTACAACGATTGCGAAGCAAGTTCTGACAACTTATATTAATCACTTTCGTTGGCTCGGATGACAGCGTATTTGTGGTTATTCGTGTGGGAGAAAACCGGAGTACTCGGAGAAAACCCACCTGTCCGATCTGGCGACCACCGTACGTACCATCTCACATACTTCCCGTTCCGAGGATCGAACCCGGGTTGCATTGTTGAGAAGCGAGTGCGCTAACAACTGCGCTAATCGGACAACCAATAGTTGTTTCCGCTATGCACATCAGTCATGCGCTGTGCAGCATCATCCGATTGGTTGTTATATTTTATGAGTCATTGTCTTTTCCTCAAAGCCCCAATAGCTATTTTTCTGCATTCACACAGTCCCTATTTTTCTGCATTCACACAGTCCCCATTTTTCTGCATTCTCACAGTCCCCATTGTTCTGCATCCTCACAGTCCCTATTTTTCTGCATTCTCACAGTCCCCATTTTTCTGCATCCTCACAGTCCCTATTTTTCTGCATTCTCACAGTCCCTATTTTTCTGCATTCACACAGTCCCTATTGTTCTGCATCCTCACAGTCACAGTCCATATTTTTCTGCATTCTCACAGTCACAGTTCCTATTTTTCTGCATTCACACAGTCACTATTTTTCTGCATCCTCACAGTCCCTATGTTTCTGCATTCTCACAGTCCCTATTTTTCTGCATTCACACAGTTGTCACGGCCTGCCCAGTCGGTAGAGTATATTTACTGTTCGGGTAGATTTACGTGGCAAAAATATTTATTTGTTGAGGTGGGTCCTTTCGGATCAGCAGGACACTGCAAAACAAGACATATATCATAGATATTCTTTTATTGAAGTATGTACTACACAATGTGTAGATGGCGAATCCAACGAACCATTCCATTTGCTACCTACATCGCATTGTATTGTCAAGGGTCACAGATTAGTAATATAGCGGTATAAAAGGCAGGGCGGGACGTATTCATGATATAGGTTGGAGGGGATGCTATATGGGATTTATGTATAGGTGTAATTACTAATTTAATTCCTTTATTTTACCTTCCATCTAAATATAGTAAATTGCACAAACAACACAAACACAGTTAAAATACATTCATTCCACTTTTTATTTTATCATTTCATTTCAAAACACAATCCTATGACACAGTCACTATTTTTCTGCATCCTCACAGTCCCTATTTTTCTGCATTCTCTCAGTCCCTATTTTTCTACATTCTCACAGTCCCTATTTTTCTGCATTCTCACAGTCCCTATTTGTCTGCATCCTCACAGTCCCTATTTTTCTGCATTCGCACAGTCCCTATTGTTCTGCATTCTCACAGTCCCTATTGTTCTGCATTCTCACAGTCCCTATTGTTCTGCATTCACACAGTCCCTATTGTTCTGCATTCTCACAGTCCCTATTTTTCTGCATTCTCACAGTCCCTATTGTTCTGCATTCTCACATGCAGTCCCTATTTTTCTGCATTCTCACAGTCCCTATTTTTCTACATTCACACTAGTGAGCGAGAGAGAAGAGATAGAGAGCGAGAGATAGATAGAGAGACAGATATAGAGAGCGAGAGAGAGAGCGAGATAGAGAGATAGCGAGAGATAGAGAGCGCGAGAGAGAGAACGAGAGAGAGAGAGTTTGGTGGATAGTTGTGAATGCTAGTTTTATTTCCGCAGACTGTCACAAATACATTAGCCTATCGCCGGACAACCGATAGTCATTTATTGGACCTTTGTAATGAACATACACTCTTAGACAATTACTCATGGGACCCGAGATCATTTATTGGTCTGTCCACGATTGTTCTCTTTTATAGCCTAATACGTCTTTTATACACGTTATCGCATACAGAGGATATCAGATACAAGAATTATCGGCGGGAAACATAGTGGTCAATCTACAATCAAGAGTACAATTGATGTTGTAATCTTGGTTTATCTCCAGCCGAACTCTAGCATATTATCTCCAGCCGACCTCCAGCAGCCGACCTCCAGCAGCCGATCTCCAGCATATTATCTCCAGCCGACCTCCAGCATATTATCTCCAGTCGACCTCCAGCATATTATCTCCAGTCGACCTCCAGCATATTATCTCCAGCCGACCTCCAGCATATTATCTCCAGCCGACCTCCAGCATATTATCTCCAGCCGACCTCCAGCATATCATCTCCAGCCGACCTCCAGCATATTATCTCCAGCCGACCTCCAGCATATTACCTCCAGCCGACTTCCAGCATATTATCTCCAGCCGATAGCCTGCAAATAAATGTAAGCGTATCGCTTTGTATGTGTGTTACAACTCGCCCAATACTGCGAGATATGAGATAGGCACGTATCCGAACGCAATACGAGGCTCTATTGTTTCTTTAAACTTGATTTATTTTACAACGATTGTGAAACAAGCTTCAACAACGTATATTAATCAATTTCGTTGGCGCCGATGACAGAGTATTTGTGGTCATTCGTGTGGGAGGAAATCGGAGTGCCCGGAAAGTATCCACCTGTCCGATCTGGCGAACACCGTACCATCTCACATACTTCCCGGTCCGAGGATCGAACCAAGTTGCATTTGTGAGAAGCGAGCGTGCTAACCACTGCGCCAAGGTTCTATATATCCACAAGTGTGACCCTGGCTATAAGAAAGATTGTCTAAAATATCTAATATAGTATCAAACCATTCCCAACAAACAACAACAACAATTACTTTTATTAGTGTCTATACAAATTTATTTTAGCTCGATTGCGAAACAAGTTCTTACACTCACTCTCGAGACCTCATTCATGGTGGAATCCATCGCCATGAAGGAGAGAGAAGAGGCAATGTGGAATTTAAATGCCTTGCCTAAGGGCACAATCGTAATGGCTCCAGCTGGGCTCGAACTCCGGACCTTTCGCACCTGAAGCGAACGCGCATCCACTGCGCTATCACGACTTCCAGTGTCAGGATACATATATAACAACATGACTAATTCAGCTTTATGATAGTGTGAGCATAGATATACATATATGATATTTCCTATCTGGGACAGCAATGATTTACAACGATTTACATAGAACAATAAATAACGGAACATAGTTACATTTCACAGACGGATCTGTAGTCCAGTGGTAACACGCTGGACTGGTAATCCAGGGATCGCAGGTTCGATCCCCCGTCTGACCCTAATAAAATTAACAGTCTTTCAGATGGGACGTTGAACCGAGGTCTCCTGTCGGTGCTTTACACCGTGCACGAAAACGAACCAGAAGAGACGCTGTAATGGGTCTCTTTCTGTATCATTGCACTATCCTCCAAAATCTAAAATGACTAATCTCTTCAGGAGGCGTCGCTCATATGGGTAACCGGTAGCGACGATAAATAAATGTAAAACACACACACACATATTTCAATACAAAAGAAGAAATGTTGCATGTATAAGTTCAAGGTAGAACATATTCAAATTATTATCTTATATGGTATCAAAGCAGTCCCCAGGATAGCTTGGGAACAGGCGTCGATATAGTTTGCCTGGTCAGTCAAATACATATAGCTTAACACCGAGACTATTAATTGGGCCGTATTGAGTTTCTGACCATATCATTTTGCCAGAAGTTAAAAAGTGAAAAATCGACAGACTGGAACCCAGGGGAGAAGAACTATATAAGTTTTCTTTCATTCTAATCCCTTTCAGTCTACTGCTGTTAAATTATATGTAAAATGTTCATTTCTTGAATACATGTACAAATACAGCCTACATCCGTTATGTCGAATTCCGTCGGACCGAACAAAAATACTTCGACATAACCGAAGTTTGACTTAACGAAATTCGATATAAAACGGAGCCAGTTATATGTACAATGACAGTGTCTGAAACGGGACGTTGATCCGATTTCAAGATAACTGGAAAATTCGACATAACCGACTTTGACATAACGGTTGCAGACTTATATAGGTCGGTAATGTTAATGTAAACGCTCACTGCAGACGGGTACCACTCCGTCGGATGAGTCACAAAACACAAGGGGTATTATTTAAATAACAATGTTGCGAATTACTTATACAAATGAATGTTCTATGTCGGTAGCGGCAATGGGAATCCCAGGAGCTATAATCGTCAAGACATAATACCCCTGTCCATTGTCTTAGATGGTTTGTATGTTAATTGGTATTGTATTATGTAAATAGGGACACTAGCACTTTGATAAACCATTTACTGTCACCGGGCATTACATATGAGATATAGTATGAGTATAAAATGGTAATGCACTAATCTAATCGATTGCTCCGTGCAGGTCTCTCCTCCACAACGTGCATGGATTAATCGATTGCTCCATGCAGGTCTCTCCTCCACAACGTGCATGGATTAATCGATTGCTCCATGCAGGTCTCTCCTCCACAACGTGCATGGATTAATCGATTGCTCCATGCAGGTCTCTCCTCCACAATGTGCATGGAATAATCGATTGCTCCGTGCAGGTCTCTCCTCCACAACGTACATGGACTAATCGATTGCTCCGTGCAGGTCTCTCCTCCACAACGTGCATGGACACATGGAATACATTGACTACATGGAACACATGGAACACATTGAACACATGGAACACATTGAACACATGAAATTCATTAAACACGTGGAACACATGTAACACATGGAACACATTGAACACATGGAACACATTGAACACATGGAACACATTGAACACATGTAACACATGGAACACATTGAACACATTGAACACATTAAGCACATTGAGCACATGGAACACATGGAGCACATGGAACACATGGAATACATTGAACACATTGAGCACATGGAACACATGGAACACATTGAACACATGGAACACATTGAACATAGGGAACACATGGAACATAGGGAACACATGGAACACATGGAACACATTGAATACATGGAACACATTGAATACATGGAATACATGGAACACATTGAATACATGGAACACATGGAACACATTGAATACATGGAATACATGGAACACATTGAACACATGGAATACATTGAACACATTGAATACATGGAACACATGGAACACATTGAACACATTGAATACATATAACACATTGAACACATTGAATACATGGAACACATTGAACACATGGAATACATTGAACACATTGAATACATTGAACACATGGAATACATGGAACACATTGAATACATGGAATACATTGAATACAAGTAACACATGGAACACATTGAACACATTGAATACATGGAATACATTGAATACATGTAACACATGGAACACATTGAATACATGGAATACATTGAATACATGGAACACATTGAACACATTGAATACATGGAACACATTGAATACATTGAATACATGGAACACATTGAATACATTGAATACATTGAATACATGGAACACATGGAACACATTGAATACATTGAATACATTGAATACATGGAACACATTGAACACATTGAATACATGGAATACATGGAACACATTGAACACATTGAATACATGGAATACATGGAACACATTGAATACATGGAACACATTGAACACATGGAATACATTGAACACATTGAATACATGGAACACATGCAACACATTGAACACATTGAATACATGGAATACATTGAATACATGGAACACATGGAACACATTGAATACATGGAATACATTGAACACATGGAATACAAGGAACACATTGAATACATGGAATACATTGAATACATGTAACACATGGAACACATTGAACACATTGAATACATGGAATACATTGAATACATTGAATACATGGAACACATTGAACACATTGAAAACATTGAATACATGGAATACATGGAACACATTGAATACATGGAACACATTGAACACATGGAACACATTGAATACATGGAACACATTGAACACATTGAATACATGGAACACATTGAATACATGGAACACATGGAACACATGGAACACATTGAATACATGGAACACATGGAATACATGGAACACATGGAATACATGAACACATTGAACACATGGAATACATGGAACACATTGAACACATTGAATACATGGAACACATGGAATACATGTAACACATTGAACACATTGAATACATGGAACACATTGAACACATTGAACACATGGAACACATGGAATACATGGAACACATTGAATACATGGAACACATGGAATACATTGAATACATGGAACACATTGAACACATTGAACACATGGAATACATTGAATACATGGAACACATTGAATACATGGAACACATGAACACATGGAATACATGTAACACATTGAACACATTGAATACATGGAACACATTGAACACATTGAACACATGGAACACATGGAATACATGGAACACATTGAATACATGGAACACATGGAATACATGGAACACATTGAATACATGGAACACATGGAATACATTGAATACATGGAACACATTGAATACATGGAACACATTGAACACATGGAACACATTGAACACATTGAATACATGGAACACATTGAACACATTGAACACATGGAATACATGGAACACATTGAATACATGGAACACATGGAATACATGGAACACATTGAATACATTGAATACATGGAACACATTGAATACATGGAACACATTGAACACATTGAAACATGGAACACATGGAATACATTGAACACATTGAATACATTGAATACATGGAACACATTGAATACATTGAACACATGAACATGAACACATGGAACACATTGAATACATGGAACACATGGAATACATTGAACACATGGAATACATGGAACACATTGAATACATTGAATACATTGAATACATGAACACATGGAACACATTGAACACATGGAACACATTACATGGAATACATGGAACACATGGAACACATTGAATACATGGAATACATTGACATGAATACATGGAACACATTGAACACATTGAATACATGGAACACATTGAACACATTGAATACATGGAATACATGTAACACATTGAACACATTGAATACATTGAATACATGGAACACATTGAACACATTGAATACATGGAACACATTGAATACATTGAATACATGGAACACATTGAATACATGGAATACATGGAACACATTGAACACATTGAATACATGGAACACATTGAACACATGGAATACATTGAACACATTGAATACATGGAACACATGGAACACATTGAACACATTGAATACATTGAATACATGGAACACATTGAATACATTGAAAACATAAACATGGAACACATTGAATACATGGAATACATTGAACACATTGAATACATGGAACACATGGAACACATTGAAACATTACAATGAAACATGGAAACATGAACACATGGAATACATGGAACACATTGAATACATGGAACACATGGAATACATGGAACACATGAATACATTGAATACATGGAAACATAACACATTGAATACATTGAATACATGGAATACATGGAACACATTGAATACATGGAATACATGGAACACATTGAATACATGGAAACATTGAATACATGAACACATGAATACATGGAACACATGGAACACATTGAATACATGGAACACATTGAATACATGGAACACATGTAACACATTGAACACATTGAATACATGGAATACATGGAACACATTGAACACATTGAATACATGGAACACATAATACATGGAACACATTGAATACATGGAACACATTGAATACATGGAACACTGAAACATGAATACATGGAATACATGAAACATGAACACATTGAACACATGGAATACATGGAACACATTGAACACATGGAATACATTGAACACATGACAGAATACATGGAACACATTGAATACATGGAATACATTGAATACATGTAACACATGGAACACATTGAACACATGGAACACATTGAATACATGGAATACATGTAACACATGGAACACATTGAATACATGGAATACATTGAATACATGGAACACATGGAACACATTGAACACATTGAATACATGGAACACATTGAACACATTGAATACATTGAATACATGGAATACATGGAACACATTGAACACATTGAATACATTGAATACATGGAACACATTGAACTCATTGAATACATGGAACACATGGAACACATTGAATACATTGAATACATGGAACACATTGAACACATTGAATACATGGAATACATGGAACACATTGAATACATGGAACACATTGAATACATGGAACACATGGAACACATTGAATACATGGAACACATTGAATACATGGAACACATTGAATACATGGAACACATTGAATACATTGAATACATGGAACACATTGAATACATGGAACACATTGAACACATTGAATACATTGAATACATGGAATACATGGAACACATTGAACACATTGAATACATTGAATACATGGAACACATTGAACTCATTGAATACATGGAACACATGGAACACATTGAATACATTGAATACATGGAACACATTGAACACATTGAATACATGGAATACATGGAACACATTGAATACATGGAACACATTGAATACATGGAACACATGGAACACATTGAATACATGGAACACATTGAATACATGGAACACATTGAATACATGGAACACATTGAATACATTGAATACATGGAACACATTGAATACATGGAACACATTGAATACATTGAATACATGGAACACATTGAATACATTGAATACATGGAATACATGGAACACATTGAATACATTGAATACATGGAATACATGTAACACATTGAATACATTGAATACATGGAATACATGTAACACATTGAACACATTGAACACATGGAATACATGGAACACATGGAATACATGGAACACATTGAATACATGGAACACATGAATACATGGAACACATGAATACATTGAATACATGGAATACATGTAACACATTGAATACATTGAATACATGGAATACATGTAACACATTGAACACATTGAACACATGGAATACATGGAACACATGGAATACATGGAACACATTGAATACATGGAACACATTGAATACATGGAACACATGGAACACATTGAATACATGGAACACATTGAATACATGGAACACATGTAACACATTGAACACATTGAATATATGGAACACATGGAATACATGGAACACATGGAATACATGGAACACATTGAATACATGGAACACATTGAACACATTGAACATATGGAATACATTGAACACATTGAATACATGGAATACATGTAACACATTGAATACATTGAATACATTGAATACATGGAACACATTGAATACATGGAACACATGGAATACATGGAACACATTGAATACATTGAATACATGGAATACATTGACATTGAATACATGGAACACATTGAACACATTGAACATATGGAACACATTGAACACATTGAATACATGGAATACATGTAACACATTGAACACATTGAATACATGGAATACATGTAACACATGGAACACATTGAATACATGGAACACATTGAACACATTGAATATATGGAACACATGGAATACATGGAACACATGGAATACATGGAACACATTGAATACATGGAACACATTGAACACATTGAACATATGGAACACATTGAACACATTGAATACATGAAATACATGTAACACATTGAACACATTGAATACATGGAATACATGGAATATATGGAATACATGGAACACATTGAATACATGGAACACATTGAATACATGGAATACATGGAACACATTGAACACATGGAACACATGGAACACATTGAATACATTGAATACATGGAACACATTGAATACATGGAATACATGGAACACATTGAACACATTGAATACATGGAACACATTGAACACATGGAATACATTGAACACATTGAATACATGGAACACATGTAACACATTGAACACATTGAATACATTGAATACATGGAACACATTGAATACATTGAATACATGCAATATACATGGAATACATGGAACACATGGAACACATTGAATACATGGAATACATTGAACACATGGAATACATTGAACACATGGAATACATGGAACACATTGAATACATGGAATACATTGAATACATGTAACACATGGAACACATTGAACACATGGAACACATTGAATACATGGAATACATGTAACACATGGAACACATTGAATACATGGAATACATTGAATACATGGAACACATGGAACACATTGAACACATTGAATACATGGAACACATTGAACACATTGAATACATTGAATACATGGAATACATGGAACACATTGAACACATTGAATACATTGAATACATGGAACACATTGAACTCATTGAATACATGGAACACATGGAACACATTGAATACATTGAATACATGGAACACATTGAACACATTGAATACATGGAATACATGGAACACATTGAATACATGGAACACATTGAATACATGGAACACATGGAACACATTGAATACATGGAACACATTGAATACATGGAACACATTGAATACATGGAACACATTGAATACATTGAATACATGGAACACATTGAATACATGGAACACATTGAATACATTGAATACATGGAACACATTGAATACATTGAACACATGGAATACATGGAACACATTGAATACATTGAATACATGGAATACATGTAACACATTGAATACATTGAATACATGGAATACATGTAACACATTGAACACATTGAACACATGGAATACATGGAACACATGGAATACATGGAACACATTGAATACATGGAACACATGGAATACATGGAACACATTGAATACATTGAATACATGGAATACATGTAACACATTGAATACATTGAATACATGGAATACATGTAACACATTGAACACATTGAACACATGGAATACATGGAACACATGGAATACATGGAACACATTGAATACATGGAACACATTGAATACATGGAACACATGGAACACATTGAATACATGGAACACATTGAATACATGGAACACATGTAACACATTGAACACATTGAATACATGGAATACATGTAACACATTGAACACATTGAATACATGGAACACATTGAATATATGGAACACATTGAATACATGGAACACATTGAATACATGGAACACTTGGAACACATGGAATACATGGAATACATGTAACACATTGAACACATTGAACACATGGAATACATGGAACACATTGAACACATTGAACACATGGAATACATTGAACACATTGAATACATTGAATACATGGAACACATTGAATACATTGAATACATTGAATACATGGAACACATTGAACACATTGAACACATGGAATACATGGAACACATTGAATACATGGAACACATGGAATACATGGAACACATGGAATACATGGAACACATGGAACACATGGAACACATTGAATACATGGAACACATTGAATACATTGAATACATGGAACACATGGAACACATGGAACACATTGAATACATTGAATACATGGAACACATGGAATACATGGAATACATGGAACACATGGAACACATTGAATACATGGAACACATGGAATACATGGAACACATGGAATACATGGAACACATGGAATACATGTAACACATTGAATACATGGAACACATTGAACACATTGAACACATTGAACACATGGAACACATGGAATACATGTAACACATTGAACACATTGAATACATGGAACACATTGAACACATTGAACACATGGAACACATGGAATACATGGAACACATTGAATACATGGAACACATGGAATACATTGAATACATGGAACACATTGAACACATTGAACACATGGAATACATTGAATACATGGAACACATTGAATACATGGAACACATGGAATACATTGAATACATGGAACACATTGAACACATTGAACACATGGAACACATGGAATACATGTAACACATTGACCACATTGAATACATGGAACACATTGAACACATTGAACACATGCAACACATGGAATACATGGAACACATTGAATACATGGAACACATGGAATACATGGAACACATTGAATACATGGAACACATGGAATACATTGAATACATGGAACACATTGAATACATGGAACACATTGAATACATGGAACACATTGAACACATGGAACACATTGAACACATTGAATACATGGAACACATTGAACACATGGAACACATGGAATACATGGAACACATTGAATACATGGAACACATGGCATACATGGAACACATTGAATACATTGAATACATGGAACACATTGAATACATGGAACACATTGAACACATTGAACACATGTAACACATGGAATACATGGAACACATTGAATACATTGAATACATGGAACACATTGAATACATTGAACACATGGAACACATGGAATACATGGAACACATTGAATACATGGAACACATTGAATACATGGAACACATTGAACACATTGAACAATGGAACACATTGAATACATAATACATGAACACATTGAACACATTGAATACATGGAATACATGGAATACATGGAACACATTGAATACATGGAACACATTGAATACATTGAATACATGAACACATTGAACACATGGAACACATGGAACACATTGAACACATTGAATACATGGAACACATTGAAACATGGAATACATGGAACACATTGAATACATTGAATACATGGAACACATTGAATACATGGAATACATGGAACACATTGAACACATTGAATACATGGAACACATTGAACACATGGAATACATTGAACACATTGAATACATGGAACACATGTAACACATTGAACACATTGAATACATTGAATACATGGAACACATGAAACATTGAAACATAATACATGGAATACATGGAACACATGGAACACATTGAATACATGGAACACATTGAACACATTGAATACATGGAACACATGGAATACATGGAACACATTGAATACATGGAACACATTGAATACATGGAACACATTGAACACATTGAACACATGGAACACATTGAATACATGGAATACATGGAACACATGGAACACATTGAATACATGGAATACATTGAATACATGGAACACATGGAACACATGGAACACATTGAATACATGGAACACATTGAACACATTGAATA
Organism: Archivesica marissinica; assembly: GCA_014843695.1. Taxonomy (NCBI): domain Eukaryota; kingdom Metazoa; phylum Mollusca; class Bivalvia; order Venerida; family Vesicomyidae; genus Archivesica; species Archivesica marissinica. The sequence goes on along the minus strand of CM026394.1, from coordinate 10,774,077 downwards.
CATTGAATACATGGAATACATGGAACACATTGAAACATTGAATACATTGAATACATGGAACACATTGAACACATTGAACACATGGAACACATTGAACACATTGAATACATGGAATACATGTAACACATTGAACACATTGAATACATGGAATACATGGAACACATTGAATACATGGAACACATTGAATACATGGAACACATTGAACACATTGAATACATGGAACACATGGAATACATGGAACACATGGAATACATGGAACACATTGAATACATGGAACACATTGAAACATGAACACATTGAATACATTGAATACATGGAACACATTGAACACATTGAATACATGGAATACATGGAACACATTGAATACATTGAATACATGGAACACATTGAACACATTGAATACATTGAATACATGGAACACATTGAACACATTGAATACATGGAACACATGGAACACATTGAACACATTGAATACATGGAATACATGGAACACATTTAAACATAAACATAAACATGAAACATGAACACATGGAACACATGGAACACATTGAATACATTGAATACATGGAACACATTGAACACATTGAATACATGGAATACATGGAACACATTGAATACATGGAACACATTGAATACATGGAACACATTGAATACATGGAAACATTGAATACATGGAACACATTGAACACATTGAATACATGGAACACATTGAATACATGGAACACATTGAATACATTGAATACATGGAACACATTGAATACATTGAATACATGGAATACATGGAACACATTGAATACATGAACACATTGAATACATTGAATACATGGAACACATTGAATACATTGAATACATGGAACACATTGAATACATTGAATACATGGAACACATGAAACATTGAATACATGGAACACATTGAACACATTGAATACATGGAATACATTGAATACATGGAACACATTGAACACATTGAATACATGGAATACATTGAATACATGGAACACATTGAATACATTGAATACATGGAATACATTGAACACATGGAACACATTGAACACATTGAATACATGGAACACATGGAACACATTGAATACATGGAACACATTGAATACATGGAACACATTGAATACATGGAACACATTGAATACATGGAATACATGAATACATGGAACACATTGAATACATGGAACACATTGAATACATGGAACACATGGAATACATGGAACACATGGAATACATGGAACACATGGAATACATTGAATACATGGAACACATGGAATACATGGAACACATTGAATACATGGAACACATTGAATACATGGAACACATGGAATACATGGAACACATTGAATACATGGAACACATGGAATACATGGAACACATTGAATACATGGAACACATTGAATACATTGAACACATGGAATACATGGAACACATTGAATACATTGAATACATGGAATACATGGAACACATTGAATACATTGAACACATTGAATACATGGAACACATTGAATACATTGAACACATTGAATACATGGAACACATGGAATACATGGAACACATTGAACACATGGAAACATTGAATACATGGAACACATTGAATACATGGAACACATTGAATACATGGAACACATTGAATACATGGAACACATTGAATACATGGAACACATGGAACACATGGAACACATTGAATACATGGAACACATTGAATACATGGAACACATTGAATACATGGAACACTTGAATACATTGAATACATGGAACACATTGAATACATGGAACACATTGAATACATTGAATACATGGAACACATTGAATACATTGAATACATGGAACACATTGAACACATTTAACACATTGAATACATGGAACACATTGAACACATTGAACACATGGAATACATGGAACACATTGAACACATTGAACACATTGAATACATGGAATACATGTAACACATTGAACACATTGAATACATGGAATACATGTAACACATTGAACACATTGAACACATGGAATACATGGAACACATTGAATACATGGAACACATTGAATACATTGAATACATGGAATACATGTAACACATTGAACACATTGAACACATGGAATACATGGAATACATGGAACACATGGAATACATGGAACACATGGAACACATTGAATACATTGAATACATTGAATACATGGAATACATGTAACACATTGAACACATTGAATACATGGAATACATGGAACACATTGAACACATTGAACACATGGAATACATGGAACACATGGAATACATGGAACACATGGAATACATGGAACACATGGAATACATGGAACACATGGAATACATGGAACACATTGAATACATGGAACACATGGAATACATGGAACACATTGAATACATGGAACACATGGAATACATGGAACACATGGAATACATGGAACACATGGAATACATGGAATACATGGAACACATTGAATACATGGAACACATGGAATACATGGAACACATTGAATACATGGAACACATTGAATACATGGAACACATGGAATACATGGAACACATTGAATACATGGAACACATGGAATACATGGAACACATTGAATACATGGAACACATTGAATACATTGAACACATGGAATACATGGAACACATTGAATACATTGAATACATGGAATACATGTAACACATTGAACACATTGAACACATTGAATACATGGAACACATTGAATACATTGAACACATTGAATACATGGAACACATGGAATACATGGAACACATTGAATACATGGAACACATGGAATACATGTAACACATGGAACACATTGAATACATGGAACACATGGAATACATGGAACACATTGAACACATGGAATACATGGAACACATTGAACACATTGAACACATTGAATACATGGAACACATGGAATACATGGAACACATTGAATACATTGAATACATGGAACACATTGAATACATGGAACACATGGAATACATGGAACACATTGAATACATTGAACACATTGAATACATGGAATACATGGAACACATGGAATACATGGAACACATTGAATACATGGAACACATTGAATACATGGAACACATGGAACACATTGAATACATGGAACACATTGAATACATTGAATACATGGAATACATGTAACACATTGAACACATTGAATACATGGAACACATTGAATACATGGAACACATTGAATACATGGAACACATTGAATACATGGAACACTTGGAACACATGGAATACATGGAATACATGTAACACATTGAACACATTGAATACATGGAATACATGGAATACATTGAATACATTGAATACATTGAATACATGGAACACATTGAATACATTGAATACATTGAATACATGGAACACATTGAACACATTGAACACATGGAATACATGGAACACATTGAATACATTGAATACATGGAACACATGGAATACATGGAACACATGGAATACATGGAACACATGGAACACATTGAATACATGGAACACATTGAATACATTGAATACATGGAACACATGGAATACATGGAACACATTGAAAACATGGAACACATGGAATACATGGAACACATGGAATACATGGAACACATGGAACACATGGAACACATTGAATACATGGAACACATGGAATACATGGAACACATGGAACACATGGAATACATGTAACACATTGAACACATTGAATACATTGAATACATGGAACACATTGAACACATTGAACACATGGAACACATGGAATACATGTAACACATTGAACACATTGAATACATGGAACACATTGAACACATTGAACACATGGAACACAAGGAATACATGGAACACATTGAATACATGGAACACATGGAATACATTGAATACATGGAACACATTGAACACATTGAACACATGGAATACATTGAATACATGGAACACATTGAATACATGGAACACATGGAATACATTGAATACATGGAACACATTGAACACATTGAACACATGGAACACATGGAATACATGTAACACATTGAACACATTGAATACATGGAACACATTGAACACATTGAACACATGGAATACATGGAATACATGGAACACATTGAATACATGGAACACATGGAATACATTGAATACATGGAACACATTGAATACATGGAATACATGGAACACATTGAATACATGGAACACATTGAACACATTGAACACATTGAATACATGGAACACATTGAACACATGGAATACATTGAACACATTGAATACATGGAACACATGGAAACATGAAACATGAACACATGAACACATTGAATACATGGAACACATTGAACACATGGAATACATGGAACACATTGAATACATGGAACACATGGAATACATGGAACACATTGAATACATGGAATACATTGAATACAAAACATGGAACACATTGAACACATTGAATACATGGAAACATTGAATACATGAACACATGGAACACATTGAATACATGGAATACATTGAATACATGGAACACATTGAACACATTGAATACATGGAACACATTGAATACATTGAATACATGGAACACATTGAATACATTGAATACATTGAATACATGGAACACATGGAACACATTGAATACATTGAATACATTGAATACATGGAACACATTGAACACATTGAATACATGGAATACATGGAACACATTGAACACATTGAATACATGGAATACATGGAACACATTGAATACATGGAACACATTGAACACATGGAATACATTGAACACATTGAATACATGGAACACATGGAACACATTGAACACATTGAATACATGGAATACATTGAATACATGGAACACATGGAACACATTGAATACATGGAATACATTGAACACATGGAATACATGGAACACATTGAATACATGGAATACATTGAATACATGGAACACATGGAACACATTGAACACATTGAATACATGGAATACATTGAATACATGGAACACATGGAACACATTGAATACATGGAACACATTGAATACATGGAACACATGGAACACATTGAATACATGGAACACATTGAACACATTGAATACATTGAATACATGGAATACATGGAACACATGAACACATTGAATACATGGAACACATTGAATACATGGAACACATTGAACACATTGAATACATGGAATACATTGAACACATGGAATACATTGAATACATGGAACACATTGAATACATGGAACACATGGAACACATTGAACACATTGAACACATTGAACACATGGAACACATGGAATACATTGAACACATGGAATACATGAACACATGGAACACATTGAACACATGGAACACATGGAACACATGGAACACATGGAACACATTGAATACATGGAACACATTGAATACATTGAATACATGGAATACATGGAACACATTGAATACATTGAATACATGGAACACATTGAACACATTGAATACATGGAACACATTGAATACATTGAATACATTGAACACATGGAACACATGGAATACATGGAACACATTGAATACATGGAACACATTGAATACATGGAACACATTGAATACATTGAATACATGGAACACATTGACATTGAATACATGGAACACATTGAACACATTGAACATATGGAACACATTGAACACATTGAATACATGGAATACATGGAACACATTGAACACATTGAACACATTGAATACATGGAATACATTGAACACATGGAACACATTGAATACATGGAACACATTGAACACATTGAATACATGGAACACATTGAATACATGGAACACATGGAATACATGGAACACATTGAATACATGGAACATTGAACACATGAACAATGGAAACATGAACACATTGAATACATGGAATACATGGAACACATGGAACACATTGAATACATAGAACACATTGAATACATGGAACACATGGAACACATGGAATACATGGAACACATTGAATACATTGAATACATGGAACACATTGAATACATGGAACACATGGAACACATGGAATACATGGAACACATTGAATACATTGAATACATGGAACACATTGAATACATGGAACACATGGAACACATGGAATACATGGAACACATTGAATACATTGAATACATGGAACACATTGAATACATGGAACACATTGAATACATGGAACACATGGAATACATTGAATACATGGAACACATTGAATACATGGAATACATGGAACACATGGAATACATGGAATACATGTAACACATTGAATACATGGAACACATTGAATACATGGAACACATTGAATACATGGAATACATGTAACACATTGAATACATGGAACACATTGAACACATGGAATACATGTAACACATTGAATACATGGAACACATTGAATACATGGAATACATGGAATACATGGAATACATGTAACACATTGAATACATGGAACACATTGAATACATGGAACACATTGAATACATTGAATACATGGAACACATGGAATACATGGAACACATTGAATACATGGAACACATTGAATATATGGAACACATTGAACACATGGAACACATGGATGTTCATCCGTAATATGCAGTAGCATGCATACATAATGATCACTAACATATATTGTGAACGTGTACAATGGCTGTCCGATTAGCGCAGTGGTTAGCGCTCTCCCTTCTCACCAATGCAACCCGGGTTCGATCCACGGACCGGCGGGTAGTATGTGAGATGGTAAGGTGGTCGCCAGATCGGACAGGTGAGTTTTCTCCGGGTACTCCGATTTCCTCCCACACTAAAGACCACAGTATACGCTTTCATCCGCGCCAAGGAGAGTGATTAATATAAGTTGTTAATCGTTGTAAAATAAAAGTTTTAAAGTTTTTTAACGTGTACAGGCATGCAAATTGCAAACTAAAGTTGAACCGACAGACTAAATAAACAGAGGCAATGTGTCAAAAGGATCGTAGTGGACGTCGTGATAGCGCAGTGGTAGTCCGTTCGCTTCAAGTGCGAATGGCCGGGAGTTCAAGTCCCGCTGGAGCCGTTAAGTTTGTGTCCGTTGGCAAGTCATTTAAATTCCACATTGTCTATTCTCTTTCCGTCGTGGCGATGTATTTCATCAGGAATGAGGTCTCGAACGTGATTAATATAAGTTGTAATAACTTGTCTCGTAATCGAGCTCAAATAAATGTGTATAAACTGAAAGAATTGTACACAGATTGTAATGGAACTGTTCGGTTTTAGCGTATACACGGCCCCTACGATACTTTTTTTACCCATGATGGCAATACACTATTTCTTTTAATTTGAGCATGTTCATTTCGACTAATACGACATGAATGGCCAACTGGGACTTCTCTGAGCAATGATCTTAGATCTGGATGCTGGATTTTTTTAAATCTGGTTTATAAGACGTTTCATTCAATTGCTCAAAATGTTTATTATAATTAAATGTGTGCAGTTTTGCACATGTACTATATTATGTGTAAATATGAGTGTGTATATATAATGAATAAACGACGATTCTGACTTCACCAAATAAAATAAAAATCCGATTTGTTAATATTGAATGGTTGGTTGGTTGGTATAAACATAACGAATTTGATTTATTCATGGCCGAACGAATAAAACCGTAATGATACATAGCTATTTTATAACATTCTTATTGACTATGGTGCATTACTTCAACACTAAATGATCACGCAAATCCCAATGCAATAGATTTATACTTTAACTCATGTAACACATGGAACACATGGAACACATGGAACACATTGAACACATGGAACACATGGAATACATGGAATACATGGAACACATGGAACACATGGAACACATTGAATACATGGAACACATGGAATACATGGAACACATGGAATACATGGAACACATGGAATACATGTAACACATTGAACACATTGAATACATGGAACACATTGAACACATTGAACACATGGAACACATGGAATACATGTAACACATTGAACACATTGAATACATGGAACACATTGAACACATTGAACACATGGAATACATGGAACACATTGAATACATGGAACACATGGAATACATTGAATACATGGAACACATTGAACACATGGAATACATTGAATACATGGAACACATTGAATACATGGAACACATGGAATACATTGAATACATGGAACACATTGAACACATTGAACACATGGAACACATGGAATACATGTAACACATTGACCACATTGAATACATGGAACACATGGAACACATTGAACACATTGAACACATGTAACACATGGAATACATGGAACACATTGAATACATGGAACACATGGAATACATGGAACACATTGAATACATGGAACACATGGAATACATTGAATACATGGAACACATTGAATACATGGAACACATTGAATACATGGAACACATTGAATACATGGAACACATTGAATACATGGAACACATTGAACACATGGAACACATTGAACACATTGAATACATGGAACACATGGAATACATGGAACACATTGAATACATGGAACACATGGCATACATGGAACACATTGAATACATTGAATACATGGAACACATTGAATACATGGAACACATTGAACACATTGAACACATGTAACACATGGAATACATGGAACACATTGAATACATTGAATACATGGAACACATTGAATACATTGAACACATGGAACACATGGAATACATGGAACACATTGAATACATGGAACACATTGAATACATGGAACACATTGAACACATTGAACACATGGAATACATGGAACACATTGAATACATTGAATACATTGAACACATGGAACACATGTAATACATGGAACACATTGAATACATGGAACACATGGAATACATGGAACACATTGAATACATTGAATACATGGAATACATTGACATTGAATACATGGAACACATTGAACACATTGAACATATGGAACACATTGAACACATTGAATACATGGAATACATGTAACACATTGAACACATTGAATACATGGAATACATGTAACACATGGAACACATTGAATACATGGAAGACATTGAACACATTGAATATATGGAACACATGGAATACATGGAACACATGGAATACATGGAACACATTGAATACATGGAACACATTGAACACATTGAACATATGGAACACATTGAACACATTGAATACATGGAATACATGTAACACATTGAATACATTGAATACATTGAATACATGGAACACATTGAATACATGGAACACATGGAATACATGGAACACATTGAATACATTGAATACATGGAATACATTGACATTGAATACATGGAACACATTGAACACATTGAACATATGGAACACATTGAACACATTGAATACATGGAATACATGTAACACATTGAACACATTGAATACATGGAATACATGTAACACATGGAACACATTGAATACATGGAACACATTGAACACATTGAATATATGGAACACATGGAATACATGGAACACATGGAATACATGGAACACATTGAATACATGGAACACATTGAACACATTGAACATATGGAACACATTGAATACATGGAATACATGTAACACATTGAACACATTGAATACATTGAATACATGGAATACATGGAACACATTGAATACATGGAACACATTGAATACATGGAATACATGGAACACATTGAACACATGGAACACATGGAACACATTGAATACATTGAATACATGGAATACATGGAACACATTGAATACATGGAATACATGGAACACATTGAATACATTGAATACATGGAACACATTGAATACATGGAATACATGGAACACATTGAACACATTGAATACATGGAACACATTGAACACATGCAATACATTGAACACATTGAATACATGGAACACATGGAACACATTGAACACATTGAATACATTGAATACATGGAACACATTGAATACATTGAATACATGCAATATACATGGAATACATGGAACACATGGAACACATTGAATACATGGAATACATTGAACACATGGAATACATTGAACACATGGAATACATGGAACACATTGAATACATGGAATACATTGAATACATGTAACACATGGAACACATTGAACACATGGAACACATTGAATACATGGAATACATGTAACACATGGAACACATTGAATACATGGAATACATTGAATACATGGAACACATGGAACACATTGAACACATTGAATACATGGAACACATTGAACACATTGAATACATTGAATACATGGAATACATGGAACACATTGAACACATTGAATACATTGAATACATGGAACACATTGAACTCATTGAATACATGGAACACATGGAACACATTGAATACATTGAATACATGGAACACATTGAACACATTGAATACATGGAATACATGGAACACATTGAATACATGGAACACATTGAATACATGGAACACATGGAACACATTGAATACATGGAACACATTGAATACATGGAACACATTGAATACATGGAACACATTGAATACATTGAATACATGGAACACATTGAATACATGGAACACATTGAATACATTGAATACATGGAACACATTGAATACATTGAATACATGGAATACATTGAACACATTGAATACATTGAATACATGGAACACATTGAACACATTGAATACATTGAATACATGGAACACATTGAACTCATTGAATACATGGAACACATGGAACACATTGAATACATTGAATACATGGAATACATGGAACACATTGACACATTGAATACATTGAATACATGGAACACATTGAACCATTGAATACATGGAACACATGGAACACATGGAACACATTGAATACATTGAATACATGGAACACATTGAACACATTGAATACATGGAATACATGGAACACATTGAATACATGGAACACATTGAATACATGGAACACATTGAATACATGGAACACATTGAATACATGGAACACATTGAATACATTGAATACATGGAACACATTGAATACATGGAACACATTGAATACATTGAATACATGGAACACATTGAATACATTGAATACATGGAATACATGGAACACATTGAATACATTGAACACATTGAATACATTGAATACATGGAATACATTGAATACATTGAATACATGGAACACATTGAACACATTGAATACATGGAACACATGGAATACATTGAATACATGGAACACATTGAACACATTGAATACATGGAATACATTGAATACATGGAACACATTGAACACATTGAATACATGGAATACATTGAATACATGGAACACATTGAATACATTGAATACATGGAATACATTGAATACATGGAACACATTGAACACATTGAATACATGGAACACATGGAACACATTGAATACATGGAACACATTGAATACATGGAACACATTGAACACATTGAACACATTGAATACATGGAATACATTGAATACATGGAACACATGGAATACATGGAACACATTGAACACATTGAACACATTGAATACATTGAATACATGGAACACATTGAACACATTGAACACATTGAATACATTGAATACATGGAACACATTGAATACATGGAACACATTGAACACATTGAACACATGGAACACATGGAATACATTGAACACATGGAATACATGTAACACATGGAACACATTGAACACATGGAACACATGTAACACATGGAACACATTGAATACATGGAACACATTGAATACATTGAATACATGGAATACATGTAACACATTGAACACATTGAATACATGGAATACATGTAACACATTGAACACATGGAACACATGGAATACATGGAACACATTGAATACATGGAACACATTGAATACATGGAACACACGGAATACATGGAACACATTGAATACATGGAACACATGGAACACATGGAACACATTGAATACATGGAACACATTGAATACATGGAACACATTGAATACATGGAACACTTTGAATACATTGAATACATGGAACACATTGAATACATGGAACACATTGAATACATTGAATACATGGAACACATTGAATACATTGAATACATGGAACACATTGAACACATTTAACACATTGAATACATGGAACACATTGAACACATTGAACACATGGAATACATGGAACACATTGAACACATTGAACACATTGAATACATGGAATACATGTAACACATTGAACACATTGAATACATGGAATACATGTAACACATTGAACACATTGAACACATGGAATACATGGAACACATTGAATACATGGAACACATTGAATACATTGAATACATGGAATACATGTAACACATTGAACACATTGAACACATGGAATACATGGAACACATGGAATACATGGAATACATGGAACACATTGAATACATTGAATACATTGAATACATGGAATACATGTAACACATTGAATACATGGAATACATGTAACACATTGAACACATTGAACACATTGAACACATGGAATACATGGAACACATGGAATACATGGAACACATGGAACACATGGAATACATGGAACACATTGAATACATGGAACACATGGAATACATGGAACACATTGAATACATGGAACACATGGAATACATGGAACACATGGAATACATGGAACACATGGAATACATGGAATACATGGAACACATTGAATACATGGAACACATGGAATACATGGAACACATTGAATACATGGAACACATTGAATACATGGAACACATGGAATACATGGAACACATTGAATACATGGAACACATGGAATACATGGAACACATTGAATACATGGAACACATTGAATACATTGAACACATGGAATACATGGAACACATTGAATACATTGAATATATGGAATACATGTAACACATTGAATACATTGAACACATTGAATACATGGAACACATTGAATACATTGAACACATTGAATACATGGAACACATGGAATACATGGAACACATTGAATACATGGAACACATTGAATACATGGAATACATGGAATACATGTAACACATTGAATACATTGAATACATGGAATACATGTAACACATTGAACACATTGAACACATGGAATACATGGAACACATGGAATACATGGAACACATTGAATACTTGGAACACATGGAATACATGGAACACATTGAATACATGGAACACATGGAATACATGTAACACATGGAACACATTGAATACATGGAACACATGGAATACATGGAACACATTGAACACATGGAATACATGGAACACATTGAACACATTGAACACATTGAATACATGGAACACATGGAATACATGGAACACATTGAATACATGGAATACATGGAACACATTGAATACATGGAACACATTGAATACATTGAACACATTGAATACATGGAACACATGGAATACATGGAACACATGGAATACATGGAACACATTGAATACATGGAACACATTGAATACATGGAACACATGGAACACATTGAATACATGGAACACATTGAATACATGGAACACATGTAACACATTGAACACATTGAATACATGGAATACATGTAACACATTGAACACATTGAATACATGGAACACATTGAATACATGGAACACATTGAATACATGGAACACATTGAATACATGGAACACTTGGAACACATGGAATACATGGAATACATGTAACACATTGAACACATTGAATACATGGAATACATGGAATACATTGAATACATTGAATACATTGAATACATGGAACACATTGAATACATTGAATACATTGAATACATGGAACACATTGAACACATTGAACACATGGAATACATGGAACACATTGAATACATTGAATACATGGAACACATGGAATACATGGAACACATGGAATACATGGAACACATGGAACACATTGAATACATGGAACACATTGAATACATTGAATACATGGAACACATGGAATACATGGAACACATGGAACACATGGAACACATTGAATACATGGAACACATGGAATACATGGAACACATGGAATACATGGAACACATGGAATACATGGAACACATGGAATACATTGAATACATGGAACACATGGAACACATTGAACACATGGAACACATGGAATACATGGAACACATTGAACACATTGAATACATTGAATACATGGAACACATTGAACACATTGAACACATGGAACACATGGAATACATGTAACACATTGAACACATTGAATACATGGAACACATTGAACACATTGAACACATGGAACACATGGAATACATGGAACACATTGAATACATGGAACACATGGAATACATTGAATACATGGAACACATTGAACACATTGAACACATGGAATACATTGAATACATGGAACACATTGAATACATGGAACACATGGAATACATTGAATACATGGAACACATTGAACACATTGAACACATGGAACACATGGAATACATGTAACACATTGAACACATTGAATACATGGAACACATGGAATACATGGAACACATTGAATACATGGAACACATGGAATACATTGAATACATGGAACACATTGAATACATGGAACACATTGAATACATGGAACACATTGAACACATGGAACACATTGAACACATTGAATACATGGAACACATTGAACACATTGAACACATGGAACACATGGAATACATGGAACACATTGAATACATGGAACACATGGAATACATGGAACACATTGAATACATTGAATACATGGAACACATTGAATACATGGAACACATTGAACACATTGAACACATGGAACACATGGAATACATGGAACACATTGAATACATTGAATACATTGAATACATGGAACACATTGAATACATTGAACACATGGAACACATGGAATACATTGAATACATTGAATACATGTAACACATTGAATACATTGAATACATTGAACACATTGAACACATGGAATACATGGAACACATTGAATACATTGAATACATTGAACACATGGAACACATGGAATACATGGAACACATTGAATACATGGAACACATGGAATACATGGAATACATTGAATACATGGAATACATTGACATTGAATACATGGAACACATTGAATACATTGAATACATGGAATACATTGACATTGAATACATGGAACACATTGAACACATTGAACATATGGAACACATTGAACACATTGAATACATGGAATACATGTAACACATTGAACACATTGAATACATGGAATACATGTAACACATGGAACACATTGAATACATGGAACACATTGAACACATTGAATATATGGAACACATGGAATACATGGAACACATGGAATACATGGAACACATTGAATACATGGAACACATTGAACACATTGAACATATAGAACACATTGAACACATTGAATACATGGAATACATGTAACACATTGAATACATTGAATACATTGAATACATGGAACACATTGAATACATGGAACACATGGAATACATGGAACACATTGAATACATTGAATACATGGAATACATTGACATTGAATACATGGAACACATTGAACACATTGAACATATGGAACACATTGAACACATTGAATACATGGAATACATGTAACACATTGAACACATTGAATACATGGAATACATGTAACACATGGAACACATTGAATACATGGAACACATTGAACACATTGAATATATGGAACACATGGAATACATGGAACACATGGAATACATGGAACACATTGAATACATGGAACACATTGAACACATTGAACATATGGAACACATTGAACACATTGAATACATGGAATACATGTAACACATTGAACACATTGAATACATTGAATACATGGAATACATGGAACACATTGAATACATGGAACACATTGAATACATGGAATACATGGAACACATTGAACACATGGAACACATGGAACACATTGAATACATTGAATACATGGAATACATGGAACACATTGAATACATGGAATACATGGAACACATTGAATACATGGAATACATGGAACACATTGAACACATTGAATACATGGAACACATTGAACACATGGAACACATGGAACACATTGAATACATGGAATACATGGAACACATTGAATACATTGAATACATGGAATACATGGAACACATTGAATACATGGAACACATTGAATACATGGAACACATTGAATACATTGAATACATGGAATACATGGAACACATTGAATACATTGAATACATGGAATACATGGAACACATTGAATACATGGAACACATTGAATACATGGAACACATTGAATACATGGAATACATGGAACACATTGAACACATGGAACACATGGAACACATTGAATACATGGAATACATGGAACACATTGAATACATTGAATACATGGAATACATGGAACACATTGAATACATGGAACACATTGAATACATGGAACACATTGAATACATTGAATACATGGAATACATGGAACACATTGAATACATGGAATACATGGAACACATTGAATACATGGAACACATTGAATACATGGAACACATTGAACACATGGAACACATTGAATACATGGAACACATTGAATACATTGAATACATGGAACACATTGAATACATTGAATACATGGAACACATTGAATACATTGAATACATGGAACACATTGAATACATTGAATACATGGAACACATTGAATACATGGAACACATTGAATACAGAAACATGAACACATTGAATACATGGAACACATTGAATACATTGAATACATGGAACACATTGAATACATTGAATACATGGAACACATTGAATACATGGAACACATTGAATACATTGAATACATGGAACACATTGAATACATTAAATACATGGAACACATTGAATACATTGAATACATTGAATACATTGAATACATGGAATACATTGAACACATGGAACACATGGAATACATTGAATACATGGAACACGTTGAATACATGGAACACATTGAATACATGGAACACATTGAATACATTGAATACATGGAACACATTGAATACATGGAACACATTGAATACATTGAATACATGGAATACATTGAACACATGGAACACATGGAATACATGGAACACATTGAATACATGGAACACATGGAACACATGGAACACATTGAATACATAGAACACATTGAATACATGGAACACATGGAACACATGGAATACATGGAACACATTGAATACATTGAATACATGGAACACATTGAATACATGGAACACATGGAACACATGGAATACATGGAACACATTGAATACATTGAATACATGGAACACATTGAATACATGGAACACATGGAATACATTGAATACATGGAACACATTGAATACATGGAATACATGGAACACATGGAATACATTGAATACATGGAACACATTGAATACATTGAATACATGGAACACATTGAATACATGGAACACATGGAATACATTGAATACATGGAACACATTGAATACATGGAATACATGGAACACATGGAATACATGGAATACATGTAACACATTGAATACATGGAACACATTGAATACATGGAACACATTGAATACATGGAATACATGTAACACATTGAATACATGGAACACATTGAACACATGGAATACATGTAACACATTGAATACATGGAACACATTGAATACATGGAATACATGGAATACATGGAATACATGTAACACATTGAATACATGGAACACATTGAATACATGGAACACATTGAATACATGGAACACATGGAATACATGGAACACA
>CM026394.1:10678955-10755405 GCA_014843695.1 Archivesica marissinica | reverse complement strand
ATATCGAAACGACGGAGACAACAACTGAAATAACAATGACAAAAACTGAAACGCGTGTGTCAGAAACTGAAACGCTCGTGTCAGAAACTGAAACGCTCGTGTCAGAAACTGAATCGCTAGTGTCAAAAACTGAAACGGACTCTATGGAGAATTACGTGTTAACGGGTAAAAACTGAAAAGCTAATGACAGAAACTGAAACGCTCGTGTCAGAAACTGAAACGCTAGTGTCAAAAACTGAAACGTTCGTGTCAGAAACTGAAACGCTCGTGTCAGAAACCGAATCGCTAGTGTCAAAAACTGAAACGGACTCTATGGAGAATTACGTGTTAACGGGTAAAAACTGAAACGCTAATGACAGAAACTGAAACGCTCGTGTCAGAAACTGAAACGCTAGTGTCAAAAACTGAAACGCTCGTGTCAGAAACTGAAACGCTCGTGTCAGAAACTGAAACGCTACTGTCAAAAAATTGAAACGTTCGATACAAAAACTGAAACGCTACGGTGTAATACAAGTTCTGACGACATAATACTATGGTAAGGTCCATGTTTTGTGTTGGAAGATGCGGAATGTACGTAGATATGGTGCGATAGTGCGTATATCTTGTAGTAATATACATAGATATGGTGATATAGTGCGTATATCTTGTAGTAATGAACGTATATATTGTGCGATAGTGTGTAGATCTCGTAGTAATGAACGTATATATGTTTAGATAGTGAATAATTTCTTGTAGTAATGTACGTAGATATAGTGAGATACTGCGTATATCGTGTAGTAATGTACGTAAATATTGTGAGATAGTGGATATATCTTGTAGTAATGTATGTATATATATATAATATATATTATACTAATATATATACTATTTAATATAGATATAGTGTGTATATCTTTGTAGTAATTTCCCAGATATGGTGAGACAGTGTGTAGTTATTGTAGTAATGTATGTAGATATGGTGCGATAGTGCGTATATCTTGTAGTAATGAATGTAGATATGGTGATATAGTGAATAATATCTTGTAGTAATGTACGTAACTATGGTGATATAGTGGATATATCTTGTAGTAATATAGGTAGATATGGTGATATAGTGTGTAGATCTTGTAGTAATGAATGTATATATGGTGAAATAGTGTGTAGATCCCGTAGTAATGAATGTAGATATAGTGAGATAGTGTATATATCTATTAGTAATGTACGTAGATATGGTGAGATAGTGGATTTATATTGTTGTAATATATGTAGATATGGTGAGACAGTGCGTATATCTTGTAGTAATGTATGTATATATGGTGAGACAGTGCCTATATCTTGTAGCAATGTATGTAGATATTGTGAGATAGTGTGAGTATATCTTGTAGTATGGTATGTAGATATGGTGAACATACATACATTTGAGACCTTCGTAAATTTATATATAGGATTTAGAAAGCAGACTATTAAAAGCAGTGCAATATTATAATATAGTACTGCAGATGAGGATATGCATACATCGTGTGCGGGAATACAATATCTAATTTTGTGTTCTTTACGTTTATTTATCGTCGCCAGCGGTTGCCCATATGAGCGACGCCTCCCGAAGAGATTAGTCATTTTAGATATTTGGAGGATAGTGCGATGATACAGACAGAGACCCAATCCAGAGTCTCATATGGTTCTTTTACGTGTAAAATAGCAATACCGGTTCTAACTGGTTTTCTATTTATAGTAACGTATGTCATTGTTATTTATAGCAATACGTTCTGATTGGATGAATATAAACAGTCTGTTCCAACTAGTTTTCTATTTATAGTAACTTAGTTCATTTATAGGATAGGTCTATACGTGTCTGGGCATGATTTCGTGACGTCAACGACTGACTGATGCAATATTCTGGAAACTATAAACACGCTCAGTCCTTTGATATTTAGATACTTATACGTATTATATAATAGAGTATCGCGGCCATCAACATCTTACGATCGAAATGACGATAATAAATATAATCATTTTATCGGTATAATGAGAATGTGTAGAGGGGGGGAGTAATTGTGTACGAACATTAGCTACGTAATTAGAATTAAGGGTAGATACGGACAGAAATGGAGCGACACACCCCGAGTCGAATGGATCATTAATAAGAGAGATAGTGTTTTCCCGCCATTTTTATCCTCCATTTTGAAAATCGTAGGCGCTGAACGTATAATCGTTTAGTACGATTATCGAAACCTCCGGATAGATAGGACCTATAATAAAGCTTATATAACGTATTTATATCGGTACTTACGGTTTTTCGGATCACTACTTCCGGTATGAGGTCTGACCATTAATTGAGTCGCGGATTCGTCATTGTCTCTTCGTGATCTTTCCGACGATACCAAACAAGGCCAGTTTCCTCGAAAGTTCATTTTTCATCAAACTTAGTTACGATTAAAGGGAGATAATCAGTATTATAGATATATCGACTAATGATAGATCAAAATGAAGGTAGCGTCGGACTCGTGACGTCGATACGCGTATATTAGAACTAACGTATAGTTATGTTACTTAGGTTTAATTTTTTTTTTTCATTTTCGTTTTAGGGACTTTAAGGATATATAAAATCTTTAAACCGCGATATCTCGAAAACTACTCCACGTATAAATAAAGGAAAAATATCCGAAAAATTGATGACGTCAGATTCGTAGGCCAAGTCTTTTAGCTCCACTATAAACAGCGTAGAGCGTGCTCATACGCGGCGCTACCCCTATATCTAATAATCTAATTATGGATATCCGTATAAATACTAAATAAAGAGCGAAACGTCGCCCCATAATTATTGCTGTTTTTAGATTGATTTGAGTACCGCTGTAGGCCTACATACAGCATGTACATACATGTACATCTTATAATTCGAACATAATGCGACATATGTACGCTAAATGACCATTACATATCCATCATGAAAACATCAAAGCCGTTGTTTTGGAGGACAGTGTACAAGGCATAAGACAGACAGACAGACAGACAGACAAACAGACAGACAGACAGACATACAGACAGACAGACAGACAGACAGACAGACAGACAGACAGACAGACAGACAGACAGACAGACAGACGGACGGACGGACGGACGGACATACACACAGACAGACACACAGACAGACAGACAGACGGATGGACAGATATACAGACAGACAGACAGACAGACAGACACACATACACAGAACAGACAGACAGACAGACACACATACACAGACAGACAGACAGAACAGACAGACAGACAGACAGACAGACAGACAGACAGACAGACAGACAGACAGACAGACAGACAGACAGACAGACAGACAGACAGACAGACAGACAGACAGACAGACAGACAGACAGACAGACTGATTGTAAATATGATATGACGTTATGTTTACATGTTTTAAATATTCTTGCTATAATGAAGCGTTACAGCCCAATTTATGCTAATGTTTATATTTGCCCTTAATTATACATTAATTGCGCGAACTCTCACGCTGAGATACAACGTGGGTTTACGCGTCAAAATGTACGCGTGTCAAGATGTCAAATAAATCAAACTTGAAACGAGCCGAATACTGTTCCATGGAAAATACCTTTGAGTTGATAAGCAGACATGGTGAAATAAATATTTCGTTCTCATTTTTGACATTGCATTTTCCACAGACACTTTACCGCGGTTTAACGTCCCATCTGAAAGACCGTTAATTTTATTAGGGTCAGACGGGGGATCGAACCTGCGTTCCCTGGATTACCGGTCCATCGTTTTACCACTGGGCTACAGATCCGTCTGTTTATTATAACACAGCGGTTACAAATTATTTATATGGATTGATTAATATTATCGAATCACTTTTATATATTAGACATTGTTATATATATAGAGTATTTATCGCCTTAATCTTAATTACATTACTATCATATGATATTAAATTAATAATAATTTAGAAGCATTTAGGAAATATTGAAAATAATATTAATGAATATTACCTCCCTTTATTTAATTAAGTATTATGAGACTACAAATAATATAGACAGACAGACAGACAGACGGACGGACGGACGGGACAGACAGACGGACGGACGGACGGACGGACAGACAGACAGACAGACAGACAGTGATTACAAGAATTCCCCACGGCAAGTACGCATACATTTAGCGAACGAAAGCGATTTTAATTATTTGCAGATACGTCTTAAAGACAATCTTGGTTGGGTGTTAATAAAATAATGTCCATTAATGACTCATCACAGACGGTTCTTGTCTTATGAAATAGTGTAGTTGTGATAACTCAGAAGCAAGCCCTGTCTTCAACATCATTGGGATATCTCCGCATCAATTAGGACCAATTAGCTGCTGATGACCTCCCGATTAAGTTATGTACGCACTCTGGGCTTATCAGTTAATCCTCTATGTTGCAGTTTAGAGAAATGTTATTGGTCTTACCTTTAGCTTTTAAAGGCTGGCATTGACAAACTCGGTATGTAAACGTATTAATTACTTCGATTTGCTTAGAATCAGGAAACAATTTGCCATGCGATATTTATAATTACCTGTGTCAGTGTTTGGTTCCATGCTGTTTTCTCGATGCTTAAGTATTTCTATGGCATTCCATGACACTAATGACGGATTTTGTAGTAAATACTGTTGCAAACGGCTTTCGCCTTCATTTTCTGTACTGATGGTGTTGGGTGAGGTGCCTAAACTGAGATGTATCGTGCGATTGTAGCTGTGCTCCGTGTCTTGAAGACGGACATGGAACATCGAGTATTACACATTTATATTAATCGTTCCATCCCGCGTCTCATATTGGATGGATAATATTATTTTATTACAAAATTATATTTGCTCGATCGCGAAACAAGTTCTTACGACTTATCGCTCTGGATATCTCATTCCTGATGGAATCCATCGCCCTCTAAAACGTACATTACGGATTATTAATAATTTATCGCGCTTTTATGGAATTATACGTAACGAGATAAGATATATATTATTCATTTTCGCTAAAGTACATAGGTTAAGTTTGCGTATAATTAGGATTTCTTACGCGATAAAAACGTACGCCGAGTTTGAATAATATAATGAACTTACCCGTTGACAGCATGGTTGAAGTTCGTGAAGCTTATGAAACGATTGAGGCCTAAGTCCGTTCTAATCGGTCTATATTTATAGAAGCGTTCGTAATCGTTATTTATGGATCGGTTCGTAGTCGTTATTTATAGAAACGTACGCGCTCGCTATTTATATAGCGGTTCGTAGTCGTTATTTATAGAAACGTACGCGCTCGCTATTTATAGAGCGGTTCGTTCCCATTGGTGTCTCTCATTGGTCGGTGTAATAGGGTATGTAGTAATAACGTACGCTTCGTTTTCTTATACACCACTTTCACTCTGTTACTGTACCGATCAGTATACCGATGTCGTAAAAGAACGTCAGTTCGTTTCGCTTCGCTTAACTTCATCCGGTTTTTATACAAATTTATTTTAGCTCGATCGCGAAACGAGCTATTCAGACTCTCGAGACCTCGTTCCTGATGGAGCTGCGCTATCGCGACTTCCTGTCGTACGGAGGTGCCTGTCCCATGATTGCGAGATGGATTTGGTCACCATCAGGTAACCAGAGCTCAGTACATCCGTGACAGCCAGTCGTTGTCCCGCGACAACCACTCGCTACACGACCTCGGTACACGGTCGACAGGCCTCACATACCGTACATGAGGGCCGATGCAGCGATAACTCTACCCCGGCCAGCGGTAAGCCCGGATCTGAATCCGTGTGTGGGCGGAGAATGTACGGACCAGTTGGAAGCGGCTCTGTATGGATGTTATTGACCCGAGAACGGATCCGACTGGAAGCATGAGACGTAGGGTGTCATCCGGGTACGTGGCGGGGCCACCGGGTACCGATTATTCTGACGTACGTGTCTTCGAAGAAATGCGACAACGCTCCGGATATGTAATAGCGTACATATGTCGCATTATGTTCGAATTATAAGATGTACATTATCCGATAAGCCCGGACATAATCGTGAGGTCATCCAAAATGGACGCCGCGTAGAGACTTGTTACTAGATCGTCCGATACGCCTTCGTACACGGAACTCGGTAGTTGCGCGATACGTCATCAATAGACTAAAAATATACGCGCACGCGCGTGACCTACTTTATATTACCTTATATGCAAATGAGTTACTATAAAGCGTATTCAAAATGGCGCCCGTTTGTTTACATCCAAAGAGCTGACTTTACCAAAAAAGCAAAGAGCTGGGTAGTTGCACGATACGTCATCAATAGGCTCTATAGTGACGCGTATACGAAAAAAGCAAAGAGCTCTGTAGTTGCGCGATACGTCATCAATACACTAAAAATAAACGCGCACGCGCGTGACCTACTTTATATTACCTTATATGCAAATGAGTTACTATAAATAGAATTCAAAATGGCGCCCGTTTGTTTGCATCCAAAGAGCTGACTTTACCAAAAAAGCAAAGAGCTGGGTAATTGCGCGATACGTCATCAATAGGCTCTATAGTGACGCGTATACCAAAAAAGCAAAGAGCTCTGTAGTTGCGCGATACGTCATCAATATACTAAAAATAAACGCGCACGCGCGTGACCTACTTTATATTACCTTATATGCAAATGAGTTACTATAAATAGAATTCAAAATGGCGCCCGTTTGTTTACATCCAAAGAGCTGACTTTACTACTTATACTACTCTGGCCTTTTGACAGCAGTCCAATATTAATAATAAATTAATAATGGACTGCAAGTACACATGTATGACGTCACGACAGTATTTTAAATATGGATAATATATCAGTGGAAACCGACATACACTCTTTTCTAGTCTTTTACATACAGTAAATATAATTCCTTATTCAATTCTTAACAATTAATGAACACAGTCATCAACCACTCTGAATCAATATTATTGCTAATGTTGTCGTGGTCACACTGAGCAATGGTACTATGCGCATCACGTGACATACAAGTGATATTTCAAACTAAAGGAAAAACTGTTTGCTTTTTTGTTTTGTTTTGTTTGGTGGGGGGGGGGGGGCATATGGAAGAACTTGGGTCATATGGCGACTATACAGCTATTGTTGGTGGAGGAAGATTCCGGGTGCTCATCAGAACATTATTTCAGGCACGGACGGACACCTGTGTAAAACCACGCAAGCCCCAAAGACAAACAAATAAATGTTCTTGCAAGTGTACTATCAAAGTTACTGTTACTGTTTTTGTTGCTGTTGAAATGTTGTGTATAAACATACATGCACATGCAATTAGTAGGATACCTTCCAGTTGGGCGACACGTGGTTGTACTACACCGACAATCAACACTTTAAAAGCAGACGACATAATCCGTTCTATGACATGAGAACGTTTCATTGAAATAGACGATGGCGTTGTTTCGTTCATTTCCGGATACAAGCATTACGCCGGAAGTATATAAATGTGCGTCCAGTGAATGACGCCTGATTTGATAACACTTTGGCTATTTCATAATATGTGCAGAAGATAAACTATGTTATCTTTATATCATATTGTATGTAGATCGTTTCCAGTTAATTTGTATTCAGTTTAGTGTCAATAAAATCTTCCGGTAAATACTACTGTTACGATATTGTCATGTTAGATGCAATTTGTGATGACAAGTGAAATGTAATTTTGTCATTTGATTCGGATAAGTGGTTTTTGTTGTGTAGATAGGCGAGTTCCAGGCGAGTTCCATTAAAGAGTGTCGGTCTGCTGCCGAGCATAATGTATTAGTGTAAAGACAGACGATTGTTGAGAGGGTAAACACTGCACTATTTTGTTTCATTTGACATTGTTTTGAAGTGTTGTTTGAAAGCTTGGCTTGCCTCACTACTAGAACATTACAATTGACTGAAAGTAGTTCGATTTGCTCTATTAATGTTTTTGTGTGTTAGTCTTTGGAGTTTTTAGCGTCGTGCCATTGTTGACAACGATGGCAATATAACGCATAACATCAACGGGGTATGCAATGTGATGTAATTATATAAGTTGTCAACGTATATAAAGCTTACACATGGAAAAAGCATGTTTAATCCAAGGTTACCTTGTTGACAACGATGGCAATATGCATGACATCAAAGGGATATGCAAATTGGCGTATGAATACCACTACTAAAGCCATGCCACGTTTCATTTATCTATATGACTTGAATACCAATACGAACTTGATTAACAACCAGGCTTGGCGAACGCCATTGTAGACTAACTGATGATCGGATTAGTTCGCGCATCCGCTATTATCTTGCACAGCGTATGTACTTCCGGTTTGCGTAAATCAACCGGTAAACACACTCACTCACATTACCTGACTTACGATTCTATTAATGTTTCCATGAACGGACAACATTTAATTCCTCTAATAATCGAAGCCAAATAAATCGATTCTGCCCTAGACCAACATAGGTCAATGTTTTCTCTCTCATCTCCGTTAAGCCTGCTGTCTAAAGATTTCACTATCGGAATATGCTTCTGTCGTTTCTCCAGAGACAAGAAGCTATATACACATATACTAGGACGTAGTTTGTGGTGGGTTTGCGGTGGTTTTGCGGTGCGTCTGTGGTGGGTTTGCGGTGTTTCTGCGGTGGGTTTGCGGTGGGTTTGCGGTGTGTCTGCGGTGGGTTTGCGGTGGGTTTGCGGTGCGTCTGCGGTGGGTTTGCGGTGCGTCTGCCGTGGGATTGCGGTTCGTCTGCGGTGTGTCTTCGGTGGGATTGCGGTGTGTCTACGGTGGGTTTGCGGTGGGTTTGTGGTGGGTTTGCGGTGGGTTTGCAGTCTATTCGTTATATCAGGACCACATCGGCTCTGAGCCGGATAGTATTGCCTGGTCAGCATTTTATGATGGCAATTGATTGTACAATTTCAGCATACAATTTATATTTAAAAGATCAATTTAACGGGTTCGTAGCACGTACTTGCTGCACACACAGCTCACCCTACGAATCTTATATAGATTCATTATCCGACTCCACGCAATTAATATTTTCCATAATCTTAAAAAAACAGAATCGTTTCAGCTTGTATAACTCTGGCTAGTCGTATAGCACGTGATCGACTGCCCAATTGTGAGTAGTAATCGACGAGATGAGTGTAATCAGCTTCACACATACTACCTAGAGCAGAGACATGTCAACATTGTGGAATTGGCACAATTAATATGCTAAACGTCTATGGTATTTCGACGAATTAAGACAACAATCCAAGAAAAGCTCTTCCATTACTTCATCTATATAAGACATATATTTTAAACAATTATTTCTTCGTTATTAATGCTGGTGGATTAAGATGTCGTTCGTGGTGTACATGATGACGTTTGATGTTAAGATACAGTTTACGTTTGTAACTACTTGTATTTGTTTCCTACTATTTGAGTACAACTGTGTTTTAGTATAATTAAATTGAATGGCTGCAATGCACAGTTATTTCACTCAGCCGACAATCGTTACAGATAGCAATTCTCAGTTGTGCTGCCAATGTGTCTGCATGCAGATCCGGAACAAAAAACATTCATTTCATTATAAACCGCAAAAAACATTCATTTCATTATAAACCGCAGCTTCAGAAAAACGAAAACATTTTGATAGCAACAATTTTTGTTTCTTATTTACTAAATCTTTGAAATAAACCATGGAAACAGGTGGTCGACAACCTCATCAAAATTATAAGAGAAAATGATGACGCGATACCAAATCGATACTAAAGTTGAGCCGCCTGTGGTCGAGTGGTTAATGTCGCTGATTTGTATACCACTGTAACCTATTATCACTGAACGAACGGTATATTTTTCTCTAAGGTCGTCTCCGCCGAGGCATTTGGACGACTGGTTTCTCTAAGAAGTTTATGTAGTGATCTACGTTGTTTAGGTGGACAGCTGGAAACGCATCTTCGTTCTTCTCAGGGTGACCAGTCCTGTATCATGTTTCGAAGGGGTCCCTTGTAGGGCCACATCCTCCACAGCTCACAGCAGCAATAATGGTTCCGGTTTCTTCGCTGGGGTCCTCACGCCATCAAGAAGTCTGCGTCCCACCGTCTTCCTTGAAGGAGATCCGTCCCCTTGAAGGAGCCGGCTAAAAGAAAACCAGCAATCCGCCGCCGCTAGCACTAAGTGTTGCTTTCTCGCCAAGTAGGGAAGTTAGTAGTAAGGTACTCTATATGTAAATGTATAGAGTTACACGATTCCGATGGCGTGGCTTCCGTCAGCGAAGTCCTTGAACCATATTCCTGCTGTGAGCTGTTCCTATATCACGATGTGCACGTTGTGGAGGAGAAGCCTGCACGGATGATACATCACTGATGATACAAGACCGTATCTCTTTATATGAAAACGCTGGCAGTTTCTTACGGAGGTTTGTGTACCACCGGAGCATGCACATGCAATGTGTTGTTAGGTAAAATGCCCGTCGCTCAAATGGGCAAATGGTAGCGATGTTAAATAAACTTAAATATAAAAAATATAAATATACAAAAGTTGAGCTACTATTCATGTCTTGACTGACAGACATCCATTCCAACTGGAATAACTTTCCAGAAATATAAGTTAGTATGTCCATACACTATACTATACGAAGCGCGTGATAACAAGATTCAATTCCGGAGTCACGTAGTCCTACCCGGAAGTAAATTAATGTATTTCCGGTAACACATTCATATTGAACAATATTCTGATTAATACTACTTCTAAACTTGTCCGTTATACGGAAATGAATATATTGATTGTGAAAAACACTATACATGTATAGTAGTAATTGTTGTTAGTTTCTAATTCGCCACGCGCAACCTACCACAAATCATTTAGTCAGTCATCAGCGTATAGATTAACCCATTCAACACCAAGTAACTGACATAGACTGGTGCATGATATTTTCAGACCAATAAATTAATAAGAAAATTACATTTGGACCAGTTCATTTATCAAAATGGGTAATTTTTGCCTAAAAATAGTAATATTACTGGCAAAAAGTGCAGATCCTGATGAGACGGCTCGTCACGAGCCGGCTCACCTGGATCTACACTTTTTGTAAGCCTATTGAGAGGCCTGTGGTGTTGAAAGGGTTAATAATAATTTATTGCAAATCATTAGTAAATATGTCATACACATAAAGATACAATACAGAGCATGAAAATACAAATGGTTTGGACCCCATGTTTTAACAACATTATACAACGGTCCGCATCACCAAGTATATAAGGCCGTTTTCTTTAGTGCGGGTCGCAGACGGATCTGTACCACTGGACTGGTAATCCAGGGATCGCAGGTTCGAATCCCCCGTCTGACCCTAATACAATTAACAGTCTTTCAGTTGGGACGTTAAACCGAGGTCTCGTGTCGGTGCTTTACATCGTGCACGTAAAAGAACCAGAGGAGACTCTGCAATGGGTCTCTGTCTGTATCATTGCACTATCCGCCAACATCTAAAATGACTAATATCTTCAGGAGGCGTCGCTCATATGGGCAGCCGGTAGCGACGATAAATAAACGTAAAACACACACGCAATCTGTCGCGAATTTAGGCGATATTTTATAGTTCATGAACAATGAACGGAGTTGCTCCGTTCATTCCAATTTTGCATACCTTGTATTTAAATCTTCAAGATCAGCGGAGTCGTATATTTATTGTTCCGTTTTTTCCACTTATGTAACTAACACTTACATAGCATGGCGTTCGCGTGCTTTACATACTTCACGAGCATCAGTAGGTCCTGGTGAGTATGTATAGAACGTGAAAGCCAAACTTCCGGGGAGAGAACTAAGAGAGACATAAGCACTTTTAACGTTAGTGACTATGGAATTAAATTAAAAACAGTGGACATCATTAAAGGATAGAAATGGTAATGTGGACTTTATTTATTATTTCTCTTTGTTAACTATGCGAACTCTCCTCATCCACGTGGCGTTGATTTAAAGTTAAAATCCAAAAGGCCTTCGCTACACAATCGAGCTAAAATAAATTTGTATTGTATAAACTAATCACTTTTACAATGTTCTAAGCTATTTTCTACCATCGACTTCCAAGGCAAATGTTGAAGTAAAGCCGTCACTACGCTTCCAGAAAGTAATTATGAGGGTAAATTACGATATATTATTTATTTATTTAGAGTGCAACCATATACACCTAGATCCAATTCTGTAAACGTTTACCTGACACATGAACACAATACCCTTTCAGTTAGTTCTAGAATTTCTTTCTGTCCTATATAATACCCATCAGTATTTGATGTGGTGTTCATACATACTGTATAAACTAAGCCAGAATGTTCGTACAATGTACACAACATGATTGAGTAATATCAGTGTGGGTGCCATACCGTATCCGCAACAACAGCAGCAGTCGGTGTGTGTTATGAAATGCAACAAGAGACATCGCTAATTTTCTGTTATCTCCCTTGGCAGATAAAGTCTGATTTATCCCAAAATATAAATAGGTCCTTTTTAGTTGGACACCTTTGTTTTTACTGTTGTTCCCTAACCAGATGTTGCAGTATGATAAATGTGATTTTATCCAAATCGTGTTAAAAAGTACTCATATATAATACTATAGGAGCTCTGTCGAGATATACTAATATAATTAATTTAATATCAATAAGAAGCAATAGTGAATTGCTAGCATGTTGTACAAAGGAATCAATGATAAAAACAGAGGAAAACACTTAATATGATCAATTTTTAGAGAGTATTCAGGGACAGTAACTGACCGATGTCTCTCAATAATTGCTTTCCAATGCTGCAATTAGATATTTCAAAAGCAAGTCTCTTATAAAACAGCGATATTATAGCAAAGCGATATGATATTCCAGGAAATACTAGATAACGAGAATGTAACGTTACACACTCTTCATTAAAACCGAGCATGGTTCCAAGCGGCAGCTCATTTTAATGGAAAAACAATTTCCATATAGCTAGAACCAAAGACAATCCAGAACAAATTGATATTTAAAGGTCAGATTGATTTCTCTGAGAATCTGTATAGTCTGCCGGAATATGCACGTGTTTCATGTTATGTTTTATTATTATCCTGTTCTCCAATTTCAAATCCTGCTCAAGTGATATGTGCCCGAGGATATAAAACTATTCTCAGATCTCAAGCTCAAGTAATTTGATTGGTTGAGTCTGAGTTTTACACTCAGCAGAGCCACTCAGAAGCTTGCGACTGAGTTTGAAATTGGAGATTTAGTGTTATAACCTCGGGCTATGGCATAGTTGGTTGAATCTGAGATTTGCTCTTGGTTAAGCCAATGAGGAATCTTGAGTCTGAGTTTGAGATTGAGGTCATGGTATCGTTGACTATTTCTTATAAACGAAAAGATGAACATTTTTCTCGGTATCATTAATAACTATTTGACCCTAAGTGCAAGAAAAATCTAGAATGTTGTCCCAATGTAAATTAGCCGATAAGCAGTGATCGATAGACAACCGCAGACATAGTTATCTCACATGTAGATTACGTTGATCTATAGTGAACTCAGACATAGTGAAACACTCGCGTATTACGTCATAGAAATTTGCCGTCGTCTGCTTTGTTTGTAACCAAGTCATTTGTCAAGTTCTCTTGTGTGTATTTTACGTTTATTTATCGTCGCTACCGGTTGCCTCATGAAGAGGGTCATTTTAGATTTTGGAGGATAGTGCACTGATACAGACAGAAATCTATTCCAGAGTCTCCTCTGGTTCTTTTATGTGCACGGTGTAAAGCACCGACACGAGAACTCGGTTTAACGTCCCATGTAAAAGACTGTTAATTTTATTAGGGTCAGACGGGAGATTGACCCTACGATCCCTGGATTACCAGTCCAGCGTGTTACCACTGGACTACAGATCCGTCTGCAAGTTCTCTTGCTGGTCTGATTACTCCTAACCTACCGTACATATTTTATTGAAATTCTGGTTAATTGTTAATTATGCTTTATTATGTATATTAGAGATAAAACGTTTTTTTTTTCAAAATTCTAAAATAACCGTTCGGTAGAATTTGACAGATTTTCAGGCAAATAATGTCGGTCTTGTACGAAATTCTGCGGGATACAGCATTGTTGCAGTTCTTAACCTGATTAGTATAAAAGGGCTGGTATCGGTTAAACAGTATAGGACGGATATGTAGTCCAGTGGTAACACGCTGGACTGGTAATCCAGGGGATCGCAAGTTCGATCCCCCGTCTGACCCTAATACAATTAACAGTCTTTCAGATGGGACATTAAACCGAGGTCTCGTGTCGGTGCTGTACACCGTCTGTATCATTGCACTATCCTACAACAATCTAAAATGACTAAGATCTTCAGAAGACGTCGCTCATATGGGCAACCGGTAGCGACGACAAATAAACGTAAAACACACACACAGTATAGGGATAACAGGGGTAACAGTTGAGCATAGCTAGGAATTTAGAACTTTTAGGATGTTGCTTAATAGAGCAAAATTGAATAATTACACTAAAATGTTCGTATTTGTTTAATAACTTTTAATCATTTTAAATATGAGTTATTACAGAGTTTTATCTCGAAAGGAATAATGAGTACACGTATGCAGTAATTGTAAAATATTCTGTGTTGTATCTAGAATGAAATTGGACATAGATAACTTTATTTCCTCCACTGCAGGGAGAGCCACATACAATATAAACATAAACATCTAATTTACAAAGAACACAGTCTAATACAAATTACAATTATACTTGACAATTATTTGATACATATATAAAGATGTAAAAACTCTCGATTCAATAACAAATCATGAACATACGGGCATCGGTGTACAATTGCCAACCCCATTTAAAAATAGCGCTGTGTTGCTTGTAGGCAATTTAGAAAATAATAAAACACATGTTAAAAAACTTGCTAAATATTTCTGGGGATATTTGTTGAGAAAGAAAGCACAGCCTGTTGTGCATGTGCACGTAAGTTTTTATTAAAGTGACATGTGCATGTATGTATGTTCCATTAATGTCAAACCCCTTGCGGGGACCTAGACATGTTTTCTTGGACAGGTTTAGCCGACCTAAGTGGTTAACCAGTACTAAGCAATGTGTGTGAGGTGCCTTGCTCAATGACACAACATACGTGGCCTGACCGAGTATCGAACCCGGGACCGTTAGATTCCAAATCCGACGCTCTACCACGGGACCACGGACGCCACACATGTGCACATTTCAACACATTTTATATAGCCAAATATTAAACAACAAGAAGACGCACCCGACCTATAGGTCACCTAATAATATGCATTCAATAATAATTATATACAGTGTGAACAGAAGCGATCTGATCATTAGATTAATAAATTGAAAAATATGGCGCTATTCACAAATCATATGGGTTATAAATGTACAATGTAATTAGGGACGTATCCATATGACACAGGTACCCCCAGCTTCTTCCCTTATCTACAATGACAAGGTCCATTACTGTGACCTAATAGCGCGGTAGTACCAACACACCAGTCGAGCGCACGCACGCACAAGAGCAGATGTGAGTCCCTCACATTGGGGCACAACAAGAATTGCAATGGTATACAATACTGCCACCGATTTCAGTCGGTATATGTTGCTGTGCCAAATACTGCGCTTGGCAGAATGCATAACAGTTCGAGTGTAATGTCTTATCAACTTCCGATTTTATAAAAACTGTACAGATCGCAGGGAGTTGAATTTTCAAGTTTATCTAAAGGAAAGGAACCACGCTTCCTGCTTCTATGAATTATAGTTGCAATGTAAACTTGTTTGCATAGTTGAAAGTAGATGAAAGAAATTTGGATTATATTTGTTAAAGATCGGTATTATTTGCTTGGTCGATGATGTACAATGATTTTACAGAACTTTTTGTTTGATCTACAATTCACTTTGGTCCAATTAATAGCAACCGATTAAATGCTCAATAACAATATTGTATTGCATTTATCAAATGTACATTTAATACAAATTCCCCATCTAACTGTGTCACAAAGTTGATATGCGAGCCTCAATTTCTGCATACTTGTATAGTAAAAACTTGCATCATCTTTTTGGGTAAATTTGAACTATCTTATAAATCAGTACCTTTTTGATCGGATACTTTGTACATTATTTACGGTATCCGAAATCATAAACAGCCATGCATATTTTGTCAAATTCGACCCAGAACTCATACTTTTATCACAAGCATATTTTTGTAATGATAATGTACGTTAGATCAATGTCAGGCAAGGCATCTTTTGATAAAGCGTTACACAATAGGGTGAGTTATCTTGCGAAGCGTCATAGGTAAAATATCTAGTTCTTCGGGAAACGTGTATTTAACCCATTCAACACCAAGTAACTGACATGGACTGGTGCGTGATATTTTCAGACCAATAAATTAATAAGAAAATTACCTTTGGACCAGTTCATTTATCAAAATGGGTAATTTTATCTAAAAATAGTAATAATTATTACTGGCAAAAAAGTGCAGATCCTGATGAGACGGCTCGTCACGAGCCGGCTCATCTGGATCTACACTTTTCATAAGCCTATTTAGAGGCCTGTGGGGTTGAAAGGGTTAAAATGTACAGACATATATGTACTGCCTCTTTTTCATCGTAATTTAGCAACATTTTCTAGGGGCTAACCCCAAAATACCCCCCCTCCAACACCATCATCGCGTCTCATAATCCGTCCTGCCCCTTTTCTGACCCACCCTGCCCATTTCCCGACCACTTTGCCCCTTTTTTTACCCTAGAATAATCCCTACAAATGGCTTGGGACCTCAAATGTTGCCAGTATTTTATCGCATCATCCGCTATTCACGAGGATGTAGAGATATACTTCAGGTCAATAGAGAACGAGTGGGTAACACCTGACAGCACACTGACAAACCAAGTCGCCAAACCACCCTCAATATTCACCAGAATGCACCAAACACAATGCTGTCAGATTAGCGCAGTGGTTAGCGCGCTCGCTTCTCACCAATGCGACCCGGGTTCGATCCTCGGACAGGGAAGTATGTGAGATGGTACGATGGTCGCCAGATCGGACAGGTGGATTTTCTCCGGGTACTCCCGTTTCCTCCCACATGAATGACCACATTTACGCTTTCATCTGAGCCAACGAAAGTGATTAATATAAGTTGTTAAAACTTGCTTCGCAATCGTTGTAAAATAAATAAAGTATAATAATAAAAAAAACACAATGCTCAATCCCCAAAATTGTTACAAGGGGCATGCCATCGGCAAACTCACGCTCTTATCGCCAATTCTTGGAACCTAACCAGATCACAATTTCTAATCAACGGCTCCCTAAGATATCTCAGTGTGCAGCACATTCAATGCAAACGCCTGTTAGTTTAAATTAAAGGTATGCTTCTCGCTATACCACTGGTTCCCAGTTGATAAACACATTCAAAAGATAAATATAGATTCCAATAATCTCAACAATCATAGAGTCAATCTATTCTAGCCACGACAACAAACTAATAGAATTTCCCGCTCTTTTCCCATCTCCAAACTTGACTATTTTCTCTACTGTACTCTTTATTATTTATATATCAACCCGTGTCACAACTTCTGTTAACTAATTACATGTATACTCATATGTCATGTAAATGATCTGAGTTAATAAAGAATAATTGAATTGAATTGAATTGGGAAGATCACACTTATACCTTGGTAAAAACCAGTACTTCGCTCCCACCTCCGTAAGCGACTGCCAACGTCATCAATAGAACGTCAGATTATACTAGAGATACATCGAGTCGTCGTTGCGTAGTGGGTGGAACAGCTAGTGTAAATATGGGCTGCATGTATTCATTATAGTGCTTTCGCTTAGTTTATGCGCTTTCGCTTAGTTTATGCAATTATTTGGTTCTTTTCTTGTCAAAACCGTCATTTAGTTTAATTTTACACTATTGTGACGTTCTGGTGCGGGACCGTCTGCTAATGTTGTTAAAACGTGTGACAGAAACCATTTGTATTATCATGAAGAAGAAGAATGCTTTAATAACTTAAACTGTACAGTTTTTTGTTATATACAAACATACAATGTTACATTCTATAACAATGACAATGATGCGATGGTGAGATGAGGATGAACTTTCGGATTTATACATACCAATTTAACACAGAACAAATATGAGGGTAATGCTTTCAAAAACAAAAACGTCTATATAAATGATTACGTAATTGTATTGCGTAATGAAAGCGCCTCATGGATAAATTTACAAATATTTAGTAATTCGTGGTAATGTGTGCATTGGAACAACACAATCGGTTTATGCATACTCAGACGGATTCTATAAAATTGTTTGATATGTTTTTGCCTTAATGCAGTAAACACAGATCATTTAAACATGAAGTGAAATTCGTCTTCGATATCATTGTTATTGCATAATAAACATAGGCGTTCATTTTGTTCAATACGATTTCTACCATGGCGGCCTGTTTCTATTCTTGTATTATCATGCTATGTTCTTGTATTTATGCTTTGTATATTATAATTATCATGTTGAATGCAATAAAATATTATTAAACTAAACGTCCTCACCTACCATCAGTTGTTCCAAATATGTAGTGAACTCAAAACCCGTACAATATCATAGTTGGGGTGGGGGGCTGATCAGTAGTTTTCTCACATATTACGAAGTTGATCAACTCAAGCTAAATGTCATATAATAATAATTTTAATAATAATAATAATTTTAATAATAATAATAATATTATTAATAATAATAATAAGCAACATAAATAAATCAAAGGCACGCGAATGGCAGTATTTTAAACCGTAAATACCCGGCTTTCCCGGAAATATAACGATATTTCTTAATGCTTTACAATGAATGATAGAGTTTTCTCAGTGAAAGAAAAAACTCCATCCTATACAGCTTTTTGAAACAGTGAAAGATGGTATTTTCTCTGCCACTGGTTGCGTTTCATATTCCTGCGCGGTTAGATGTACTTTTATATCTTAGCTATTTTCTGACTATCATGAACAGTTAATTATTAAGTAACATATTCTAATGAATTTATTTTGTCTGTAGTCTGTCTTAAATTTTGACAGCAAACAGAAACTAACTTGAAAATTATACAGGAACTATTTCTTATTACGGACGTTCACACTAAGAGAAGTGATTGTGCGGTTGTGTCAAGTTGTGCAATGAAGCTCCAGACAGGGCAATTAAAATTTAAAATGAATACATTTTGAAAACAAATATTATATTAGCCATATTATTTCATCACGTGATCAACGAAATACAAATTTTGGTTATCACACGATTAAATAAAATCATATCTTACACTAATAAACACAACTATCTTGTATACCTACGGCTAGGTTAGGCTATCCAATCAAAATACTGGACGCTGCATTGGTGTGCAATAAAATAATTGTTTCATAAAATGCTGTTATGCATTATATTTCAACATGAACAATATCACTACACACTCAGAATCCAATATGGCTACCAAGTGTTTGTTTTGAAAATAGTTAAGCTCCCAGCCAAAATCTATCAACAAATATCTATCACCTTCCAATCGCGCATGCTATCAGTATATCACTAATGATTTCTCATGTTGGTATCAGAAAACGCTACTATACTCACGTTTGCTCTGTCCGGGAATGTTTGCAAGCACATAACACACTAACCCTTAATTTAGGAAACAAATACAATGCTCGTCATTAAGTTAGCTTCGGAGAGTCTATAGGGAACGCAGCAATCATATCGACTATCCATGTGCAGTGTACATGCCGTTATATTATACACACGTGTACAGGCCGTAATATTTCACAGACGGATCTGTAGTCCAGTGGTAACACGCTGGACTGATAATCCAGGGATCGTAGGTTCGATCCCCCGTCTGACCTTAATACAATTTAACAGTTTTTCAGATGGGACGTTAAACCGAGGTCTCGTGTCGGTGCTTTACATCGTGCACGTAAAAGAACCAGAGGAGACTCTGGAATGGGTCTCTGTCTGTATCATTGCACTGTTCTCCAAAAATCTAAAATGACTAATCTCTTCAGGAGGCAACGATAAATAAACGTAAAACACACACAGTTATATTATACAAACGTGGAAGTCGTGATAGCGCAGTTGTAGCGCGTTCGCTTCAAGTGCGAATGGCCCGGAGTTCGAGCCCCACTGGAGCCGTTACGATTGTACCCTTAGGCAATGCATTTAAACTCCACAAAGTGAACATCTTTAGAAATATAAGAACACGTATATATATATTCGTTTATGGGCATTTTCCGGACTATGTTTACGGAATTTCCAATAAAAGAAATTGTTCGAGTCAATCGGATGGGGCCCGAGAGCATTATGGGCCCCTAGTCATTGCATACATTCCCCTATTGGGTAATCTGCTACTGTATGTATCCATACAGCATTGCAGTATTTACAGATCTAAAGTAAATGCAGTATCAATATGCCATGTATACGCATGCGTGGTCAAGTGGTTACGGTCGCTGACTTGTATACCATTGTAACCTATCATCACTGATGGTCAATGGTTCGAGCTCCGCTCAGGCCGTGCCTCATTTATATGAATAAAAAGTTGGCAGTTTCTTACAGAGGTTGGTACACCAAGTACTAGTTACCCGCTGGAGCCTGCCCAGGAAAGGTGTTAGGTAAACTGCCCGCCGACGATATAACCCAAAATGGTGCTGATGCAGGCGTAAAACCGAACAAACATAAACAAAACACTTCATCGATATTAACTTAAAATGTTTACAAAGTAGGAAATATAACTTGTATTTACACAGCCCTATCATGGCGTGTAAGTCGTCAAGTTTACTGCACTAAACCCAATAACACGCAATATAACGCCCATAAAGTAGCCACGTTAATTGCAATATAATTCTATTCTTATCACATTGATATTTTCGATTTATCTCGTGCACATTGTTCCTGAAATTCTTGTTCTATAAATAGTAACAGCATGACTTTACCATTGTTAGCGTATTGCAGAATGATATTTTAAGTACCAAAGATACAACATATAATGACTGTATATTGCTTGCTTACAAAAGAAACATTTTCCAATAATCATTCCCATCGTACTTGCAGACGGTAACTCAAATAGCGCGAAAACCTAACACTGATCGCTGAGCATTCGATCGGATCGTTTTGAGAAGTAGTTTATAATCTGATCTTTCGGTTTGTGCGGGAACGTTACTACTGTTTCTTCCTATAGTAATCTTTAGGGTATCGATCTCAATTCGTCTTGATAGGTTATTGGAAGATTCACCAATACGCGCCTGGGTTGCATTGTCTGAATCTGTCTATGATGGATATTGGCTACTACCCATACTGTATGGGTTTTATATATGGTACTGGCACTTTTCACACGTACGAAGGAACTTCTAAGTGTATATTATCCGGACTTAATTATCAAGTAACTAATATGCATGTACGTACAGATTTATGAATTGTCAGGTGCAAATTGGCGGTGTTCCGCATGTGAGCAATTTGTGACGTCATGATAGATTGATCACCGTGAAAGCACCGAATAAGAATAGCAGCAGACGGCACCATGTTTCACTTTCTAAAGAGACACAAGGATACAAAGATGCCGTCGAATGTGGATCCCGGCTCTCCTCTAGCAAAGCCACTTAGTGCAATAGCGGTACCCGGCATGTACCTGTTTTATAAATACAGTGAATTTAAACGGAACCAGCAAGAAGCACATAGAAAAAAAGTAACTGAAAAGGAATTGGACCATCTTAATCATAAAATCGTAAGTGTTAATGTTGTGATGATATTATCTTAAAGTCCCTAGCGTACCTTGCTGTAGTAGTTAGTTTAATTTCTTTAAATATTAAACATAAATAAAACATCGTGCTTTAATGGTTACAAATTAAATAAGACACGTGTATTATAGTATGCAACTTATTTACTATTTATTTATTCTTCATTCAAGTCTCATCCACGTGCATCATATTTACAACAACACGGATAAAACATAATTATAGCAGTATATAGTTAATCTAAATACAATAATACAACACAGATCAAACATAATTATAGCAGTAAATAGTTAATCTAAATACAATAATACAACACAGATCAAACATAATTATAGCAGTATATAGTTATTCTCTATACAATAATACAACACAGATCAAACATAATTATAGGAGTATATAGTTATTCTAAATACAATAATACAACACAGATCAAACATAATTATAGCAGTATATAGTTATTCTCTATACAATAATACAACACAGATCAAACATAATTATAGCAGTATATAGTTATTCTCTATACAATAATACAACACAGATCAAACATAATTATAGCAGTATATAGTTATTCTCTATACAATAAGAAGAGACTCCACACATATTTATACATTGATAAAACTATATTAACCATTCAAATCGTCAGCTAAAACAGTATTAAGAAACGTTACACATACAGGTAAAACAGTATTAAGAAACGTTGCACATACAGCTAAAACAGTATTAAGAAACGTTACACATACAGGTAAAACAGTATTAAGAAACGTTGCACATACAGCTAAAACAGTATTAAGAAACGTTGCACATACAGCTAAAACAGTATTAAGAAACGTTATACATACAGCTAAAACAGTATTAAGAAACGTTACACATACAGCTAAAACAGTATTAAGAAACGTTACACATACAGCTAAAACAGTATTAAGAAACGTTACACATACAGCTAAAACAGTATTAAGAAACGTTGCACATACAGCTAAAACAGTATTAAGAAACGTTACACATACAGGTAAAACAGTATTAAGAAACGTTGCACATACAGCTAAAACAGTATTAAGAAACGTTACACATACAGGTAAAACAGTATTAAGAAACGTTACACATACAGCTAAAACAGTATTAAGAAACGTTACACATACAGGTAAAACAGTATTAAGAAACGTTGCACATACAGCTAAAACAGTATTAAGAAACGTTATACATACAGCTAAAACAGTATTAAGAAACGTTATACATACAGCTAAAACAGTATTAAGAAACGTTATACATACAGCTAAAACAGTATTAAGAAACGTTATACATACAGCTAAAACAGTATTAAGAAACGTTATACATACAACAATGCCTATTAATCAATTTTAGAAGTTTAATCTTAATTTATTTTACAATGATTGCGAAGCAAGTTCTAACAACTTATATTAATCACTCTCGTTGACGCGGATGAACGCGTATATGGGGTCATTCTTGGGAAGGAAACCGGAGTACCTGGAGAAAACCTGCCTGTCCGATCTGGCGACCACCGTACCATCTCACATACTTCAATTTTGATTAATTATAAAGAATATATTTAAGATTTTAATTTAGGGTAATAATGATTAGGATTAAGTTAAAACCGTGATTATTTCAACACTTGGCATAGGAATAGCAGCATAAGTGTTTATTTATATGATTATTTCTAAACAATTAATTTAACATTTAAAATAGTAGCAATATCTAGAAATAGTAATAATTGTTTATATAAATACCAAAAACATGACCACTTATTATACACATTTCCTTTCTTTATTTAATTACTCAAGTGTG
This sequence comes from Archivesica marissinica, assembly GCA_014843695.1. Lineage (NCBI taxonomy): Eukaryota > Metazoa > Mollusca > Bivalvia > Venerida > Vesicomyidae > Archivesica > Archivesica marissinica. Next base: position 10,731,896 of record CM026394.1, on the reverse strand, counting down.
TGGGGGGGGGGAAATATACATGGAAAATTATGATATACAACATTGTAGTAAATATATATCGTCAATAACCGTGATCTTCGTCAGGCCTTTGTGTATTCGAGTGATTTTGTTTACTTTCTGGAACGCGAATGACGTTATAGCTCTCAAAAACATATTATTTGTTTTAGGGGCTAATAATATTCCCTTTTCAAAAGCGCAAAAAGTAGGTAAATATTCCCATTTTATTTCGAATGTATGGACATGCTGATGTTTCCATGTACCCTAAACAACCCTTAAACAATGACATTTCCATTCTGTATATACAATAGATATGTACTGTACATTATGAATGAATAAATATGTTTAAACCAACACTATGCAATAGATAAGTACTGTATATTATGAATAAATATGTTTAAACCAACACTATACAATAGATATGTACTGTACATTATGAATGTATAAATATGTTTAAACCAACACTATACAATAGATATGTACTGTACATTATGAATGTATAAATATGTTTAAACCAACACTATACAATAGATATGTACTGTACATTATGAATGTATAAATATGTTTAAACGAACACTATACAATAGATATGTACTGTACATTATGAATGAATAAATATGTTTAAACGAACACTATACAATAGATATGTACTGTACATTATGAATGAATAAATATGTTTAAACCAACACTATACAATAGATATGTACTGTACATTATGAATGTATAAATATGTTTAAACGAACACTATACAATAGATATGTACTGTACATTATGAATGTATAAATATGTTTAAACGAACACTATACAATAGATATGTACTGTACATTATGAATGAATAAATATGTTTAAACCAACACTATACAATAGATATGTACTGTACATTATGAATTAATAAATATGTTTAAACGAACACTATACAATAGATATGTACTGTACAGTATGAATGAATACATATGTTTAAACGAACACTATACAATAGATATGTACTGTACACTATGAATGTATAAATATGTTTAAACGAACACTATGATATAGATATGTACTGTACATTATGAATGAATAAATATGTTTAAACGAACACTATACAATAGATATGTACTGTACATTATGAATGAATAAATATGTTTAAACGAACACTATACAATAGATATGTACTGTACATTATGAATGTATAAATATGTTTAAACGAACACTATTCAATAGATATGTACTGTACATTATGAATGTATAAATATGTTTAAACGAACACTAACGGTAAAGCTGTACCATACACTGTTGTTATTGAGGTACACGAGTTGTTTTACGTAACTATGGATGTTGGCCCTATTTACATGATTTTGTATTTCGTACATTTGGAAAATAATTATTCAATATGATAGGAAAAAACAATAGATGATATCAACCGATGTAGACATTGTGATATCAACCGATGTAGATATTGTGATATCAACCGATGTAGACATTGTGATATCAACCGATGTAGATATTGTGATATCAACCGATGTAGACATTGTGATATCAACCGATGTAGACATTGTGATATCAACCGATGTAGATATTGTGATATCAACCGATGTAGACATTGTGATATCAACCGATGTAGATATTGTGATATCAACCGATGTAGATATTGTGATATCAACCGATGTAGACATTGTGATATCAACCGATGTAGATATTGTGATATCAACCGATGTAGATATTGTGATATCAACCGATGTAGATATTGTCATGTCATTTTGAATAGGTGGAAGACTGTGGCAATATTTATTTTGATAGCGCAATGGTAGAACATTCGCTTCTGATGCGAAATACCCGGAGTTCAGCCCCGTTGGGGCCGTTACGATTCTGCCCTTAGGCAAGACATTTAAATTCCACGTTGTCTCTTCTCTCTCCCTCGTAGCGATGGATTCCATCAGTAACGAGGTATCGAGAGCGATTAATATAAGTTGCAAGAACTTGTTTCGCAATCGAGCTAAAATAATTTTGTATAAGCTAACAATATTTACCAATATATGAATTATATAAACATGTACAATAAACACAACGATTCCTCGTGCAATATGAAACAAAGAACGCTGAATTCGCAAACATCTTGAAACAAATAATGTCGTATGACACATGGCGTGACGCTCATTAACGCATCGGAAACACATACATTTAGACGACCAGCTATTGTAAAATGCATTAAATGTTCTTCTGAGTTTGTGTCTATATTGAGACAAGATTTTTTCTGTCTGCTGACCTATGCGTTTACACATTTCTCATGTGGCCGATTCCATGCGAAAATGGGAACTCGGGACATTTTTCAGAAAATCATTCGAATTAAGTAACTTAAATTATTATTAGTTTCATACTTTGCTCCCCATAGCGTATGCTTAACTGTGCACGGTTGTCTTTTGAATACAACTAACGTAGCTGAAACTACACATACTATGCTAAGCTATGCAACACTATTGCCGGATATATTATATGTTAACTCTGCTGTCCGATTAGCGCAGTGGTTAGCGCGCTCGCTTCTCACCAATGGGACCCGGGTTCGATCCTCGGACAGGGAAGTATGTGAGATGGTACGATGGACGCCAGATCGGACAGGTGGGTTTTCTCCGGGTTCTCCGGGTACTCCGGTTTCCTCGCACATGAATGACCACATATACGCTTTCATCCGCGCCAACGAGAGTGATTAATATAAGTTGTTAAAACTTGCTTCGCAATCGTTGTAAAATAAATAAAGTATAACAAAACTAACTGCTAACAGTTAGGTAAGGTGTCTACCAGGTATACATATAGTTATGTCTAGCCGGTATATTAGGTTTATAAATGGGCATAAGAATAATTGTTTAATATACAACTATGCACATACCGGGTATTTACCAATCAAACAGGTTGTATAATCACCTTAGACACACGTATATATTAAAGCATGTATTGTTTCAATGACCAGTGGCTATATATATTATTTGTAAAATGTGCTGTACCATGTAAAACTCATGGGGTTGTAACCTTTTGTTGAATTATAGAACGTTATTAATGTTGGCGCGACGTTTCAAACGTTCTTTCAAAACCATCTGTTTATGTATGTCACTAAACAAGTCACAACAGACTATATATTATTCAAGAACGTTTAGATTTTATGTGCAGCTAAGACTATTATTTCGTGGTGATAGCGCTGTGGATGCGCGTTCGCTTCAGGTGCGAAAGGTCCGGAGTTCGAGCCCCGCTAGAGCCGTTACGACTGTACCCTTAGGCAATGCATTTAAATTCCACGTTGCATCTTTTCGCTCCCTCATGGCGATGGATTCCATCATGAATGAGGTCTCTAGAGTGATTAATATAAGTTGTAAGAACTTGTTTCGCAATCGAGCTAAAATAAAATACATTTGTATAAACTATTATTTCGATATGTTACATATCAAACAGGAACATATTTAGGGATAGGTGACAGAGTTGAAAACTCGCCTTATAGCTAGGCCTGAAAATAAATACAAAAATCTGTACAAAATGTAAGTTGAGTCAACTATGCCATGGTATGTGTATAAGTTCGCAGCATATTCTCTCTCCGGCTCGAATCCCCCGTCTGACCATAACAAAATGAACAGTCTTTCAGATGGGACGTTAAACCGAGGTCTCGTGTCGGTGCTGTACACTGTGCACGTAAAAGAACCAGAGGAGACTCTGGAATGGGTCTCTGTCTGTATTATTGCACTATCCTCCAAAATCTAGAATGACTAATATCTTCAGGAGGCGTCGCTCATATGGCCAACCGGTAGCGACGATAAATAAACGTAAAACACACTATCCGCCTCGGAAACACTGGACAAGTTTAACAAGTATAGTTATTGTTTAATCATTTTATCATATTTCATATTGTTCTATTATGACACAGAATCTACATACAATATATACAAAGAAAACAAAAATGGGTCGAGCCACAAGTTCTTACAACATTAGACGGCTCTTCCAAATTATAGTTATGACTTATTCCGTTTAAGGATACGTTTAAACGTTATTTATTTTACAACGATTGCGAAGTAAGTTCCAACAACTTATATTAATCACTCTCGTTGGCGCGGATGAAAGCGTATATATGGGGTCATTCTTGATGGGAGGAAACCGGAGTGCCCGGAGAAAACCCACCTGTCCGATCTGGCGACCACCGTACCATCTCACATACTTCCCGTTCCGAGGATTCTTAAGGATATTCCACAGATGTGTAAATATAGCCGCCATATTGCCGTATCAAAATATAGGTAAAGACATACTTTTATTTCCTTTCATTTCTTTCAAGATAATACCTTTAATACTTAGCTCGTAAGTAGTAGTAGTAATCTTTATTTACATCTCATCATTGTACGTACAATATTTACAATAATATTACATGTATAGTTTACATAATAAAAGTACAATGCCACTCCAACATGGAGTTATAAGAGATGAACAATATTATACATACTCATTTATCACAGTATGTTAGGGATAAAGCTGCAATATCCCTGCTAATCGGATATTAAAAACTGCTCTAAGACAATTATAAAACACGTGTATCCACGCTAAGTTAATCTGGTTTCAGCTCGTTGCCTATTTTATTTACATTATTTGTAGCATTCTCTAACTTACCTATATTTTGGCAAGCCAATATTGCGATCACATTTAGACTTTCGCGGAATGTCCTTAAATAATAGATCTCGTACTTCGGTTAGTAGGCATTACATTATTTAAGGACATTCGAATGTGTATAGCATGTTGATTGAAACAGTAGTTACATTTGTATTTCCCAAATGTATTTCTATACAGAATTCTGTATAATCAAACAATACTTGCCGTAGTATCAAACAATTTCTTGTCAAAGAGAATTAGAGATACAATAAATCTCGTAAATATGTTTATGCTGGAAAACCTAGATTTGAACTGAATATCTGAAGAACAGTATATGGCTGTCCTAACAGACGGATCTATAGCCCAGTGGTAACACGCTGGACTGGTAATCCAGCGATCGCAGGTTCGAGCCCCCGTCTGACCCTAATAAAATTAACAGTCTTTCAGATGGGACGTTACACCGAGGTCTCGTGTCGGTGCTTTACACCGTGCACGTAAAAGAACCAGAGGAGACTCTGGAATGGGTCTCTCTCTGTATCATTGCACTATCCTCCAAACTCTAAAATCTAATATCTTCAGGAGGCGTCGCTCATATGGGCAACCGGTAGCGACGATAAATAAACGTAAAAAAAAGCGCAGTGGTTAGCCGTAAACTAAAGCATGCATTAAACTAATGCTGTAAGAACTCATTTTAGTTATACAAATTTATTTTAGCTCGATTGCGAAACAAGTTCTTTCAACTTATATTAATCACTCTCGAGACCTCATTCCTGATGGAATCCATCGCCACGAGGGAGAGAGAAGAGGCAATGTGGAATTTAAATGCCTTGTCTAAGGGCACAATCGTAACGGCTCCAGCTGGGCTCGAACTCCGGACCTTTCGCACCTGAAGCGAACACGCATCCACTGAGCTATGACTTCCACTAAGCTTAAATAAAGAATGTTTGCTAGCTTGAATTGCTGTTTCCGTTTGCCATGATATCATGGTGCGATCAATCTGTATTATATTCGTACATATCATCAATAAGTGATCAATTTGTATCTTGTTTTGATGAGCTACCTTAATTGGCTTAATGATCGTTGTCTCTATACCGCGAAAGCGTTGTATATTGTTGTTGTTGTTGTTGTTGTTGTTGTTGTTGTTGTTGTTGTTGTTGTTGTTGTTGTTGTTGTTGTTGTTGTTGTTGTTGTTGTTGTTGTTGTTGTTGTGCATACATTGCTTATCCGTAACTCGTATGACACTACCGGCAGATACGATCTGGGAATCCAGGAGTTCGATCCCCCGTCTGACCCTAATAAAATTAACAGTCTTTCAGATGGGACGTTAAACCGAGGTCTCGTGTCGGTGCTTTACACCGTGCACGTAAAAGAACCAGAGGAGACTCTAAAATCTAAAATGACTAATATCTTCAGGAGGCGTCGCTGATATGGGCAACCGGTAGCGACGATAAATAAACGTAAAAAAATTATGAGAGAACTCATTAAACGTTAATCTAAGTTAAGCTTAAAGACAGCCATTCTCAGAATAGAGTAAATATAGCAATGGTAATGCACAACTGTGATCTAGAATGTGTACAATATCATCTGAAGTATTAATAGTAGAAATATGTGATTAGTTTGTATTGTCATTGTTTCACCTTAAGTAGAGAATTTTAAACTATTGGATAGTTGGAGCATTTTGAACTGAGTGAGGCAATTCATTCCAAATAGATGAACCGGTAGCGACGATAAATAAACGTAAAACACACACAGATACAATCTGTAACTGTAATGGATTACGGCCATGTACAATACGTTTGTACAGATTCTTTAATATTCCAACCAACACATAAGATTATGTATAGAAACGTTGCACTTTCTTTCTGTTGGAACACCACTACTATCCATCCAAGCATTCTGAACACATAGAAATTGCATTGTTAGCTTGCAAGTTACAAAGTGTATGACAATTGTATATGCAACGCAATAACTTTAAACAATACGTTTATACAAACTTACTTTAGCTCGATTGCGAAACAAGTTCCTACAACTTATATCCCAACTTGAAATCCAATCGTTTTTAACATTTCTGATGTACTTGAACATTGTTGAAAACAGCTTTATGTTGCCCATATGAGCGACGCCTCCTGAAGATATTAGTCATTTTAGATTTTGGAGGATAGTGCAATGATACAGACAAAGACACACTCCACAGAGTCTCCTCTGGTTCTTTTACGTGCACAGTGTAAAGCACCGACACGAGACCTCGGTTTAACGTTCCCTTTGAAAGACTGTTAATTTTATTAGGGTCAGACGGGGGATCGAACCTGAGATCCCTGGATTACCAGTCCAGCGTGTTACCACTGTACTACAGATCCGTCTGTAATTTAATCTAGAAATCTTCAGTATTCCACTATCGCTTTATATGATTATTAAACTACTATATCTCGACAGATATCCTACAGTGTATGGAATGGGTACTTATTTGTAAAACAATGTTATCAGTTAATTAATACGATTTTGATAAAATCACAATTATCATACCGCAACATCTGATTAGGGAACAACAGTAAAAACAAAGGATTCTAATTGAAAGGACCTATTCACATTTTGGAATAAATCAGACTTTATCTACCAAGGGAGGTAATAGAAAATTAGAGATGTCTCTCATTTGATCCGCTTGACTTGCTCGTTGCATTGTATGGATGATATATGTACGGGTGTTATTTGTTATGTTTATCTTGATAAATAAATATGTTTAAACCAACTCCAACCAGCACCTAACTACCACTGCGCTGTCACGACTACCATCTTTAATACATTTTGCAAATTGTTTGCATTTATGATTTGAACCCATACTGTTAGCAAACGTATTTAAGTAGGCCATGAAATAGTTCCTGATAGTATTAATTGTCTAATGCTTCTAAATATCGAACATATTAATAAAGGAAAATGAAATTCTGACTCTATGTTTAATTGATTACAAAATAAACAGTATAGCAACACTGTGACGCCGTTTAAAAATGTTAAGTAAACAGGTTAATTTTACAATATTACACCGCATAAAAAGGTTGGAGGAAGCAAAAATCATTAACACAGACGGATCTGGTAATCCAAGGATCGCAGGTTCGATCCCCCGTCTGACCCTAATACAATTAACAGTCTTTCAGTTGGGACTTTAAACCGAGGTCTCGTGTCGGTGCTGTGTACACCGTGCACGTAAAAGAACCAGAGGAGACTCTGGAATGGGTCTCTCTCTGTATCATTGCATTATCCTTCAACATTTAAAATGACTAATCTCTTCAGGAGGCGTCGCTCATATGGTCAACCGATAGCGACGATAAATAAACGTAAAGAAACCACACACAGATTCATTAACAACATGTGAGGTATGTAAACTCCTATACATATGGCGTCTTCTTACCGATGTGACCTTTAAACTGGATTTATTTTACAATGAGCAAGTTCTAACAACTTATATTAATTACTCTCGTTAGCGCGGATGAAAGCGTAAATGTGGTCATTCGTGTGGAAGGAAACCGGAGTGCCCGGAGAAACCCACCTGTCCGAGCTGGCGACCACCGTACCATTTCATATAGTTACCGGTCCTTGGAATCGAACCCGGGTTGCATTAGTGAGAAGCGAGCGTGTTAACCACTGCGCTAATCGGACAGCCAACCGGCAATACTAATTAGAAGAAACAGTAACATTACTATAGACTGGTTTCCCAGTGTAAATCTAAAAATACACACGATATATCAATAAACAAGGAGAGATTGTAAATATATGTTCGATTTCTTTATAGCAAAAGTGTTCACAGACTATGTAATTGCATGTTTTGGCTTACGGCTGTTTTCCTGTGTGAAAGTTCCAATTTCCCACCGTAATCTCTATTTGAGATCCAAAACGCGCACATTGTAATTCCCAATGGATGCTTACGCCGAGTCGGAAGTTTTTACCAACTTGTTTCCACAGAAGGCCTACTAAACAATACTAGAACTGCTAAATATTGAAATAGATGGTAGATGTAAATGCATGCATGGAAGGTTGTGCAAACTATTTCGTATTTATGAGGTAGTGCGTTTTACAAATATATACTGAAACCATAAGTTTTTATTGAGCGTTACTTTTTCGCTAAACATTTTTGAATTATATATTTTACTTATCATCAGTGAAGAAAATAATCTTTCACACATTGCAAGAATTAACCCAATATTTCTCACATTTTGATACCAAAATTAAAGGGATATAAATGTTTACCTCTATGGCAAGTGCATGTCGGTATAGTTCGTATTTATGACGCACACTTGTTTATTAACCCTTTCCCTCATAGAAGCACCCCTTGACGCCATTACCAATACGACATACATTGGCAATGTATTAGCCAAACCAATGTGCATAATAAAGGCCAGACTCTCAATAATATGGGAAGTGGGATAATTATCCACTGCATGATAACTAAATGGCTGTCGTTTGTATGGAGATATAATAGTATATTAACCTAAAGTCTATGAAGTCCCAGTAATATCTATGGAGGTGGGATATATATAGCGACTACTTATCCACTGCATGATAGCTAAATGGCTGTCGTTTGTATGGAGATATAATATATTAACCTAAATCTCATGTAGTCCCAGTAATATCTATGAAGGTGGGGTAGATATAGCGACTACTTATCCACTGCATGATAGCTAAAAGGCTGTCGTTTGTATGGAGATATAATAGTATATTAACTTAAATCTCATGTAGTCCCAGTAATATCTATGGAGGTGGGATAGATATGGCGACTACTTATCCACTGCATGATAGCTAAATGGCTGTCGTTTGTATGGAGATATAATAGTATATTAACCTAAATCTCTATGTAGTCCCAGTAATATCTATGGAGGTGGGATAGATATGGCGACTACTTATCCACTGCTTGATAACTAAATGGCTGTCGTTTGTATGGAGATATAATAGTATATTAACCTAAATCTCTATGAAGGAAAGGGTTAAATGGCTGTCGTTTGTATGGAGATATAATAGTATATTATCCTAAATCTCTATGAAGTCCCAGTAATATATATGAAGGTGTGAATGATATGACGACTACTTATCCACTGCATGATAGCTAACTGGCTGTCGTTTGTATGGAGATAGAATAGTATATTAACCTAAATATCTATGAAGGAAAGGGTTAAAGTAAGCTTACAAATATATATACATATATCTCAACATTCTATGGCGTATATTATGACGATCTCAATATGCTATGACGTTTTTGTGACGTATAAAATGTCATACCATACACATGAATTGTTATCACAGCGCGTGGACATCTGTATAATAAATTATTTCTTAATCCTTTTTTTAACGCTTTATATACGTTTATTTATCGTTGCCCCTTGACTACTCGGGGCGACGCCCCAAAAGTACATTAGTAATTTTTGTTACGTTTATTTATCGTTGCCCCATGACTACTCGGGGCGACGCCCCAGAAGTACATTAGTCATATTTGTTTACGTTTGTTTATCGTTGCCCCATGACTACTCGGGGCGACGCTCCAGAAGTACATTAGTCATTTTTGTTTACGTTTATTTATCGTTGCCCCATGACTACTCGGGGCGACGCCCCAAAGTTCATTAGTAATATTTGTTACGTTAATTTACGTTGCCCCATGACTACTCGGGCGACGCCCCAGAATACATTAGTAATATTTGTTTACGTTTATTTATCGTTGCCCCATGATTACTCGGGCGACGCTCCAGAATACTTACATTTGTTTACGTTATTATCGTTGCCCCAGATACTCGGGACGCCCCAGAAGTACATCAGTCATTTTTGTTACGTTATTATCGTTGCCCCATGATTACTCGGTGCGACGCCCCAGAAGTACATTAGTCATTTTTGTTTACGTTTATTTATCGTTGCCCCATGATTACTCGGGGCGACGCCCCAGAAGTACATTAGTCATTTTTGTTTACGTTTATTTATCGTTGCCCCATGACTACTCGGGGCGACGCCCCAGAAGTTCATTAGTAATATTTGTTACGTTAATTTATCGTTGCCCCATGACTACTCGGGGCGACGCCCCAGAAGTACATTAGTAATATTTGTTTACGTTTATTTATCGTTGCCCCATGATTACTCGGGGCGACGCTCCAGAAGTACATTAGTCATTTTTGTTTACGTTTATTTATCGTTGCCCCATGATTACTCGGGGTGACGCCCCAGAAGTACATCAGTCATTTTTGTTTACGTTTATTTATCGTTGCCCCATGATTACTCGGTGCGACGCCCCAGAAGTACATTAGTCATTTTTGTTTACGTTTATTTATCGTTGCCCCATGATTACTCGGGGCGACGCCCCAGAAGTACATTAGTCATTTTTGTTTACGTTTATTTATCGTTGCCCCATGATTACTCGGGGCGACGCCCCCAGAAGTACATTAGTCATTTTTGTTTACGTATATTTATCGTCGCCCCATAATTACTCGGGGCGACGCTCCAGAAGTACATCAGTCATTTTTGTTTACGTTTATTTATCGTTGCCCCATAACTACTCGGGGCGACGCACCAGAAGTACATTAGTCATTTTTGTTTACGTTTATTTATCGTTGCCCCATGATTACTCGGGGCGACGCCCCCATAAGTACATCAGTCATTTTATTTTTTTGGAGGAGAGTGCAATAAATATGTGGCGGAGTAATGGTCGATGGCACTACTGGCATACGATACACGAGATGGTTCCCGGCGCTACTGGTGCGGTCAATATCATAATCATATGCATCTCTAATTGCCAAATATATACAGACATGACGCATAATGATTATAATGACCTATCTAGCATGAGATTTATTGCTATATAACACCACTACATCATTTATTTATCGAGTGTACATAAACATTGCATAACTGCAATTGCTAGGACAATACAATGCTGAATAAACTATTGGGGATCGTTATCGTCGTGCAAAACACGTTGAACGCGTTTACAATACCGTGTTACAAACGACATTTTGTCAGAGCTCCCTCCTTGCCTCCGTGTCGGAGCAGTTACGTCGTTGACTGCGAATCACATGACCATGAGGAAGTTAACCAGCTAGCTCATGGACACAGACAGACAGAGAGACATACTGTTAATTTTATTAGGGTCAGACGGGGGATCGAACCTGTGATCCCTGGATTACCAGTCCAGCGTGTTACCACTGGACTACAGACCCGTCTATAAGCAAGTTCTAACAACTTATATTAATCACTCTCTTTGGCGCGGATGAAAGCATATGTATGGTCATTCGTGTGGGAGGAAACCAGAGTACACGGAGAAAACCCACCTGTCCGATCTAACGACCACCATACCATACCATGATTTCAGGTGACAGATAGATACGTTTTACTTTGAGTCATCAATACATGCAAACCAATAATACACATAGAGACAAACCGACTATGAATAACAAAATGACGTAGACAACATATAAGTCATTTAGCGCAGCTAAACCGATTTGGGGTGCAACCCTGAAGAGATTGGGTTTGGACATGGAGGAGCGCACGTTCCCGGTACGGGATAGTGCAGCTATAGAGTTTATCAGCTACCATTTATTTCCCGGCCAGGAAGGGCGCGCACTGAAATATTCAGCGTTTAATTTACTTTTTGCACCTTTAATAAAGGAGCTGGTGGAGTATATGTTATTGCATTTATTGTTATTTTCACGGAACCTGTGGTTACTGTTAGCAGTTGATTACTATGTGTTGCCAAAAGTACATACTTTGATTGCACCAGTAAAATGACGTAGACAACATATATATAGATAAGTTGAAGCAAAGAATGATTTAAGACTATTTATTAGACGTATTTGCTTATTTTGTCTTTTTTTTTTTTTTTAAAGTTTATTTAACGTCGCTATCGGTTGCCCATTTGAGCGACGGGCAGATTACATAACAACACCTTATGTAAGAATTTGTTTCGCAAGTGAGCTAAAATAAATTCAATCATAAGCTTGAGTCTGAGTTTTACACCCAGCAGAACTAATCAGAAGCTTGAGTCTGAGTTTTACACCCAGCAGAACCAATCAGAAGCTTGAGTCTGAGTTTTACACCCAGTAGAACCAATCAGAAGCTTGAGTCTGAGTTTTACACCCAGCAGAACCAATCAGAAGCTTGAGTCTGAGTTTTACACCCAGCAGAACCAATCAGAAGCTTGAGTCTGAGTTTGATATTGTTGAACAGTTTTATAACCTCTGGGCCTGGATGCTTAAGTGGTTGAATTATACGGCGCAAAAATACAAGACTATTCATTGGTGTGTCAATGATGCCAACTACAGTATATGGAATTTCTGGAAAGAATTGAGTAAAAGTAGGCGTTGTATTATACAGCACACAGCTATAATAATATTCATTATGGTGTTATGTGTCAATTTGCATGCGCTCTTGTAATACAATACATATAAGATTCAGATTAGAAGCAATGAACGTGTCAAACGAGAAATACTATAAAAACAGAAGAATTCCCACGTGGATTTGTCTTCGGCATCGGGTGTCGCTACAGAATAGCTGACACGAAGAACTATGTATGTTTTGCGGCACGCAACTTCAGTAATTCAAAAAATTTATTCGAGTGTATGCTTTTTGTAAACAACAGAAAAACCTCATTAAAAATAGAATCGAATATTCGACTAATTACTGTATACAGTGCTAGTATTGGACATTAGAGCGGAACATTAATATACATGTAATACAATTAAGAGCATCGCATTTTATTTCATTTCGCAAACACGGAAAACTGTCAGCTGCTTTAAAAGCACATGTGTGCCACTGTTTTCTCTAAGATCATTATTCGTCCTACGGTGCTTCTGGTGACATCAGGAGTAAGGCTTCTTCTTCCTCTGGTCAAGGGTGACAAGTCCTGCGCGTTCTCTGTCGAAATAGGGTGATTTGTAGGGACACACTCTCCACTGTTAGTCATCCCGCAGCAGCATATAAGCGGATCTCACGGTTAGATATCTGGTCGTCTCGGTCGCTCCAGGGTCTGGTCATACCTCCACCACTTCCGTAAAACGGCGATGCGGGAATTCGCAGGTTCGATCGCACGTCTGACCCAAATAATATTAACATCCTTTAAATTGGGACTGTAAGCCGAGGCTTGTTGTCGGTGCGTTACAGTGTACGCGTACACGAACCAGCGGAGTATCTTGGATGGGTCTCTCTCTCTCTCTGAACAATTGAGCGATCCAAAATCTAACATGACTAATCTCTTCATGAGGCACCACTCATATGGGCAACCGGTAGCGACGATAAATAAAGGTAAAACAACACACACTCCCAGGCCAGAATGAACGTTGGAACGATGTGCGACGTGGCGCAATAAACTTGATACCAAGCCGTGCTGTATCTACCTACAGTTGACTTATTATTAATTATTCTTATATTAATTAATCTGTTATATTCATTAACGTGTTGGATTAATACGTTATATTCGTGAGTCATAACTGTTATTGTAACACATTATTGGCAATATAACTTGGGACCATGCGTGGGTCTTGTCTAGGGACCACGTGGATATTGTCTAGGGACCACGTGGGTCTTGTCTAGGGACTACTTGGGTCTTGTCTAGGGACTACTTGGGTCTTGTCTAGGGACTACTTGTGTATTGTCTAGGGACCACGTGTGTCTTGTCTAGGGACTACTTGTGTATTGTCTAGGGACTACTTGTGTATTGTCTAGGGACCAAGTGGGTCTTGTCTAGGGACCACGTGGGTCTTGTCTAGGGACTACTTGGGTCTTGTCTAGGGACTACTTGTGTATTGTCTAGGGACTACTTGGGTATTGTATAGGGACTACTTGTGTATTGTCTAGGGACTACTTGTGTATTGTATAGGGATTACTTGTGTATTGTCTAGGGACTACTTGTGTATTGTCTACGGACTACTTGGGTCTTGTCTAGGGACTACTTGTGTATTGTCTAGGGACTACTTGTGTATTGTCTAGGAACTACTTGTGTATTGTCTAGGGAATGCTTGGGTCTTGTCTAGGGACTACTTGGGTATTGTCTAGGGATTACTTGTGTATTGTCTAGGGACCACGTGGGTCTTGTCTAGGGACCACGTGGGTCTTGTCTAGGGACTACTTGTGTATTGTCTAGGGACTACTTGTGTATTGTCTAGGGACTACTTGTGTATTGTCTAGGGACCACGTGGGTGTTGTCTAGGGACTACTTGGGTCTTGTATAGGGACTACTTGTGTATTGTCTAGGGACTACTTGTGTATTGTCTAGGGACTACTTGTGTATTGTCTAGGGACTACTTGTGTATTGTATAGGGACTACTTGGGTATTGTATAGGGACTACTTGTGTATTGTCTACGGACTACTTGTGTATTGTATAGGGACTACTTGTGTATTGTCTAGGGACTACTTGTGTATTGTCTAGGGACTACTTGGGTATTGTATAGGGACTACTTGTGTATTGTCTACGGACTACTTGTGTATTGTCTAGGGACTACTTGTGTATTGTCTAGGGAATGCTTGGGTCTTGTCTAGGGACTACTTGTGCATTGTCTAGGGAATGCTTGGGTATTGTCTAGGGATTACTTGGATATTGTCTAGGGATTCCTTGGGTATTGTCTATGGATTACTTGTGTGGTCATGTCTATGGACCATGCATTAGTCTTGTCTATGGATCGTGTGGGTCTTTTCTAGGGACAACGTGGGTATTATCTATAGGGACCACTTGGGTCTTTTCTAGGGACCACTTGGGTCTTGTCTATGGACCAATTGGGTCTTGTCTAGGGACAGCATGTGTCTAGGGACCATGCCCTATTTTAAGACATAATATTGTTACGCGCCAACCGGTGTCAATCCAGTGGGCAGACGGGCGGACGGACGTGGGCTGATCACAGCGGACAATTGACTAAATGACGACAACGATGTTATGTTCTTCTATGTTCTTTTACTCTAGCGCAACTGATACGCATATGCGTGACTATTAATGATCACAATACAATATACGATATACAATATTACAAACTGTTGTCTGCTATATTATACGGACAGGCAAGGATTTCTGGCTATTTCGGAGTGTTGGAGGCCAAGAATGACATTCTGCCTCGTATTTATACTAACACACAATGCGAAGTGTGGGATGTGCAACCTGTGGGTGCACACTGTGGAATCCACACGTCGCAGTGCATGCGCGTGTCCCACATGTCGCATGACGCTGTCCACATGTCGCATTACGTCACACACAAATTTCGTAGTACCACAGGTACTCGCAACTAAAAACTAAAATAGAACTGTTGCGTCAACTAAACACTGCATACATATCAATAACATACAAACCCTTATAAAGAGGGTCCCCGAAACTTACGTTTAGACAAATTCGCCCTCTTTGAATGCCACATACAAGCGACACGCTTTGTTTACGAAAGCAGTGTATAGAACACTGTCGCGTAGCGTCTAATACCCCGTGCACATTCAAGATGGCGGCATACATGCTAAACAAAATACAGTTGGGTCTAAACTTCAAATTACACCCATTTACATACATCAATCACTTAACAGGAATATTCAGTAACACGGATAGGATTAACTACACCAGGGGTATTCCTAAAACAGAACAATACTTGAGGATTATCACATCAAAACCAGCGAGAATACACGAAACTGGACCTCATGGTGGTAGATTACAACTGGCGTGACATTCGAAGATGATCTGTTGTTCTGTTTGTTTCATAGAGCAACGGTCAAACTCCTATAGCGCTGCCAGTAAACATGCATCACGCACATGGTGAACATAAGGCTCAGAGTGTAAGCTAACACCTAGTGTGTTACATTATGTCTATATTTAATATATCAAGATATCAGTACATATCCTTGTTTATTAACATAAGCAGAATAATTCCTCAGAAAACACTATTGCTATTTTCATGTTGGCGTGCAAAGTGTCAGCGCAAATGGTCATGACGTCACTACGCAGAGCAGTGTTATATTTATGATTTAAAGTGTTATTATTGCGTCGATACGTCTTTTAACTCGTAGTCTGTCTCATCGTTAAAGTTATACATGTATACCAATTCAACTAGAAATATGCATACTTTAAAGTTTAATTTACACATTTATAATGATTATTCTCTCAACCAATCACAATCCTTCCAGGTGTTATTACACGTGTGTACATATAAGAAATTATGGGATGCGGTTCGGGAAGGGCCGTAACTAGTGTTGCTAGAACGTGTGGCCCGACCCGTTTGCCTTTATTTAATGTGTCATGTTTTGTATTCACATGTATATGTAAAACGAATTGAGCAATAAAATATGGTTAAATTAACCTAATTAAACTAATTAAACATTAAAATGACGATAAAGCAAACATATTTAAATGACAAGATTAAAACAAGTTGCTTGATTTTATAGTTAGTTTATGTAAATTTATTTTAGCTCGAATGCGAAACAAGTTCTTATAGCTTATATTAATCACTCTCGAGACATCATTCTTGATGGAATCCATCGCCACGAGGGAGAGAAAAGAGGTATGTGGAATTTAAATGCCTTGCATAAGAGCACAGTCGTAACGGCCCCAGCGGGCTTTTTCGCACATGAAGCGAACGCGCTACACTGAGCTATCACGAAGTCCACGACTTTTTGTAGTTGATCAAAACAGACATGGTAAGACCAGAATATAAACAATGTTATGTTATATTTCGGGTTTTACGCCTGCATCAGTACCATTTTGGGCTATATCGCCGGCGGGCAGTTTACCTAACAACACCTTTCCTGGGCAGGCTCCAACGGTTAACCAGTACTTGGGTGCACCAACCTCCGTAAGAAACTGCCCACTTTTTCATATAAATGAGACACGGTCTGAGCGGGGCTCGAACCCGTGACCATCAGTGATGATAGGTTACAGTGGTATGCAAGTCAGCGACCTTAACCGCTCGACCACGCAGGCGGACCAGAATGTAAACAAATTATTGAAATGACATAGAAAAAACAAAAACTTACAGAAAAAAATAGCTCATATGATGAAGTGAACTAATGCAGATACGGGATCGCATAATCAATATAGTACAATAACCGACCTCCCACGGGTACGGCATATTAATGATATGAACTACATGCCCAGTAAAATAATGCTTAACCCTGTTCTTATTGCCCGACATAAAATATATAAAAGGAATTCTTAACTGAACTTAAATGGGTTAAGTACAGGGTGATCCGATTGATAAAGGATATCCTAGCTGTGTGAGAGATGCGATTTACTGGAAAACATTTGAGGTTGTATAATTATAGAGAAATCAATGTTGTAGAGAGTGATCTGGTGTACGGTGAAAGTGGCATTTCCGGTAAGATATCGGCATACACTATGCTTACAGTCATACAGATCAAGATAATTCTCCACTACAACAGACTAGATTTTGTACGATAAATGCTACGAAATGACTCGGCTGTGTACGCTAAATCCTACGGAATGACTCGGCTTTGTACATTAAATGCTACGGAATGACTCGGCTTTGTACGTTAAATCTTACGGAATGACTCCGCTTTGTACGATGAATGCTACGGAATGACTCGGCTTTGTACGATGAATGCTACGAAATTACTCGGCTTTGTACGATGAATGCTACGAAATGACTCGGCTTTGTACGATAAATGCTACGGAATGACTCGGCTGTGTACGTTAAATGCTGCGGAATGACTCGGCTTTGTACGTTAAATGCTACGGAATGACTCGGCTTTGTACGTTAAATGCTACGGAATGACTCGGCTTTGTACGTTAAATGCTACGGAATGACTCGGCTTTGTACGATGAATGCTACGAAATGACTCGGCTTTGTACGATGAATGCTACGAAATGACTCGGCTTTGTACGATGAATGCTACGAAATGACTCGGCTTTGTACGATGAATGCTACGGAATGACTCGGCTTTGTACGATTAATGCTACAGAATGACTCCACTTTGTACGATAAATGCTACATAATGACTCTGCTTTGTACGATTAATGCTACGGAATGACAAGATTTTGTACGATAAATGCACGGAATGACTCTGCTCTGTACAATTAATGCCACAGAATGGGTTATATACATAATTATATTAACGGGAACACGAGGAAGTGGGGAGACGTGGTACATACGTTCTACCCATCAAGATAAAATATCATTTTTATATAACCGCATCAACAATTTGTCTTACAATACATAAATAGATACTATTGTAACTATATATGCACGCATTTCCACTCTGTCTTAAATAATTAAAAGATACGCACTATGTATCCAATATACGTAGACCTTACCAGGGCAGATCTATGTGTGACCAACACTAAACATACAGTGTTGTATCGGAACAACCTCATTCAACATTTAGTAGGTATCCTCACTGAAGCTATTTTACTCTATTTATCGAACTGTATGCACTTGAGAGTGGGTACTGTTTGAAATGTGTAACCTCGGATGTGTAACCTCTACTAATAAGTTCATTTACCAATATTTACATCGCTATTGCATTTCCTTCGATGAACGTATGTGCCCTGATTGTATACATTTTCGTATGAGGGTTTCCAACTAATGATATGCAGCTGCCATGCGCACTCAAAGTTACGGGCATGCGCATTCGCAGTGTTAGGCAACGTTCGTCGTGAGAAAAGGCGTGTCTTACAGTTTACGCTGTTCCAAGGATGATCTATTTACCTGTTCCGGCACACGGTAAGTTGCAAATCTGAACTAGACCATTTTTAAATACAAAGTGTGCCTTTTTATCTTTGTGTCATTGAAAAGAATACGTAATGTAAACATAAGTAATGAATCGTTGGTTAATAGTTTCCAACGGGGTATGAACTACATTGGGCGTGCTTAAAGTTAGCGCAGATGCCTTCGGCCTCCACACACGTTAAACGTTTCTGATGAATGCCACGATTGCAGTTCAAATATTGAAATGAGACGAAAAGTTCCCGGTTTATATAAAGAAATATCAAATCAGATGAGCACGATAGGAGACAGCTAAATCAACGTATCCGGTACATGCATGTCTGAAATAATGTCCAGTGCTAAATCAACGTATCCGGTATATGCATGCCTTAAATAATGTACATGCTAAATCAATGTATCCGGTACATGCATGTCTTAAATAATGTCCAGTGCTAAATCAACGTATCCGGCACATGCATGTCTTACATAATGTCCAGTGCTAAATCAACGTATCCGGTACATGTATGTCTTAAATAATGTACGGTGCTAAATCAACGTATCCGGTACATGCATGTCTTACATAATGTCCAGTGCTAAATCACGGCATCCCGTACATGCATGTCTTAAATAATGTCCAGTGCTAAATCAACGTATCCGGTACATGCATGCCTTAAATAATGTACAGTGCTAAATCAACGTATCCGGTACATGCATGCCTTAAATAATGTACAGTGCTAAATCAACGTATCCGGTACATGCATGCCTTAAATAATGTACAGTGCTAAATCAACGTATCCGGTACATGCATGCCTTAAATAATGGACAATGCTAAATCAACGTATCCGGTACATGCATGTCATAAATAATGTCCAGTGCTAAATCAACGTATCCGGTACATGCATGCCTTAAATAATGTCCAGTGCTAAATCAACGTATCCGGTACATGCATGTCTTACATAATGTCCAGTGCTAAATCAACGTATCCGGTACATGCATGTCTTACATAATGTCCAGTGCTAAATCAACGTATCCGGTACATGCATGTCTTACATAATGTTCGGTGCTAAATCAACGTATCCGGTACATGCATGTCTTACATAATGTCCGGTGCTAAATCAACGTATCCGGTACATGCATGTCTTACATAATGTCCAGTGCTAAATCAACGTATCCGGTACATGCATGTCTTACATAATGTTCGGTGCTAAATCAACGTATCCGGTACATGCATGTCTTACATAATGTCCGGTGCTAAATCAACGTATCCGGTACATGCATGTCTTACATAATGTTCCTTGTAAGTCACCCGGTGCAAAATATTGAATTAGATTATATAGAGCTAAATTGCCCAGGCACGCGTTGCACTAATCGTGTAGCCTTGGTGCTTGTCTATCAGAGGGTAAGCATTTATTCAATTTGCATGTAATATTATGCAAGCATACGCACTAGACTTGTGTCAGTAAATTGCACAGACACGTGTTGCACTTGTCTTTGATGCATGTCTATCAGACCGTTGAAAGTTCATCCAATATGTGCTAGCCTCCCGTCTACTACTTGTCAACCGACTCTGCCATATAACGTAATTGCTGTACACGAATACTCGATCGCCTGATGTTTTTATAGCACATCTATTCCATATATCAACTAGTCTGAAGAATGTAGCAAGGTATGTAATGTTAGCCAACTTTTTAATTGCACATATTTCAGTACGTTTAAACGTTATTTATATTAATCACTCTCGTTGGCGCGGATGCAAGTGTATATATGGTCATTCATGTGGGGGGGGGGACCGGAGTACCCGGAGAAAACCCACCTGTCCGATCATGCGCCCACCATACAATCTCACATACTTCCCGGTCCGAGGATCGAACCTGGGTTGCATATTTCAGTACATTTACATACTATTTGGCTTCCATCAGTGCTATTAAGCCTTCCATAGCTAATCTACGAGCAGGATATCGAAATCTACATCTTGCTATTCTATATTTGACATCCACCAGAGTTCTTAAATAGTTTGTTCATACTCAATTCACGTTTATATTTATCTTGCTATTCTATATTTGACATCCACCAGAGTTCTTAAATAGTTTGTTCATACTCAATTCACGTTTATATTTATCTTGCTATTCTATATTTGACATCCACCAGAGTTCTTAAATAGTTTGTTCATACTCAATTCACGTTTATATTTATCTTGCTATTCTATATTTGACATCCACCAGAGTTCTTAAATAGTTTGTTCATACTCAATTCACGTTTATATTTATCTTGCTATTCTATATTTGACATCCACCAGCGTTCTTAAATAGTTTGTTCATACTCAATTCACGTTTATATTTATCATAACTATTGCTGGTATCAGCAAACCATTGATGCAAATCGTGATGGAATCATGAATTATACTTGTCACATTGAAATATTCCAATTGCATTTATTCTAAGAAATACATCAATCGTCATCGAGAATCCTGTCGTGTTCTTATTAAATGAATGCCAACCGCTACAGGCAATATTGATGTCCTTGTTTTGGTGGTTTAAAGAAGCACGCGACAACTTAGGTCATATAGTTACTGCAGATAACTTAAATATGCTACAGGCAAGATTGATGTCCTTGTATTTGGAGGTTTAAAGAAGCACGCGACAACTTAGGTCATATAGTTACTGCAGATAACTTAAATATGCTACAGGCAAGATTGATGTCTTTGTTTTGGAGGTTGAAAGTAGCACGTGACACATTAGGTCATACAGTTACTGCATCTCTTTCACTTTTACTTACACACCAAGACCATTTTTTTAATTTTGTGAATTATTTCTTAATCCATTTGTACTTTCAGGATCATATATTTGGAATGAATTGCCTCACTCAGTTTAAAATACTCCAACTATCCAATACTTTAAAATGCTCTACTTAAGGTGGAACAATAACAATACAAACTAATCACATATTTCTACTATTAATTCTTCAGATGATATTGTACACATTCTAGATCACAGTTGTGCATTACCATTGCTATATTTACTCTATTCTGAGAATGGCCGTCTGTAAGCTGATTTCATACATATGTTCAAGATACCCCTATAAGTCATTCCTGCACATTGTTATATAGATGTATTGTCATTAATTGTCTCATTCCCCTTTTCTACTCTACTAGACAATTCCATATATCATCATATTCCATAACATATTATATATAGTTTCTCTACGTTTCAGCTTTAACATTACTATATAATTCCAATGTGCAGTTTTCACTTATAGTCCTATCTTTTGATTGCATTTGATTTGTATATGTTGAGGACACGGTAGATTAACTTTTAATGAGTTCTCTCATAATTTTGTTTACGTTTATTTACCGTCGCTACCGGTTGCCCATATCAGCGACCTACTGAAGATATTAGTCATTTTAGATTTTAGAGTCTCCTCTGGTTCTTTTACGTTCACGGTGTAAAGCACCGACACGAGACCTCGGTTTAACGTCCCATCTGAAAGACTGTTAATTTTATTAGGGTCAGACGGGGGATCGAACCTGTGATCCCTGGATTACCAGTCCAGCGTGTTAGCATTGGGCTACAGATCCGTCTGTGAGTTCTCTCATAAAATACAGTCTTTATTATTATTCGGATTAGGTGGGTTTTTCTCCATGTACTCCGGTTTCCTCCTACACGAATGACCGTATAAGTATACGCTTTCATCCGCGCCGACGAGAGTGATTAATATAAGTTGTTAAAACTTGCTTCGTTATCGTTGTAAAATAAATAAAAGTTTAAACTTTATTATTATTATTATTATTATCATCATCATCATCATCATCATCATCACCAGCATCAGCATCAGCATCAGCATCATCATCATCATCATCATCATCATCATCATTATCATCATTATTATCATTATTATTATTATTATTATTATAATCCAGCGACTCTCCAGCTGTTCCATGATAGATAGAGTAAAACCCGGGGTGACCCTCCAAGCGGTATATCAGGTATAGAACGGCATCTTGTAGAAACATCTAGTCGGACATTCGGCAAGTCACATGAAATAATTCGATTTGTGGTCGATTTGAGAAGTCGTGATAGCGCAGTGGGTGGTAGCGCGTTCGCTTCAGGTGCGAAAGGTCAGGAGTTCGCGCCCAGCTGTAGCCGTTACGAGTGTGCCCTTAGGCAGGGCATTTAAATTAATTCCACATTACCTATTCTCTCTCCCTCGTGGCAATGGATTCCATCAGGAATGAGGTCTCGAGAGTGATTAATATAAGTTGTAGGAACTTGTTGAGCAATCGAGCTAAAATAAATGTGTATAAACTAAATCATTCGAAACATGCAAAGAAGATACACTTCTTGGCACAACAAGAGATACTACCCTGTCTTGGAACTCTCCAATTGACAATGTTATCAATAAATGGAATTCCTTGTTATACTTATTGTCTCGAATAACACCATTCCTGTATACAGGCATACATATGCGCACTGTGTTTTTAATGACGGTTGTGTCATTTGTATTCCATATTTAGAAGATAAAATTGTATTAGTGTGAGTAGCAGGATGGTTTAATATCTAAAACACTTAAATACTTTCTTTTTGCAATTTGTAAATTGCAAGTTTATTCTCTTTGGAAACACTAGATAACTATACTTATTCTACTCATACTTGCGATTATAATTAATTTGCTTTGTACATACTACATGTATATGTCAATGCCTGGAATTGGATCGCAATCATAGCAATCGTTAATAAACCATCAATAAACGTTACAGGGAAAATATTCAGTTGTTTTATTATTTTTACCACCGTTCGTTCTGGCGTTCCATACTTAACGTATATCGTTAGCTACTTGTATATATGTAAAGTGTATTTATAAATGGTCATACTAACAATTTGCATGTGACATATTCTAACCAATCACTATTGTTGGTCACTTTCAGGTCAGCTTTGGAATAGATGATAAATCGCCATTTTGGGCATATATTTATAATATACTGAGTCAAAAAGGAAACGATACCAAACTAAAAATGACGTAAAACGGATAAAACCATAGAAAGGTTTAATATATTATTACGTATCAGTACCGGGTATCTTATTGTAACGTCAGCCAACCATAAACACAGGTAAATAAACACCCGATAATCCTGGAACGCCGAATTTCCGATTTGCACGTGCTCCTCAACAAAGACAACTTCCTACACATGTACAAATCGGAAAACCGGTTTATTGTACTGGTATTGCATTATCATCGAGGAAAAACACCTTACATACCCATTGTTACCTCTAACAAAATGCCTAGGCTAAACCGCAATCAGAGAATGCATGCCATTGGCATGATTGACGGCGGTTTACGTCAGCGTGACGTCGCAAATCGACTCGGGGTTACGCGGATCACGATAACATGTCTACTTCGACGTCGTTATCGAACACATGGATCGGTGGACGACCGTCCACGATCTGGTCGACCACGTGTGACGACGCGTGAACATGACCGTCACATTCGGACGTCACATTTACGTGACCGGTTCCTACCTGCTACGCACACAGCTGCCGTTACTCCTGGGATGACCAACAATCGCATCAGTGCACAAACAGTCAGGAACCGGCTCGGTGAACGTGGTATTCGTGCCTATCGGCCATACGTTGGACCCATCCTGACACGACGTCACCGTGACGTATGGCGGGAATGGACGACGGAACGTGCTCGCTGGACTCGGTTACAGTGGAATTCGGTGATGTTTAGCGATGAATCGCGGTTCTGTTTGCGTCGAGCGGATGGCAGAGAGCGGGTATATCGCAGACGCGGTGAACGTTACGCCGACGCATGTGTACGTCAGGTCGATCTGTTCGGGGGCGGAAGCGTTATGGCGTGGGGCGGTATCACCTTCGGCAGTCGCACTGAACTGTTAGTGGTGGACGGGAACCTAAACGCCCAGCGGTACTGTGATGAGATCCTTGCGCCAGTTGTTGTGCCGTTCTTTAACGCCAACAGAAACGTCACACTGTTCCAACAGGACAACGCCAGGTGTCATACTGCTCGGATTTCCACCACATTATTGGAGAAGAACAATATTGAAACCCTGCCGTAGCCTGCTTTGTCACCAGACTTGTCACCCATAGAACATTTGTGGGATACGTTAGACCGCTGCGTCAGACGACGTCAGCCGGTAACGTTAAACCAACTGAGGGATGTTTTGCGTCAGGAGTGGACAAATATATGACCAGCAAGATATTCAGACACTCTTCCGTTCGATGCGACGGCGGTGCATTGCAGTGAGAGACGCAAATGGTGCCCATACTCGGTATTGACGTCTGTGTGAAAACTCCATTAGACCCATGTCCGACGAATTACGTCATCACGCAGCAGACAGTTTCGGAGGCTTATTATGCTTTATGTGCTCCTCTTTCAAACATGTTGGACTATCATCTTATGAATATTCAAAGAATGTTCTTAATAAATGTTGAAATTATAGACACATAAACACCAGGTATCGTTTCTTTTTTGACTCAGTATACATTGTTATGACTATATTGGATATATAGCCAGGTAATAATAGTAAAACAACTGAATATTTATATATAATGTATATATACAATATATATACAAGCGGATAACGATATACGTTAAGAATGGAACACCAGAACGGACATAATATACGGTGGTAAAAATAATAAAACAACTGAATATTTACTACCATTGCGATCCAATTCCAGGCTATGACATATATATACGTCTTAATGAACACTATTGCAGTTACTGCAATACCAATGACATAGAAGATGAATATCACTGTGTATGTGTTTGTCCATACTACATTAACATTCGACTAACATACTTAAATCAGTTACTATTACAGAATGCCTTATGTGTATAAATATCTAGAATTATTCAAAATATTCGATAAAACAATCCTATTTAATTTAGCAAATTATATGGAAAAAAACTGTGCATTACAGAAATTCGCTACCGTCAGTTTAGTGTGTTTCTGGACTAAATAATACTTGATACTGTATGCTATTCTGCTAAAATATAATGTCCATCCTCTGTTACTAATACAATTAACACACCTGCATATGTATCTAACCATTACTAATACAATTAACACACATACATATGTATCTAACCATTACGAATACAATTAACACACATACATATGTATCTAACCATTACTAACACAATTAACACACATACATATGTATCTAACCATTACGAATACAATTAACACACATACATATGTATCTAACCAATACTAATACAATTAACACACGTACATATGTATCTAACCATTACTAATACAATTAACATACATACATATGTATCTAACCATTACTAACACAATTAACACATACATATGTATCTAACCATTACTAACACAATTAACACAC
Source organism: Archivesica marissinica (assembly GCA_014843695.1). Lineage (NCBI taxonomy): Eukaryota > Metazoa > Mollusca > Bivalvia > Venerida > Vesicomyidae > Archivesica > Archivesica marissinica. The sequence goes on along the minus strand of CM026394.1, from coordinate 10,705,290 downwards.
ATGCATATGTATCTAACCATTACTAATACAATTAACATACATACATATGTATCTAACCATTACTAACACAATTAACACACATACATATGTATCTAACCATTACTAACACAATTAACACACATGCATATGTATCTAACCATTACTAATACAATTAACATACATACATATGTATCTAACCATTACTAATACAATTAACATACATACATATGTATCTAACCATTACTAATACAATTAACACACATACATATGTATCTAACCATTACTAATACAATTAATACACCTGCATATGTATCTAACCATTACTAATACAATTAACACCCATGTATATGTATCTAACCATTACTAATACAATTAACACACATGTATATAACCATTACTAATACAATTAACACACATGTATATGTATCTAACCATTACTAATACAATTAACACATACATATGTATCTAACCATTACTAATACAATTAACACACATACATATGTATCTAACCATTACTAATACAATTAACACACATACATATGTATCTAACCAATACTAATACAATTAACACACATACATATGTATCTAACCATTACTAATACAATTAACACACATGTATATGTATCTAACCAATACTAATACAATTAACACACGTACATATGTATCTAACCAATACTAATACAATTAACACACATACATATGTATCTAACCATTACTAATACAATTAACACACATGTATATGTATCTAACCATTACTAATACAATTAACACAAATGTATATGTATCTAACCATTACTAATACAATTAACACACATGTATATGTATCTAACCAATACTAATACAATTAACACACATACATATGTATCTAACCATTACTAATACAATTAACACATACATATGTATCTAACCATTACTAATACAATTAACACATACATATGTATCTAACCATTACTAATACATTTAACACACATGTATATATATCTAACCATTACTGATACAATTAACACACATACATATGTATCTAACCAATACTAATACAATTAACACACATACATATGTATCTAACCATTACTAATACAATTAACACACATGTATATGTATCTAACCATTACTAATACAATTAACACAAATGTATATGTATCTAACCATTACTAATACAATTAACACACATACATATGTATCTAACCATTACTAATACAATTAACATACATGTATATGTATCTAACCATTACTAATACAATTAACATACATGCATATGTATCTAACCAGTCACGTTATGTAAATATATTATATGATTCTGTTTTGTTACATGAATATATATGTTTATTTATTTATTTAGACGTATACATATAGTACATAGTCATAATTATATACATATTATACATACTATTTACACGTGATCAATGTCGTACAAGCTAATTATACATGTATTGAGTAGAAATTTTAGAATAGAATTAGAATAGATATATATTTGTTTTTAGAGAGGATAAACATTAATATTACAATTACTTATTTAGTATGTATGCAAATATACATGTGCATGTCTACTAGTTTATTCTGGGAAACAAGGTAAGTATATTAAATGTTGCTTACCGCTTATTCTACGTACAACTATATACAACTTGATCAACAACACTACTATACTGTATTTAATAACCTATTTTAGAGGTTAATGCACTGTGATATTTAATATCGAAGTTCTTATAGCAACAGCTTTTTTGTAGTACAATGCTAAGTTCAGTAATATAGTTCTATTGTTTGATTGTAACAATTCAATACACTTTGCCATATTTGGTCTTACAAAGTAGTATTTTTTAATAAATTTGATTCGCAAATGCATATAGCATTTACATACAAGTAAGAATGAATATATACTATGTACAAGTTTGATAACAAAATGTTGTTCTGTTCTGTTTTTAATACACGTCTGTTCCATTCTTTAATTAGTACGAGTCTTGATTGTGTCAGAGATCCAGTTTAAGCAATTGCCTCTTATACTAGTCGTTCATGTGTGAAAATGTAATTACAGAGTGGGACGCATCTATCAAGGTGTACTTATTCAATTATATTCCATATAATAACGTCACAAGAGACTTGAAATTACCGAGTATATCAAACACGAAAAGTTGTTCCTGCCAACGCACCATTGATTGCAGTGTATGATGGGAGAAACGTTTAGTGCAATTGGCTAAATATTAGGTTATCCTCTTTCCAGGAATCACTGATAACGCCAGGCATTGCTGGCTTTTCTCTTATCTCCCTTTGCCAGATAATGCAGGATTTATCCCTAAATGTATTGGTGACCTTTTAATCGGATTCCTCTGCTTTTATTGTTGTTCCACAAGCACAACCGTGTTGTGTTGTGTGTGTGTGTTTTACGTTTATTTATCGTCGCTACCGGTTGACCATATGAGCAACGCTTCCTGAAGAGGTTTTATTAGTCATTTTAGATTTTTGGAGGATAGTGCAATGATACAGACACAGACCCATTCCAGAGTCTCCTATGGTTCTTTTACGTGCACAGTGACACGAGACCTTGGTTTAAAGTCCCATCTGAAAGACTATTAATTTTATTAGGGTCAGACGGGGGATCGAACCTGCGATCCCTGGATTACCAGTCCAGCGTGTTACCACTGGACTACATATCCGTTTCCCATGAGACTGGATTTGCGCGGCATGAGATAGGGCCCTCCGACCGTGCCTAAGTTGTTACGGTCGGTAACATCATAATGCTTGCCCCTAACCCTATATAGTATGTTTGAATCCCGCTGGAGGTGTCGACTTGTTTCATGTGAGGAAGCCGTCCAGTTGACTTTCGGGATGTGTATGGTTCTATATAGCTGGAGTATACAGAGAACCTAGTCTGTTGGGGCGACTTTAAACCCCATATAACAAACACAGATGGATGTGTGTCATATAGTTAGTTTATACAATTTTAGTTTAGCACGATTGCGAAACAAGTTCTTACAACTTATATTAATCACTCTCGAGACCTCATTCCTGATGGAATCCATCGCCACGAGGGAGAGAGAAGAGGCAATGTGGAATTTAAATGCCTTGCCTAAGGGCACAATCGTAACGGCTTCAGCGGGGCTCGAACTCCGGACCGTTCGCACCTGAAGCGAACGCGCTACCACTGCGCTATCACGACTTCCACATTGTCATATTGTTAGTTATATTGATGAAGTGAAATTGGTTTATTACTATAAGCACGGCTATGCAGTCGTCAGTGTATTAAGTTTAAACAATGCTTTATTTTATTTATTAAATTAGATTAGAATTAGAAAACAAGTAATGGTCTCAAACGGCGTTTTAATTGCAAGGCGGTTAGGTACATGTATAAAGGGTTTTATAAAGGGTTTTATGGTTACGATGAATTCGTTGTGTTTATTGCACGAGTTCAATAGCCTACATGCCTTCCCAAATTCAACGACTGAGACTTCTGATTGGTTCAACCGAGTTTAAATCTCAGAATCGAGCAAATAAATCACTCGAGTTTGAGATTTGAGAAAAGTTTTATAACCTGCAGGCCAGACTTTATCAAATTCAATGTCTGAATCTATTAGAGCATGGGTCAGTGCTTGCAAAGTCAATGTGGAACAACATGGCTGCAAATAATTTGATCACGATATGTAGCAATAGAATATAGCTGCCGAGAGACGTTTATGGGGAAACAGCACGCTTATGACAATAATGTAATATTCTAACCTGGCGCGGCATTTTGTCTGTTGGGATGTACCATGTTTGTATCGGCAATAAAACATGGTTTAGCGCGTGATGTCAAACGTCATATTACTAAAGTCTGTCCCACCTAATATTTAAAACTCAGATACGTTTTGTATTCTTCTCCACAGTAAATTCCTTATAAGTCACCTCTCACAAATTTCCAAAATAAAAACAAAACATCGCCCAAGATTACCAGTCTGAGACAAACGTTTCCGTATTCCGTTTTCTCAAGATGTAGCAAGATTATGTAAGCAACCAATTAAGGATTTGTAAAACATAAGTTTGACCTGGCCCCCGCCAGTACAGGTGCGTGCCTGGACTACAGTCGCGTGATATTTGGCTTAGATAACTCAAAGCAACATGGCGTCTGAAAACTATTTAACAGGCCACTTCCATAGGGAGGCTGACAATCATGTTTAATGCAAAACGGCCTAACATAACAAACAATCCTTGACATTAGAGAGGGTGACCTATTTATAGAACAGTAAATAGGTATTTATTTTACGATTAATGTTTTACAAATGCTCTGTTCGGGCCAACGTTGGGGTTTGGGATGGGATGAGATGGGGCAGACATTAGCATGTTTATAATAGTGACGTCATTTACCCTTGGTTTGACACCAACGAATACTTTGACCTAGTTTGCTGCTGTGAGCTGTGTCCAGTTACCGACATGCACGGTGTGGCGGTTAACCCTGGGGTTAAAATCTTATCTAAGATACATGGTGTGGTGGAAATATTCCAGATTCCAGCGAGTTACTGTTGTATCATAATATATAATATTAAATATTACACCAGATCATAGACAGAGTTAGGGGCGTCTTGAGATTCGTTGTTGAAATGTGTTTCCTGTACCAAACAAGAAAATAATGGAAAAAGTCAAGAAGATAAATGCTGGTCATTAAGCATATAGTTATCCTGGAGCCAGATTGGCGGTCACGTGGGTTTGTTCATTTGGAACGAATCTTAGAGAGTATAGTTGACGCAAATTGTAATATCGTTCATATTCCTTAGCGTTTCTTGATGGCAGTTTTGACATTTGCCAATTACAGCTGGCATACCGTTAGAGCTAAAACATAACAAGCAATATGCGTTCCAATAAAGCGGAGATCACTTTGATATATTTATGTTCTTTTTAGACTATTTGTCTTTGAGAATACGCACGTTCAATTTTAGAAATAGTTCTCTTTGTCGGTCAGAGGGGGTATTGTATTGTGAAATATGAAACGGTCTTGCTTGGTCGCTGTGTCTTTAAAGCGACATTACTTCGCAAAAAAGCAAATAAAATGACCTTTTTCACATATACATGCATTGCTACTACAACTTTTTCCGAATACATTCAAACACTACCATTGAATCAATAAACAGTGTTTTTGTGGATTGAAAGTATGATTTCATATAACGGTCATCCATGCTCCTGAATTGACGTTTGTTTGTCATCGGAGTCGATACTAAACGCGAGATAATGTCGTTTAGAGATAATTTAACTAAGTATAAGTAAGAGTAAAGCTGTACCATAAATCGTGTTATTCAGGATACACTAGTTGTATTGTGCATGGTTGTTTACATTATTTTATTATGTCAACAAACCGCGTATACGACGTTTGTTTATTAGTTGAAATACTCAGTATTTGATGCAAATATTTTGAGGAAAAAAATATACCATATAATAGGAAATACATTCTGTAGACATTTGTTGTAGACTGATGTAGTGTCGCTTTAAAGTGACGCTATTGACAGGGACAACAAGACACAAATTAAGGACGCGCAAATATAATCTTCAGTATACCGTAGCCAGAGGCAAATTTCAATCGAGGCAATCTAGGGGGGCTGGGGCCAGGCCACCCCTTAAAATTGTTGGTGTATATAAGTGATTTCCTGCGTTTTCTGATTTAATGAGTTTAGACGTGTAATTACTAATTACCTTTCAGCTCTCTAGCAGTCAACATTTCATACAGCAAAGGGATATTGTTTGCATTTTATTTATTTAATTTTTCATTTTTGCTTTGGAAATTTTAACCAATACAACTGCTAATTAACCGTGTTGCTACCGTGTTGGGAATATATATATCCCGGTAGACGCCGTCACACACCGGTGTCAACACGGTAGCCCAGGCGTTAACACGATACCAACAATGTTGAACCCGGTAGAGGTGAATGTCCCGATTGACACCAGTCCCTCGTGTTGGTGATTTTAATGTTGAACAATTACAATCTTCCTAGCGGCAGGCCTTGGTAGGCTCCCTTAACCCCGGTTAACCTTGGTGTGAACACGGTATCCGTCCAGGTAGAGCCCGGACACACCTTCTACCGGGATCCCAATGAGACTTGGGCATTAGCCACTCAGTCACGGATGCCCATTGATGTCCCAATGATGAGAAACACGATGGGCTGGGAACCCAGAGATCGCAGGTTCGACCCCAGTCTGACCCTAATAAAATTAACAGTCTTTCAAATGGGACATTAAACTGAGGTCTCGTGTCGGTGCTGTACACAGTGCACGTAAACGGACCACATGATATTCTAGAATGGGTCTGTATCATTGCATTATCCTTCAAAAATCTAAAATGACTAATCTCTTCAGGAGGCGTCGCTGATATGGACAACCGGTAGCGACGATAAATAAACGTAAAACACACACATTATAAAGCCCACAAGGACCGTGAATATCTGTATGTATGTTCCATTAATGTCAAACCCATTGCGGGGACGTAGACATGTTTTCCTGGGCAGGCTTAGCAGACTTAAGTGGTTAACCAGTACTAAGCAATGTGTGTGAGGTGCCTTGCTCAATGAAACTACACACGTGGCCTGACCGAATATCGAACCCGGGACCGTTCGATTCCAAATCCGACGCTCTACCACTGGACCACGGATGCCACATCTGCATGTTTTAGACTAACAAATAAATATGGTATTCATACAGAGACCATGTTAATATACTAGAAGACATAGAAAACGCACACTTCGGATATATACTAGAGGACATAGAAAACGCACACGTCGGATAAGTGTGTTTTACACGAAAAACAATAACTATATAAATACATAGTTTTAAATATTATGGAATACATTTAGTTATTCAGTTTTTGTTTTGTAATAAAGTTGTGATATATCCTTGATGGAATCCTTCGTATTTCGTTTACATGTAATAATAATATAATGTACGTGTGCGTTTTCTGTGTCCTCTAGTATATACAATGTATGCTACAATTCACACACACAAACAAACACACACACGATAAGAGAACATACTTGTGATGTGGAACATCAGGGAAAGTCATTCAATAAGTAATGATGGGGGCATATGATTTGGAAAAGGTCTGGGATTGACATAAAATCCTATTCATGGTAGTGCCTATAATATGTGATATCTGGGAATGGCATAAAACAATTAACGACGAGGACATATGATCGGGAAAATCTAGGAACGAAATAAACAATAAGAGCGTACAATCGGAGAAATCAGGAAGAGACAGAAAGCAACTAAAATAGAAATTGTTTTTAAGAAGAACCGCATATATGTCTCTCAATGTTGGATACACAATCTAAACTTGATTTATTTTACAATATTGTAATCGAAACAAGCTTTAACAACTTACATTACTCACTCTCGTTGGCGCGGAGGAAAGCGTATATATAAATATGGTCATTCGTTTGGGAAGAAACCAGGGTACCCGGAGAAAATCCGATTTGGCGACCACCGTACCATCTAAAAATGAAATATGTCTTAGTCTGAGGATCGAATCCGGGTTGCATTGAGTGAGAAGCGAGTGTGCTAACCGCTACGATAATCGGACAGTAGTGTGTCAGCTGAGCAATACACTCATGGTGATATAAACTAACCAATCAGAATAAACTGGCAAATGTAGTATTATGAAGTAGTACATTTATACAATGTGTCTCTATACTTCCGGTCTGGAAGGATGGCATGCGCATTGAGTACCTATATGCTGCCAATCAAGGTCAACATTCTAAAATGACTAATCTCATCAGGAGGCGTCGCTCATATGGGCAACCGGTAGCGATGATAAATAAATGTAAAACACACACTCCCAGGCCAGAACGAACGTTGGGATGACATGCGACGCCCTATGGTACGTGGTCCAATAAACTTGATACCAAGCCGTGCTGTATCTACCTACAGTTGAGTTATTATTAATTATTCTTATATTAATTAATCTGTTATATTAATTAACGTGTTGGATTAATACGTTATATTCGTGAGTCATAACTGTTATTGTAACCATACGCCACTAGGTGTGTTATGATTGTACTCGGATTGAAAGGTGCCATGTAGTTCAGCAAATGAACTAATGAACTAAACACAATAAATGCACTAAACTATTTCATAAAATACAGACACACCGAATACTTCTATTATTAAATTTCACTTATAAGTACGATGGCAAAGATATCTTTCTTTACGAACTAGATTGAATAAGTTATGTGAAACACACACAATGTGTTCAATGGTGTACAGTATGGCTTCCGTAATAACAGAAACACTGCTGGTTGTGTTTTCATTTTACATAGTAGTATTATACAACACACTATTTCTAAAAATAACACTATATTGTGCTCTTACAGACTATGAAAAGGCTTTCGATACAATAGTTACAGATGCCCTATGGTTCAAATGAAGTGGGCGTAAGCAGCAAAATGATTATACTGTTAAAATCAGCTTGTGTGAAGGTGTTTTGTATTAAACCTTCCTAAATTTGACCATGGTATATTTATTAAAAATGCATTGCGCATATTCGAGTATTTTTGACATGTCATTAATAAATGGTACTCAGTTTCTATGGAGTTTGAATTACATTGTTGACATAGTCTAGTGTGTCTATCAGTGCTAATGTAGCGACCAGTTTCAATAGCAAGACTGTGGGAAGATAGTCGAAAACATGAAAATAGTTTTCTAAACAGATCATTTATAAATTCATAAATCTTATATAGTCCATACACTTGTGTGCCATTCCTGTTGAAATTGATCACGGAAACGTGTTTACAGTAAAGGAAAGTCATTTGCATTGGGATCAATATTATTCCAAAGATATAGAGCATAGTTGTGTTTAAGGTCCGGAGTTCGAGCCCCGCTGGAGCCGTTACGATTGTGCCCTTAGGCAAGGCATTTATTTTCCACGTTGCCTCTTCTCTCTCCCTCGTGGCGATGGATTCCATCAGGAATGATGTCTCGAGAGTGATTAATATAAGTTATAAGAACTTGTTTCGCAATCGAGCTCAAATAAATCTTGTTTTGTCTTTATCATCTTGGTGTGCGTTTTTTTCTATGTCCTCTAGTATATATGCTTCAATTCACACACACAAATGATGAGAGAACATATTTGTGATGAGGGAAAGCCATTCAATAAGTAATGATGGGGGCTATGATTTGAAAAATAGTCTGGGATTGACATAAAGCCTATTCTTGCTAGTGCCTATAATATGTGATATCTGGGAATGGCATAAAGCGAATAACGACGAGGACATATGATCGGGAAATTCTAGGAACGAAATAAACAATAAGAGCGTACAATCGGAGAAATCAGGAAACGACAGAAAACAACTAGAATAGTTTATACACATTTATTTTAGCTCGATTGCGAAACAAGTTCTTACAATTTATACTAATCACTCTCGAGACCTCATTCCTGATGGAATCCATCGCCATGAGGGAGAGAGAAGGGGAAATGTGGAATTTAAATGCCTTGCCTAAGGGTACAATCGTAACGGCTCCAGCGGGGCATCTTGTTTAAACATGTTATTCATTTTAACTGAGCTGTCGGGAGCCTCATAGCAATACAATACACATCTGCACAATCACTTAGTGTGTTAGTGTGAACGTCCGTAAAAAGAAATAGTTCCGGTATAATTTTCAAGTTAATTTCTATTTGCTGTCAAAAGTAGTAACTACAGACAAAACAAATTCATTATAATATATTACTTATAATTATCTATTCATGTTTGTCAGAATATCGCAACAATACAAAAGTACATCCAACCGCGGAGGAATACGAAACTCAAGCAGTGATAGAGAAAATGCCATATTTCACTGTGCTATCATTCATTGGAAAGCCTATAAGAACTCCATATACTAAATGATCAGAATGTACACAGTAGGCATCATACTAAAGCATCCTGACAGGTTGGGTAAACATTGACCAATGGACTTCGGAGAGGAAGCGTAGACTAGCTCTATATTGTCACATTGCCACAGTAAGTCCACTACAAAGATTACAGGAAGAGGATCACAATATGCATAACCTGACATCAAACAACTGTATCGAGACATGTTTCATCTTTATCCAATACAGTTGATTCCAGATGAAGCGAAGACAAAATGTGTGTAGTTAAAATGTGCAATGGGGCAGTAAATCCACTAGAAATAATTCAACATGAATTAGAGTCATAACATGCATAGCTATATATTATATCATACTCATGCATATTGGTACGTTTGGTATAAATGCAACAAGGAACCTTGGAAATGAAGCGTGGATAAGCAATGCGTGTCACATTGGTCTGAAGGCCGTAATAGCGCAAACACATCATCAAACCAAAACGGGATTACAGTATATACAATTAGCCATCATGCGAGGCTTCCTAAAGTTTGGTGAAAAAGAAACAATGGTTTTGAACATGATGCGCAGACAAGTTACAGGTGGACGAACGAACGGGCGGACCGATGAGAAATACAACCGATCGCCATACAGACGATAATGGGAAATATTAGCGAGAAATAATTAATAACGGTGGCATATGACCAGGAACAAGTCGGTAATGAAGTAATAAATAACCAGGAAATATGATCTGGAAATGAAAGCAGAGAATAACATGGAACAATTAATGACGATGGTATATCATCTGGAACAGCAGATGATGACATAAGGCAACTGATGACGGGGGCATATGATATGGAAAGGTACGGATGAGCGTACAGGAATGAATGGGCATGGAATAAATGGGATATGGTATGGAAAGGTACGGATGAGCGTACAGGAATGAATGACTGGGCATGGAATAAATGGGATATGGTATGGAAAGGTACGGATGAGCGTACAGGAATGAATGACTGGGCATGGAATAAATGGGATATGGTATGGAAAGGTATGGATGGGCGTACAGGAATGATGACTGGGCATGGGAATAAAGGGATTCTATGGAAAGGTACGGATGGGCGTAAACGAATGAATGACTGGGCATGGAATAAATGGGATATGGTATGGAAAGGTACGGATGGGCGTACAGGAATGAATGACTGGGCATGGAATAAATGGGATATTGTTGGAAAGGTAGGATGGGCGTACAGGAATGAATGACTGGGCATGGAATAAATGGATGTGGCATGGAAAGGTATGGATGGGCGTACATGAATGAATGACTGGGCATGGAATAAATGGGATGTGGCATGGAAAGGTACGGATGGGCGTACAGGAATGAATGACTGGGCATGGAATAAATGGGATGTGGCATGGAAAGGTACGGATGGGCGTACAGGAATGAATGACTGGGCATGGAATAAATGGGATATGGTATGGAAAGGTATGGATGGGCGTACATGAATGAATGACTGGGCATGGAATAAATGGGATGTGGCATGGAAAGGTACGGATGGGCGTACAGGAATGAATGACTGGGCATGGAATAAATGGGATATGATATGGAAAGGTACGAATGAGCGTACAGGAATGAATGACTGGGCATGAAACAAATGGGATATGATATGGAAAGGTACGGATGAGCGTACATGAATGAATAACTGGGCATGCAACAAATGGGACAAGCATACGTTCTGAAATACAACGGGGGATTTGTACATGACTAAAACCACAACAGATTTCTAAAAAAGCTAATTGACAAGGAAATATGTTTTGAAAAAACTGCCTGAAGACACACAACTGTTAATGACTATATAGAAAACAAGGGAAGGGAATACAATAAACATCGACAATGGATAGAATGTGTTGAAAATAAACAGCATTGGATTTGCAACACTTAACTACGTGACAATATCTCCAGAAAAATGAAGAAGTACATGGACACAATATTGACGTAGAACCCATACATAACTTGAACATGTAACACATACCCATGAATTATACCGTCAATGGAACACGTAGAACAGATAATGAACTGGGAATACCAAGAAAACATGGTTGGGAAGCTCAAAGGGAAGACGTAGAACAGATAATGAACTGGGAATACCAAGAAGACATGGTTGGGATGCTCAAAGGGAAGACGTAGAACAGATAATGAACTGGGAATACCAAGAAGACATGGTTGGGATGCTCAAAGGGAAGACGTAGAACAGATAATGAACTGGGAATACCAAGAAAACATGGTTGGAAGCTCAAAGGAAAGGTGTAGAACAGATACTGAACTGGGAATACCAAGGAACATGAGTTGGAAGCTCAAAGGGAAGACGTAGAACAGATAATGAATTGGTGAAACAGGCACACGACATGTAACTAGTAAAATAATTTGCTTGTTAATATAATGACTTATAAAAATATGCAGCGGAGTTACTTGAAGGCAACCCTGGTGACAATCAATACCTGAACTGCTGATGATAGGGGAACCAGGTGTCTTCCTCCATCACTAACGGCTATATAATCGCCCTTCCTCAATCACTAACGGCTATATAATCGCCCTTCCTCCATCACTAACGGCTATATAATCGCCATATGGCATAAGCTCTCTGCGCCACCGTAAACCCATAAAAATTGACCGGTCCAGTACCGTAGCCAGAAGCAAATTTCAACCGAGGAAATCTAGGGTGTCCGAGGACATATTACCCCTTAAATATGTTAGGGTATAGAAGCGATTACATGCGTTTTCAGATTTAATGAGTTTAGACGTATAATTATGTACTGACCTTTCAGCTCTCTAGCAGTTAACATTTTATACAGCAAAGGGATATTTTTTGCATTTTATTTATTTAATTATTTTTTGCTTTGAACATTTTAAACGAGACAACTGCCACGGTGTGCCTCGGTGTGGCTACGGGCCTGTGGTCCATAGTGTCTTCGTCCCTACTGTTACTTAGAAACTCGACTGGATAATATGTTGCTATATGTTCGGTAAGTACTGATGTTCATACAAGAAGGTGTATCACATAAGGCAGTAATGGCGGGCCCTTTCAATGGGGGTGACACTATAATAAACAGACACTTTACTATGTTCATTTATATGAATAATAATTTATTAAAAAATAATAATGATATACTAATAAAGATAATAATAATAATTTAAAACAATTAAATAATAATACTACTACTAATAATAATTAATAATAATGATGTATGAGAGTATAGTAATATGAATAGGAAGAAGATAAAGGATGAATATGAATAAGAAGACGAGGAATGCATTAGGGGTTCTCCCCCCGGGGCCATCCGGGGCCAAGTTGATAATATGTAGTCTCAGCAGACAAAATATAACAGACGAACTTTTATGTTTAACAATTACTGCAAGATATAGCTGTCGGTTGCGTGTTGCAAATATTTCCATTTTCGCTCTGTCAGTAAGATATAATGAACTAAATATATAAAATGACGGCGGCATTATTAAGCATCGCCCGTGGGAGTTGTACATTTGGTTCGCCCGGTACGTGTTGCTATCGGGTTATTGTACACGATGCAGAGTTAGGATAAATTAGTATTTTGCATACTCTGGTCAATTATCCTCCATAGTGGCTTTGTCAACGTGACGCTATCTTGCCAACCTCCCCTGTTGGCTGTCCGATTAGCGCAATTGTTAGCACGCTCGCTTATCAACCATTGAAACATGGGTTCGATCCTCTGGCATGTGGGTTTTCTCCGGGTAGTCCGGCTTCCTCCCACACACATGACAACACGTACACTTTCATCCACGCCAACAAGACTGATTAAGATATGTTGTTAGGCTGCAGTGAACAGTAAATTTCACTCCAAGGCCTCCATCGGTATCAATTCTATAATTCCTCCGAGAAAATATTCTGCGCACAGCCTGAATGAAAGAAATCATTCAATTATGACCACAGTGACTACAGCTTCACAAAAACATGACAGAAAGATACCAATTGAAACTTGTTCCTATTTTCACTTTTGATGTGCTGCCATTTTCAGACCACAAATACAGACCACAGCCGGCTATTTTTCACACGTCCGTCAACCCATCATAAGAATCCAGTCAACAAAAACATTTTCAGTGCAGGAGTTTTGGTTTCTCCATTCACCGTATGCTTGAAAGAAATCGTGCAAATATGTGGTCGACCACCTACATTTTTACTGTATTCCTTCGCCAAATATCACTGTATACCCAACCTCAGTTTGCAATGGCCTGACTTCTTATACCACATCTTTTCTAAACATCAACTAGTCTGAAGTCTTCTGATGTCACATAACTTCTCAAAAAACACAAAAACTATACAATGCCTGTCAAGAAAATGCAAGTTTTACCAAATATAAAAATAAATGAACTATACTACAGATACCTCGGATGTACTTATTTACATAAATACAACCAATACAGAACGTGACGTCTGCTCAGACTCTATGTTCTTTGCTATTCGGATAGTGGAGCTAAAACAGTTGGCTGAATAGCAAACAATATAGATCCTGATCAGACACGGTATTACGCCGCTGATCTAGATCTATGTTGTTTGTAAATGTGATTTTATTTACTCAAAAGGCAATGTCATGTTTAAGTATTTTTTTAAAAACTAGTAAGCTTGGTAACGTATTTTTATTTTAAAGTATTTTTTTAAAACTAGTAAGTTTGGTAACGTTTTTCTAAGCTTATTTATGAAAATAGTGTACTCTGCCAGGAGTAATATAAAGTTGTTTGTGTCTGTTGTAGTTCTGCTACTATAATAACGAGTTGGGTGTGAATAGATACACGCGAGCGTTGCTACTACATTTGTGACTATCAGTCTGCGCTTATATCCGCCCATCGCGATTTAATCCAATAAATGGAACATTTTCTAGACAGTTTTATCTTTTACAGCTATATATCACTTGCCATATCAGAAAGGTTTGATACCAGGAAATTCCCATTAACATTAATGAACAACAGGCTATACAAATGCTAATAGTTTTCAACGGATATGTAGTCCAGTGGTAACACGCTGGACTGGTCAGCCAGGGATCGCAGGTTCGATCCCCCGTCTGACCCTAATAAAATTAACAGTCTTTCAGATGGGACGTTAAACCGAGGTCTCGTGTCGGTGCTTTACACCGTGCACGTAAAAGAACCAGAGGAGACTCTGGAATGGGTCTCTCTCTGTATCATTGCACTATCCTCCAAAAATCTCAAATAAATAATCTCTTCAGGAGGCGTCGCTCATATGGGCAACCGGTAGCGACGATAAATAAACGTAAAAGGATAGAAGGATATTCATTTGCTTATAGTAATTCGTTATCGCCCTTTACTGCATAGTTAGTTAATTATCCCCCTTTATTGCATAGTTAGTTAATTATCCCCCTTTACTGCATTGTTCAAATCAATTAATTATCCCCCTTTATTGCATTGTTTATATCAATTAATTATCCCTCCTTTACTGTATAGTTTATACCAGTTAATTATCCCCCCTTACCGTAGTTTATAGCAATTAATTATCTCCCCTTACTTCGCAGTTTATAGCAGTACATTAGCTCCTCTCATTGCCCTTGTCGTGGTAGTTAGTTATTGCCTACAAGTTTACATGCGGAGTGAACTGTCTCTATTCGTTTATACAAATTTATTTAGCTCGATTGCGAAACATGTTCTTTCAACTTAAATCACTCTCGAGACCTCATTCCTGGTGGAAGCCATCGCCATGAAGGAGAGGGAAGAGGCAAAGTAGAATTTAAATGCCTTGCCTAAGGGCAACATCGTAACGGCTCCAGCGAGGCTCGAACTCCGGGCATTTCGCACCTAAAGCGAAAGCGCTACCACTGCGCTATCACGACTTCCACTATTACTGTCTCTATTACTTATTATTTGCATACTATTATAGAATATATACTCCAGTCTATTGGGTTTACATTCCCTTGAGACGTTGCTGATTGGTTACGGTTGTTATGTGACGTCACAAATCGCACGCGTTTCTATAACGTTGTCAATAATACGGCGCGGTGCGTTAGTACAGTCACTGTTCCATTTATTGAAACGAAGCGACGTAAACACAGGCTTAACACAACTTTTATACCACTTATGGTCATTTACAGTCTTGAAATCCCCAGAACATGCAATGTAAAATATATGGAATGAAATCATCCCTTGCTACGTTTATTGGGTTGTAAGCGAGCGGGTCCGCGTAGCGAACTTTACGGTAACGGGATTTGAGAAAATAGTGTCGATATTGATCTGCAAACTAATGTTCGTTTCCAGGAAGTTTGCTTTACCGGAAATTACTACCAGTGACACTGAGATACCGGATGAGCGTTCTGTGAGCAGGATTTCTACAAAAAGTACATTCCTTTCGAGTTACCAATCTCTCACATTGAAGCATAAACAGGAAATAACAGACGACAAAAAAGAAACAAAAAAGAAAATCTGCCGAAATGAAAACGAGGCACACTGGGGTTTTAATTTATATGGGTAATTATTGTTTTGGCTCCGATTGTTGCAGAATATCTACAGTAATTGCCAAATAAAATAAATGCATGCATATTGAACGAATGTAATACATAACATATCATTGGTAATAGTTTATTTTCAAACATGACAATTGATAGGGGCTCGGTTAATATTGAATCGAGAGAAATAGTGCCATTGTCATTCTGCTTACAGAACACCTGTCAAGTTGATCCACGTACGCGCACCTGCAAACCTGACGACTACAAGATAATCAAAATCGTTGTCGTCAATCTATCTTCCTTAGATGTCAAACCCCTCACGGGCATGTAGTCATGTTCCTCCGATAATGTCCAGTTCAGTAACACAGTCGCCCAAATGCATTTATGCGGTGGTGACTTTAAATACATTTAATCAGTCAGTTCAGTAATTGATAGTGACTTCAACCTTTTGATGGCTTTCCCCGTTGCTATGTAGTGTATATTTCGTATTATGTAGATACGATACAGCTACTCCAAATTACTATATGTTATGTTATATTTCGGGTTTTACGCCTGCATCAGCACCATTTTGGGCTAGATCGCCGGCGGTTTACC
Source organism: Archivesica marissinica (assembly GCA_014843695.1). Lineage (NCBI taxonomy): Eukaryota > Metazoa > Mollusca > Bivalvia > Venerida > Vesicomyidae > Archivesica > Archivesica marissinica. Next base: position 10,688,453 of record CM026394.1, on the reverse strand, counting down.
TAACAACACCTCTCCTGGGCAGGCTCCAGCGGTTAACCAGTACTTGGGTGCACCAACTTCCGTAAGAAACTGCCAACTTTTTCATATAAATGAGACATGGCCTGAGCGTGGCTCGAACCCGTGACCATCAGTGATGATAGGTTACAGTATACAAGTCAGCGTCCTTAACCACTCGACCACGGAGGCGGACCCAAATGACTATATCTAAGCTTGCGGTCACTCTAATGCTTTGCCTTATTCATATTAATATTCAATACAGTACATTAGTGTTTATTAATATAATATATAATACATTAGTGTTAATAATTATACTGTGCAATACTTGTTTATTGATATACTAGTATTTGTCCTTCAGACAGTTATTGATTAGCGAATGAAACATTGTTTGGAGTTCTGATGTGTAGAAATTAACCACGCAGGTCATTGTCCTAAGCGGTCAATTCCGGCGCTCAAAATGATACGCAATGTTTATTCGACTATTGATAACACAAATACAAACTGAATCAAATCAAATCAAATTTATTCACTCAGTGCATCATACATGATGATGATGATGATGATGATTCAGTTTCTTTACCCTCGCCGCCGGTAAGCGAGCAATCATACATGATACAAACATGAGGTATATATATAGTAATACGGTTTTAAACAGCGGTACATACAGCAAATCTAATTTACAGAGAGCAAACAGAATATGTTTCGTAAAATCTATTGTTTACACTTTATTTAAATAATTTGACTAGATATATTTGTTTTGTCGTATTACAGATTGGTTTGATTTGTTTCCAGTGCGAACAGTGCAGATCATAATCACTGTACTGTAGCCAGTGGCAAATTTCAACCGAGGCAATCTAGGGTGTGGTGGTCCGGGGACATGTTCCCTCTTAAAGTTGTTGGGGGTATAGAAGCGATTCCCTGCGTTTATTTGATTTAATGAGTTTAGACGTATAATTATGTACTGACCTTTCAGCTCTCTAGCAGTCAACATTTTATACAGCAAATGGATATTTTTTGCATTTTATTAAACTATTTAATATTTCCTTTTTTTTTAAATTTTGCTTTGGAAATTTTAACCGAGGCAGTTGCCTCGGTGTGCCTCAGTGTGGCTACGGGTCTGACAAATATTATTTTGATTCCAACATAACCAAAATATCTAAAAAGCGCGAAAATAGTTTGTGTTATTTTTAGAGCGCGTAAATGACGTCACAAAACTACAAAAAGCTAGAAAATGAACGATGTTTTATTGCAGATGTATACACGGTAAATTACTTCTTTGCGTGTATCTATACAAACAAAATACCGAGCCACGTTAGAATATACCATATTAACATACAGTCTACATCCGTTATGTCGAATTCCGTTGGACCGAAGCTTGAGATAACGAAATGCGATATAAACGAGTCAGTTATATGTAAAATATGTAAAATGATAGTGTCTGAAACGGGACTATGATTCGACTTCGAAATAACAGGAGAATTCGACATAACCGACTTTGACATAGCGGATGTAGACTGTACTATAAATTATAGTGCTATTCTATAGTCTGAGACATAAGTTATGCTTAGAAAAATCGCGTTCCACGAACAGTTCATATCTAGGTCATGTAACATACACCGGATATAAACACACTATTGAACAGGTGACAATCTGATCCAAAAATACATGAATTGCTTTCCATATATATTCTCTATTTAATGGCTTCATTTCGTGACTATATAATATTGGATGGAAGCAATGAAACACCACAGAACGTGGCTAGATCCCTTTAGAATGCAAAATAATGCAAACGAAGTATGTCCATATCTTGGATTTGTAGCATTCGATTGAGACGTCTGAAACACTACATTTACTATCGTTTGCACGCGACATTAACCATTTATCATGTCTATATTACCATCCTGTATGTTTATTCACATTAGTATATCTTTCTTTCTTTTTCTTTTCTTCTTTTTTATGTAAGTTTATTTAACGTCGTTGGATGTCCGATTAGCGCAGTGGTTAGCGCGCTCGCTTCTCACCAATGCAACCCTGCACATCCTCGGACAGGGAAGTATGTGAGATGGTACGGTGGTCGCCAGATCGGACAGGTGGGGTTTCTCCGTGTACTCCGGTTTCCTCCCGCACGAATGACCACATTTACGCTTTCATCCGCGCTAACGAGAGTGATTAATATAAGTTGTTAGAACTTGCTTCGCAATCTTTGTAAAATAGATAAAGTTTAAACAAAAAAATATACTGATTGCCCATTTCAGCGACGGGCTAGTTTAAATAACAACGCCTTTCCTGGGCAGGCTCCAGCGGTTAACCAGTAATTGGTGCACCACCCTCCGTAAGAAACTGCCAACATTTTCATATAAATAGACACGGTCTGAGCGGGGCTCGAACCAGTGACCATCATTGATGATAGGTTACAGTGGTATACAAGTCAGCGACCGTAAGTTCGTAACCACTCGACGACGGAGGCTGACTCAGTAGTTCTGTTCTATTTTGTACTCTATGGGTTGATACATATTGTCAACTACGTCAAAGGCATTCTAATAGTCAATGCAGACACGACTTGTTATCTGTTGTGGTCAAACTAGTATTGGTAAGTCAGTGGTATTATTTACTTGAACAAAATTAGCTAGTTTTGTTTATGCAAATTAAAATTGTATCTCCATTACGAAACAATTCTTCTTTAGGGAGAAGAATTATATAAGACTATATCTTGCATAAAATATGTTTAAACTAAACAATCATTACAACATTAGTTTAATCTCTGTCAAGTCCACATTCCTGGTGGAATACATCCCATTGAGGGAGAAGGAAGAGGAAATGTGGAATTAAAGTGTCTTGCCTACGAGCACAATCGTAAGGGCTGCACTGTTATCCAAATAACTGTTCAATCTGCACCTACATATAACTGTTCAATCTGCACCTACATATAACGGTTCAATCTGCATTTACAAATAACTGTTCAATCTACACCTACATATAACTGTTCAATCTACACCTACACATAACTGTTCAATCTGCACCTACAAATAACTGTTCAATCTGCACCTACATATAACTGTTCAATCTGCACCTACATATAACTGTTCAATCTGCACCTACATATAACTGTTCAATCTGCACCTACATATAACTGTTCAATCTGCACCTACATATAACTGTTCAATCTGCACCTACAAATAACTGTTCAATCTGCACCTACATATAACTGTTCAATGTGCACCTACAAATAACTGTTCAATCTGCACCTACAAATAATACTGTAGTTATTATAGAAATATACTCTAACATGGCACACGTGTTTATTCTTGGCTATAAATAAGTGCATTTCATTTTTTGTCAGCTGTATTCGATATTGAGCTGGCATTTCTAGACGCGATTTAAAAATTTTGCCCACACATTGTGCAAATGTGTTGTGGTACGCCTAAAATAATTATATACACCGAGAGAAGAAGCAAATTGTATTGAAGTAATGTCTACTGACATCACACACGTGCATCGTACGCCAGATATAGTACCCACGTAGGTGCGCATCCATGGCCGAGTGGTTAAAGGCGTTCACTTAAAAGCACTTTCGCTCACAGTTTTAGGTTGGATTCTCATTTGAGGTTTCGAATTCTATTCCTTCAAGTGATGTAGCCATCCAGTTGACTTGCGGAAAGTCGGTTGTCTATCCGGGCGCCCGTGTCTGAAACAATGTTCGGAGGGGCCTTCCTCAGCTGACTTGCGGAAAGTCGGTTGTCTATCCGGGTGCCCGTGTCTGAAACACTGTTCGGAGGGGCCTTCCTCAGCTGACTTGCGGAAAGTCGGTTGTCTATCCGGGTGCCCGTGTCTGAAACACTGTTCGGAGGGGCCTTCCTCAGCTGACTTGCTTAAAGTCTGTTGTCTATCCGGGTGCCCGTGTCTGAAATAATGTTCGGAGTGGCCTTCCTCGACATTAATTGATGGAGTGTCGCCATATTAAAGATGTTGATATGACTTCAATTAACAACAACAACAACAACAACAACAACAACAACAACAACAACAGGAATAGATAACTCTGGTATTCTTCAAAAATGTGTACAACAATGAAAGTATATTGTATATGGAACACGTAACTATTTTTAGACATTCTTTCTCCCGTAGCAAATTAATGACTTTTCTAACACATCAGGTGGCATTGTCTTGTTGATTGTGTGTTTTTTTACGTTTATTTATCGTCGTTACCTGTTGCCCATATGAGCGACGCTTCCTGAAGAGATTAGTCATTTTAGATGTTTGGAGGATAGTGCAATGATACAGAGACCCATTCCAGAGACTCCTCTGGTTCTTTTACGTGCACGATGTAAAGCACCGACACGAGACCTCGGTTTAACGTCCCATCTGAAAGACTGTTAATTTTATTAGAGTCAGACGGGGGATCGAACCTGCGATTCCTGGAATACCAGTCCAACGTGTTAACCACTGGACTACAGATCCGACTTGTTGATTTTTTAAAATTTAAGTTTATTTAACGTCACTACCGGTTTCCCATTGAGCGACGGGCAGTTTATCTAACAACACCTTTCCTGGGCAGGCTCCAGCGGTTAACCAACCTCCGTAAGAAACTGCCAACTTTTTCATATAATTCAATGAATAATACGTTTAAATACTGTTATTACTCTTGCAGAATGAGACATTGTGTATGATTTATAACTGTCTTGTGTTTACAAACGTTTCATTCCAAGTATAAAAACAATAAACACTACACATGGGGAAATAATGTTTTCCAGAAAAGCGTTGGGTTTATAGCATTTAACACATTTAAAACATAGTGATACTACACAGAATATATGCTTAATTGATGAGTATATGTTAACACATTTAAAACATAGTGATACTACACAGAATATATGCTTAATTGATGAGTATATGTTAACACATTTATAGCATAGAGTGATACTACACAGAATATATGCTTAATTGATGAGTATATGTTAACACATTTATAGCATAGAGTGATACTACACAGAATATATGCTTAATTGATGAGTATATGTTAACATATTTATAGCATAGAGTGATACTACACAGAATATATGCTTAATTGATGAGTATATGTTAACATATTTATAGCATAGAGTGATACTACACAGAATATATGCTTAATTGATGAGTATATGTTAACACATTTATAGCATAGAGTGATACTACACGGACTATATGCTTAATTGATGAGTATATGCTAGCATATTTACAGCATAGTGATACTACATAGAATATTTGCTTAATTGATGAGTATATGCTAATATATTTACAGCATAGAGTGATACTACACGGAATATATGCTTAATTGATGAGTCTATGTTAACACATTTATAGCATAGAGTGATACTACACGGACTATATGCTTAATTGATGAGTATATGCTAGCATATTTACAGCATAGTGATACTACATAGAATATTTGCTTAATTGATGAGTATATGCTAATATATTTACAGCATAGAGTGATACTACACGGAATATATGCTTAATTGATGAGTCTATGTTAACACATTTATAGCATAGAGTGATACTACACGGACTATATGCTTAATTGATGAGTATATGCTAGCATATTTACAGCATAGTGATACTACATAGAATATTTGCTTAATTGATGAGTATATGCTAATATATTTACAGCATAGAGTGATACTACACGGAATATATGCTTAATTGATGAGTCTATGTTAACACATTTATAGCATAGTGATACTACACGGAATATATGCTTAATTGATGAGTAGGTGTTAACACATTTATAGCATAGTGATACTACACGGAATATATGCTTAATTGATGAGTATATGTTAACACATTTATAGCATAGCGTGATACTACACAGAATATATGCTAATTGATGAGTAGGTGTTAACACATTTATAGCATAGTGATACTACACAGAATATATGCTTAACTGATGAGTAGGTGTTAACATATTTACAGCATAGAGTGATACTACACAGAATATATGCTTAATTGATGAGTATATGCTAATATATTTATAGCGTAGAGTGATACTACACAGAATATATGCTTAATTGATGAGTAGGTGTTAACATATTTACAGCATAGAGTGATACTACACAGAATATATGCTTAATTGATGAGTATATGTTAACACATTTACAGCATATAGTGATACTACACAGAATATATGCTTAATTGATGAGTATATGCTAATATATTTACAGCATAGAGTGATACTACACAGAATATATGCTTCATTGATGAGTAGGCGTTAACACATTTATAGCATAGTGATACTACACGGAATATATGCTTAATTGATGAGTATATGTTAACACATTTACAGCATAGAGTGATACTACACGGAATATATGCTTAATTGATGAGTATATGTTAACACATTTACAGCATAGAGTGATACTACACAGAATATATGCTTAATTGATGAGTATATGTTAATACATTTACAGCATAGAGTGATACTACACGGAATATATGCTTAATTGATGAGTATATGTTAACACATGTATTGCATAGAGTGATACTACACAGAATATATGCTTAATTGATAAGTATATGTTAACACATTTACAGCATAGAGTGATAATACACGGAATATATGCTTAATTGATGAGTATATGTTAACACATTTATAGCATAGAGTGATACTACACAGAATATATGCTTAATTGATGAGTATATGCTAATATATTTATAGCATATAGTGATACTACACGGAATATATGCTTAATTGATGTGTATATGTTAACACATTTATAGCATAGAGTGATATTACACAGAATATATGCTTAATTGATGAGTATATGCTAACATATCTATAGCATAGAGTGATACTACACAGAATATATGCTTAATTGATGAGTAGGCGTTAACACATTTATAGCATAGTCTGATACTACACAGAATATATGCTTAATTGATGAGTAGGCGTTAACACATTTACAGCATAGAGTGATACTACACAGAATATATGCTTAATTGATGAGTAGGCGTTAACACAGTTACAGCATAGAGTGATACTACACAGAATATATGCTTAATTGATGAGTATATGTTAACATATTTATAGCATAGAGTGATACTACACAGACTATATGCTTAATTGATGAGTATATGTTAACAAATGTATAGCATAGAGTGATACTACACGGAATATATGCTTTATGGATGAGTATATGTTAACACATTTACAGCATAGAGTGATACTACACAGAATATATGCTTAATGGATGAGTATATGTTAACACATTTAAAACAGAGGCTGTTATATATACCAAAATGTTTATTTTCGTCTGAAATTTATCGAATAACAAGAATGAATTGGCAAACATTCGAGTGAACTGATAGCTCCAAGATGGCGTCCATGATAGCCGCCATTTTCATAATTGAAGAACAAAGACTGACTTACATGTAGCTTTAAATGCAAAGCGTGCTGTATCTTCTTTATGCTATTGAACAGCCTTCGGCCTCCACACACTCTAACCTCGCCCAATGCTAGTCATACCCCGATGGCTGTCTGGTTAGCGCAGTGGTTAGCGCGCTCGCTTCTCTCGCTTCTCACCAATGCAACCCGGGTTCATTTCTCGGACCGAGAAGTATGTGAGATGGTACCGTTGTCGCCAGATCGGACAGGTGGGGTTTCTCCGGGTCCTCCGGTTTCACATATACGCTTTCATCCGCGCCAATAAGAGTGATTAATATAACTTGTTAGAACTTGCTTCGCAATCGTTGTAAAATAAATAAAGTTTAAACTTTAATCGATGGAAACTATTAAAACTGCGAGTCATTCCTTAAAATAAATGCTAATATTAAGCAAAGACAACAATGCAAACAACTGTACCAGTTTCTATTGATAAGATGCAGAAACTAAATGAACAAACTAAATTAAATAACGAATTCCTTGCATAAACGAGATGTCAAATTGGGCCATCTGCGAGGGAAATGCTATATAAAACACTCCCCAGACAAATTGGATTTAGCTGTTTCCGGGTCATCCGACTGTCGGCTATTGTATATAGCGATGATGTATTTAAGCATGCCTTCTATTATATGTCTATACGATGTACGTGTAATTAAATACGACAGTTGATGGGATTGTCTATGTTAGATTCAGATTAGGACGGTACTGACGTTCCAGTTGTACGTTACGAAATGCGTAGAGCACCGTCATTAAATATCGTATGGCTGTATATTCACATATAATGTCTGTGTTTTGTGTTGTTTAGTTATCGGTTGCCCACACCAGGCGTATCGATGCCGGTTGCCCACATCACAGTAGTTTCTTTACCAGTTGCCCACACCAGGCGTATCGATGCCGATTGCCAATATCACAGGCGTATCCCTACCGGTATACCCACATCACAGGCGTATCGATGCCGGTATGCCCACATCACAGTAGTTTCTTTACCAGTTGCCCACAATACAGGCGTATCGATGCCGGTATGCCCACACACCAGGCGTATCGATGCCGGTTTCCCACATCACAGGCGTATCGATACCGGCTTCCCACATCACAGGCGTATCGCTACCGGTATGCCCACATTACAGTTGTTTCTTTACCAGTTTCCCACACCACAGGCGTATCGATACCGGCTTCCCACACCACAGGCGTATCGCTACCGGTATGCCCACATTACAGTTGTTTCTTTACCAGTTTCCCACACCACAGGCGTATCGATGCCGGTTTCCCACATCACAGGCGTATCGATGCCGGTTTCCCACATCACAGGGGCATTGATGCCGGTTTCCCACACCACAGGCGTATCGATGCCGGTTTCCCACATCACAGGCGTATCGATGCCGGTTTCCCACATCACAGGCGCATTGATGCCGGTTTCCCACACCACTGGCGTATCGATGCCGGTTTCCCACATCACAGGCGTATCGATGCCGGTTTCCCACACCACAGGCGTATCGATGCCGGTTTCCCACATCACAGGCGTATCGATGCCGGTTTCCCACATCACAGGCGTATCGATGACGGTTTCCCACATCACAGGCGTATCGATGCCGGTTTCCCACATCACAGGCGCATCGATGCCGGTTTCCCACATCACAGGCGTATCGATGCCGGTTTCCCACATCACAGGCGCATCGATGCCGGTTTCCCACATCACAGGCGTATCAATGCCGGTTTCCCACATCACAGGCGTATCGATGCCGGTTTCCCACATCACAGGCGTATCGATGCCGGTTTCCCACATCACAGGCGTATCGATGCCGGTTTCCCACACTACAGGCGTATCAATGCCGGTTTCCCACATCACAGGCGTATCGATGCCGGTTTTCCACATCACAGGCGTATCGATGCCGGTTTCCCACATCACAGGCGTATCGATGCCGGTTTCCCACACTACAGGCGTATCGATGCCGGTTTCCCACACCACAGGCGTATCGATGCCGGTTTCCCACATCACAGGCGTATCGATGCCGGTTTCCCACATCACAGGCGTATCGATGCCGGTTTCCCACATCACAGGCGTATCGATGCCGGTTTCCCACATCACA
>CM026394.1:10626545-10677955 GCA_014843695.1 Archivesica marissinica | reverse complement strand
GTTTCCCACACCACAGGCGTATCGATGCCGGTTTCCCACATCACAGGCGTATCGATGCCGGTTTCCCACATCACAGGCGTATCGATGCCGGTATGCCCACACCACAGGCGTATCATTACAGATTGCCCACATCACAGGCGTATCATTACAGATTGCCCACACCACAGGCGTATTGTTACAGATTGCCCACACCACATGCGTATTGTTACAGATTACCCACATCACAGGCGTATCATTACAGATTGCCCACATCACAGGCGTATCATTACAGATTGCCCACATTACAGGCGTATCATAACAGATTGCCCACATCACAGGCGTATCATTACAGATTGCCCACATCACAGGCGTATCATTACAGATTGCCCACATCACAAACGTATCATTACAGATTGCCCACATCACAGGCGTATCATTACAGATTGCCCACATCACAGGCGTATCATTACAGATTGCCCACATCACAAACGTATCATTACAGATTGCCCACATCACAGGCGTATCATAACAGATTGCCCACATCACAGGCGTATCATTACAGATTGCCCACATCACAGGCGTATCATTACAGATTGCCCACATCACAAACGTATCATTACAGATTGCCCACATCACAGGCGTATCATTACAGATTGCTCACATCACAGGCGTATCATAACAGATTGCCCACATCACAGGCGTATCATTACAGATTGCCCACATCACAGGCGTATCATTACAGATTGCCCACATCACAAACGTATCATTACAGATTGCCCACATCACAGGCGTATCATTACAGATTGCCCACATCACAGGCGTATCATAACAGATTGCCCACATCACAGGCGTATCATTACAGATTGCCCACATCACAGGCGTATCATTACAGATTGCCCACATCACAAACGTATCATTACAGATTGCCCACATCACAGGCGTATCATTACAGATTGCCCACATCACAGGCGTATCATTACAGATTGCCCACATCACAAACGTATCATTACAGATTGCCCACATCACAGGCGTATCATAACAGATTGCCCACATCACAGGCGTATCATTACAGATTGCCCACATCACAGGCGTATCATTACAGATTGCCCACATCACAAACGTATCATTACAGATTGCCCACATCACAGGCGTATCATTACAGATTGCCCACATCACAGGCGTATCATAACAGATTGCCCACATCACAGGCGTATCATTACAGATTGCCCACATCACAGGCGTATCATTATAGATTGCCCACATCACAAACGTATCATTACAGATTGCCCACATCACAGGCGTATCATTACCGGTATGCCCACATCACATGCGTATCATTACAGATTGCCCACACCACAGGCGTATCGTTACAGATTGCCCACATCACAGGCGTATTGTTACAGATTGTCCACACCACTGCATAGTGTACATACCGTCTAACTGACATACTGCATAGTGTGTATACCGTCTAACTGACATACTGCATAGTGTACATACCGTCTAACTGACATACTGCATAGTGTGTATACCGTCTAACTGACATACTGCATAGTGTACATACCGTCTAACTGACATACTGCATAGTGTGTATACCGTCTAACTGACACACTGCATAGTGTACATACCGTCTAACTGACATACTGCATAGTACACATACCGTCTAACTGACATACTGCATAGTACACATACCGTCTAACTGACATACTGCATAGTGTGTATACCTTCTAAATGACATACTGCATAGTGTGTATACCGTCTAACTGACATACTGCATAGTGTGTATACCGTCTAACTGACATACTGCATAGTGTGTATACCGTCTAACTGACATACTGCATAGTACACATACCGTCTAACTGACATACTGCATAGTGTGTATACCATCTAACTGACATACTGCATAGTGTACATACCGTCTAACTGACATACTGCATAGTACACATACCGTCTAACTGACATACTGCATAGTGTGTATACCGTCTAACTGACATACTGCATAGTACACATACCGTCTAACTGACATACTGCATAGTGTGTATACCGTCTAACTGACATACTGCATAGTGTGTATACCGTCTAACTGACATACTGCATAGTACACATACCGTCTAACTGACATACTGCATAGTGTGTATACCGTCTAACTGACATACTGCATAGTACACATACCGTCTAACTGACATACTGCATAGTGTGTATACCGTCTAACTGACATACACTATAACTGACATACTGCATAGTGTGTATACCTTCTAAATGACATACTGCATAGTGTGTATACCGTCTAACTGACATATTGCATAGTGTGTATACCGTCTAACTGACATACTGCATAGTGTGTATACCGTCTAACTGACATACTGCATAGTACACATACCGTCTAACTGACATACTGCATAGTGTGTATACCATCTAACTGACATACTGCATAGTGTACATACCGTCTAACTGACATACTGCATAGTGTGTATACCTTCTAAATGACATACTGCATAGTGTGTATACCGTCTAACTGACATACTGCATAGTGTGTATACCGTCTAACTGACATACTGCATAGTACACATACCGTCTAACTGACATACTGCATAGTGTGTATACCGTCTAACTGACATACTGCATAGTACACATACCGTCTAACTGACATACTGCATAGTGTGTATACCGTCTAACTGACATACACTATAACTGACATACTGCATAGTGTGTATACCTTCTAAATGACATACTGCATAGTGTGTATACCGTCTAACTGACATATTGCATAGTGTGTATACCGTCTAACTGACATACTGCATAGTGTGTATACCGTCTAACTGACATACTGCATAGTACACATACCGTCTAACTGACATACTGCATAGTGTGTATACCATCTAACTGACATACTGCATAGTGTACATACCGTCTAACTGACATACTGCATAGTGTGTATACCTTCTAAATGACATACTGCATAGTGTGTATACCGTCTAACTGACATACTGCATAGTGTGTATACCGTCTAACTGACATACTGCATAGTACACATACCGTCTAACTGACATACTGCATAGTGTGTATACCATCTAACTGACATACTGCATAGTGTACATACCGTCTAACTGACATACTGCATAGTACACATACCGTCTAACTGACATACTGCATAGTGTGTATACCGTCTAACTGACATACTGCATAGTACACATACCGTCTAACTGACATACTGCATAGTGTGTATACCGTCTAACTGACATACTGCATAGTGTGTATACCGTCTAACTGACATACTGCATAGTACACATTCCGTCTAACTGACATACTGCATAGTGTGTATACCGTCTAAGTGACATACTGCATAGTACACATACCGTCTAACTGACATACTGCATAGTGTGTATACCGTCTAACTGACATACACTATAACTGACATACTGCATAGTGTGCATACCTTCTAAATGACATACTGCATAGTGTGTATACCGTCTAACTGACATACTGCATAGTGTGTATACCGTCTAACTGACATACTGCATAGTGTGTATACCGTCTAACTGACATACTGCATAGTACACATACCGTCTAACTGACATACTGCATAGTGTGTATACCATCTAACTGACATACTGCATAGTGTACATACCGTCTAAATGACATACTGCATAGTACACATACCGTCTAACTGACATACTGCATAGTGTGTATACCGTCTAACTGACATACTGCATAGTACACATACCGTCTAACTGACATACTGCATAGTGTGTATACCGTCTAACTGACATACTGCATAGTGTGTATACCGTCTAACTGACATACTGCATAGTGTACATACCGTCTAACTAATATACTGTATAGTGTACATACCGTCTAACTGACATACTGCATAATGTACATACCGCCTAACTGACATACTGCATAGTGTGTATACCGTCTAACTGACATACTGCATAGTGTGTATACCGTCTAACTGATATACTGCATAGTGTGTATACCGTCTAACTGACATACTGCATAGTGTGTATGCCGTCTAACTGACATACTGCATAGTGTGTATACCGTCTAACTGATATACTGCATAGTGTACATACCGTCTAACTGACATACTGCATAGTATGTATACCGTCTAACTGACATACTGCATAGTATACATACCGTCTAACTGACATACTGCATAGTGTGTATACCGTCTAACTGACATACTGCATAGTGTACATACCGTCTAACTGACATATTGCATAGTGTACATACCGTCTAACTGACTTACTGCATAGTGTATATACCGTCTAACTGACATACTGCATAGTGTACATACCGTCTAACTGACATACTGCATAGTGTACATACCGTCTAACTGACATACTGCATAGTGTACATACCGTCTAACTGACATACTGCATAGTGTGTATACCGTCTAACTGACATGCTGCATAGTGTGTATACCGTCTAACTGACATACTGCATAGTGTGTATAATGTCTAACTGACATACTGCATAGTGTACATACCGTCTAACTGACATACTGCATAGTGTACATACCGTCTAACTGACATACTGCATAGTGTACATACCGTCTAACTGACATACTGCATAGTATACATACCGTCTAACTGACATACTGCATAGTGTGTATACCGTCTAACTGACATACTGCATAGTATACATACCGTCTAACTGACATACTGCATAGTGTGTATACCGTCTAACTGACATACTGCATAGTGTGTATACCGTCTAACTGACATAGTGCATAGTGTACATACCGTCTAACTGACATACTGCATAGTGTGCATACCGTCTAACTGACATACTGCATAGTGTACATACCGTCTAACTGACATACTCCATAGTGTGCATACCGTCTAACTGACATACTGCATAGTGTACATACCGTCTAACTGACATACTGCATAGTGTACATACCGTCTAACTGACATACTGCATAGTGTACATACCGTCTAACTGACATACTGCATAGTGTACATACTGTCTAACTGACATACTGCATAGTGTACATACCGTCTAACTGACATACTGCATAGTGTACATACCGTCTAACTGACATACTGCATAGTGTGTATACCGTCTAACTGACATACTGCATGGTGTACATACTGTCTAACTGACATACTGCATAGTGTACATACCGTCTAACTGACATACTGCATGGTGTAAATACCGTCTAACTGACATACTGCATAGTGTACATACCGTTTAACTGACATACTGCATAGTGTACATACCGTCTAACTGACATACTGCATAGTGTACATACCGTCTAACTGACATACTGCATAGTGTACATACCGTCTAACTGACATACTGCATAGTGTACATACCGTCTAACTGACATACTGCATAGTGTACATACTGTCTAACTGACATACTGCATAGTGTACATACCGTATAACTGACATACTGCATAGTGTACATACCGTCTAACTGACATACTGCATAGTGTGTATACCGTCTAACTGACATACTGCATGGTGTACATACTGTCTAACTGACATACTGCATAGTGTACATACCGTCTAACTGACATACTGCATGGTGTACATACCGTCTAACTGACATACTGCATAGTGTACATACCGTCTAACTGACATACTGCATAGTGTATATACCGTCTAACTGACATACTGCATAGTGTACATACCGTCTAACTGACATACTGCATAGTGTACATACCGTCTAACTGACATACTGCATAGTGTACATACCGTCTAACTGACATACTGCACATTATACATATCGTCTAACTGACATACTGCATAGTGTGCATACCGTCTAACTGACATACTGCATAGTGTACATACCGTCTAACTGACATACTGCATAGTGTGTATACCATCTAACTGACATACTGCATAGTGTACATACCGTCTAAATGACATACTGCATAGTGTACATACCGTCTAACTGACATACTGCATAGTGTGCATACCGTCTAACTGACATACTGCATAGTGTACATACCGTCTAACTGACATACTGCATAGTGTGCATACCGTCTAACTGACATACTGCATTGTTGGCATACCGTCTAACTGGCATACTGCATAGTGTACATACCGTCTAACTGACATACTGCATAGTATACATATCGTCTAACTGACATACTGCATAGTGTACATACCGTCTAACTGACATACTGCATAGTATACATATCGTCTAACTGACATACTGCATAGTGTGCATACCGTCTAACTGACATACTGCATAGTGTGCATACCGTCTAACTGACAAACTGCATAGTGTACATACCGTCTAACTGACATACTGCATAGTGTACATACTGTCTAACTGACATACTGCATAGTGTACATACTGTCTAACTGACATACTGCATAGTGTGCATACCGTCTAACTGACATACTGCATATTGTGCATACCGTCTAACTGACATACTGCATAGTGTACATACCGTCTAACTGACATACTGCATTGTTGGCATACCGTCTAACTGACATACTGCGTAGTATACATACCGTCTAACTGACATACTGCATAGTGTGCATACCGTCTAACTGACATACTGCATAGTGTGCATACCGTCTAACTGGCATACTGCATAGTGTGTATACCGTCTAACTGACATACTCCATAGTGTGCATACCGTCTAACTGACATACTGCATAGTGTACATACCGTCTAACTGACATACTGCATAGTGTACATACCGTCTAACTGACATACTGCTTAGTGTGCATACCGTCTAACTGACATACTGCATAGTGTGCATACCGTCTAACTGACATACTGCATAGTATACATACCGTCTAACTGACATACTGCATGGTATACATACCGTCTAACTGACATACTGCATATTGTGCATACCGTTTAACTGGCATACTGCATAGTATACATACCGTCTAACTGACATACTGCATAGTATACATACCGTCTAACTGACATACTGCATGGTATACATACCGTCTAACTGACATACTGCATATTGTGCATACCGTTTAACTGGCATACTGCATAATGTGTATACCGTTTAACTGACATACTCACACGAAAAAGAAAGTGTGCACGTGGCTTAGTTAGAGGGAGAATATTTTATACTTACATTTGATCTATGGAATCAAAAAATAGGCAAATTTGGTAACAAAATGTGCAAAAATGTATTGGCTACATTGTTTTACGTGTGAATATAAGCATACAATTGTCCCTCTAACCAAGTGTACACTTTCTTTTTCGTGTGAGTATACAAATAAAGAGGCTATTAGCAATATGGCCATCACTTAAAGCAATAAATGACATTTGAACAACAATTTATAGATACATTTATTGTATTACCTTATCCAAGAGTGGAAGTCGTGATAGCGCAGTGGTAGCTCGTTCGCTTCAGGTGCGAACTACCCGGAATTCGAGCCCCACTAGAGCCGTTACGATTGTGCCCTTAGGCAAGGCATTTAAATTCCACGTTCCCTCTTCTCTTTCCCTCGTGGCGATGGATTCCATCAGGAATGAGATATCGAGAGTGATTAATATTTGTAAGAACTTGTTTCGCAATCGAGCTAAAATAAATTTGTATAAACTAAATTACCTTATCCAAGAAGATCACGTTTTGTTCTCGGAATGGTGGGCCTCGCGTCAAGGCCGAACCCTTAGCTTGTGGAAGTGATCCGCATCTGAATTCAGGATTTTTTCTAAAAAATGGATTCTTTGCTATTGTCTTTATTTTAGCTCGATTTCGCAAAGGTTCTTACAACTTATATTAATAACTCTCGAGACTTCATTCCTGATGGAATCCAACAGCACAAGGGAGAGAGAAGAGGCAACGTGGATTAAATGCCTTGCCTAAGGGCACAATCGTAGCGGCTCCAGCGGGACTCGAACTCCGGACCTTTCGCACCTGAAGCGAACGCGCATCCACTGCGCTATCACGACTTCCACAAATTGTGAGATGGGACAAACATGAGACGAATGTTTGCTACCTCTTGGTTAGAGAGTATATAATCTCTGAACACACTACATACATTTAGGACACCCACGGAAGCACATTACACTGAGGACACCCACGGAAGCACATTACACTGGTTCCATTAACCATCAGTGCATCCGTCATAGTTTGAGATTAAATTATACGAACTTTAGGCATTAAATACACAGCGCCAAAATTAGCTGTTTTTATGAAAATTTATCCCTTTGGTATTACAAAATATATCTTTAAGACGTGAGGGATACACGTCGGGGTCAAGCCTCAACAGGTGTGCATACTTTGTACGCTCACTTACAGTGCCTCCGGGCGGGCAGACCTTCATAAACTCGAAAAAACAACAACAACATACATTTAGGACGGAGAGAGATACAGAGATCTAACATAGTTCTAAAACCGTATAGCATCAGTGCTTCCTCTAAATATGAATTAAATGTCAATACCACCGGAGTAACATGATTTGCAATTGCTTCTGATGTTGACCTTCCCGAATTGTAACCATGGTTATGTGCGCGGGGAACGTCCGCTAAAGACAGCTGCCGTCTGCTAGAGGAAAATACTATCTTACTGCAGAACTCCCCACAATACAACGTTACAGATCTGCACTGCGAGTAGACTGGAACTTTATATGGAGAGAGAATATTAGGAACTATAAATTCAAATCTATAAAGACATTCAAGCCGAGGGTTATTTTCGGAGAAGAGCCTAATATATTTAACTGTTTTGTATAATAACATTTCTATTCTATAAACACATTTTCTGAATAAACCTGTTTACTTTGTTAGATACATGCTACAAACTACGTGTATCATACAACCAGTGACATCACATGTTTCTTACGCAACCAATGACATACCAGAATTAACAACAGTAGGACCAGGGTGGTGTGTACTTTCCTTAAATAGAACATAAATTAACAACAGTAGAACCTGTGCGATGTGTACTTTCCTTAAATAGAACGTAATTAGCAACAGTAGAACCTGTGCGATGTGTACTTTCCTTAAATAGAACGTAATTAACAACAGTAGAACCTGTGCGATGTGTACTTTCCTTAAATAGAACGTAATTAGCAACAGTAGAGCCTGTGCGATGTGTACTTTCCTTAAATAGAACGTAATTAACAACAGTAGAACCTGTGCGATGTGTACTTTCCTTAAATAGAACGTAATTAGCAACAGTAGAGCCTGTGCGATGTGTACTTTCCTTAAATAGAACGTAATTAACAACAGTAGAACCTGGGCGATGTGTACTTTCCTTAAATAGAACGTAAATTAACAACACTAGGACCTGGGCGGACGATGTATACCGTCCTTAAATATAACGTAAATTAACAACACTAGGAGGACCTGGGCGGGCGATGTGTACCGTCCTTAAATAGAACGTAAATTAACAACACTATGACCTGGGCGGGCGATATGTACCGTCCTTAAACATAGCGTAAATTAACAACACTAGGACCTGGGCGGGCGATGTGTACCGTCCTTAAACATAGCGTAAATTAACAACACTAGGACCTGGGCGGGCGATGTGTACCGTCCTTAAACATAGCGTAAATTAACAACACTAGGACCTGGGCGGGCGATGTGTACCGTCCTTAAACAGAACGTAAATTAACAACACTAGGACCTGGGCGGGCGATGTGTACCGTCGTTAAACATAGCGTAAATTAACAACACTAGGACCTTGGCGGGCGATGTGTACCGTCCTTAAACAGAACGTAAATTAACAACACTAGGACCTGAGCGGGCCATGTGTATTGTTTTATTGACAAGTTGTCAGCGGTTCTCTACACCATGACTACAATAAAACAAGATTAGGTTGATATCGCCATCACAGCTGATCATAAAATCACAGATCTCACGTTAGCATAGACAGCATTCACTTGACTATAGCAGTAAATATTTGATAAAAGATTTTAGAAAGGAAATCAATGCTGCCTATATTCCATGTATTCTACAGTCAAACCTGTGTTAAGCAGCCAGCCAAGGAAATCACAGAAAGTGGCTGCTTAGTACAGATGGCTGCTTAATGGAGGTAACCATTATAGCAAAGCATCATATTGAGAATCTGGAAACTGGCTGCTTAATACATGTTGGTTCCTTAATGTGACCACTGACACAGGTTTGACTCTACATGTACATGTATTATGACCAGTGAAGCATCATATGATACCGGTGTCTGAATCACATGTGCTAAAACAATTATTCATGTCACAGACGGATCTGTTGTCCAGTGGTAACACGTTGGACTGGTAACCCAGTGATCGCAGGTTCGATCCCCCGTCTGACCCTAATAAAATTAACAGTCTTTCAGATGGGACGTTAAACCGAGGTCTCGTGTCGGTGCTTTACACCGTGCACGTAAAAGAACCAGAGGAGACTCTGGAATGGGTCTCTGTCTGTATCATTGCACTATCCTCCAAAAATCTAAAATGACTAATATCTTCAGGAGGCGTCGCTCATATGGGCAACCGGTAGCGACGATAAATAAACGTAAAACACACACCCATTATTCATGACCGGTTCAAACCTGACGTCACAACCCCCCCCCCCCAAATGCTATCATTCGTTACAAAGCCAGTACTACTCAAGTTTTGACACAGGGGCATCCATATTTTTAACATTTTAATGTACTTGAACACACAGACGCTTGGGGCTCTGGACAGGTGGGTTCCAAAACCAATTGTTTAACATTTTTATAAGAACATTTTGATAAACCAGTTATACATATACATTTTTATGCCATATCCAAGTATATTTAAGAATAAAACCCCGTCACTAACAGTGTACGCCCATAATTACCAGACACACAGACACTGGGATAAGCGTAGACAACCTCCTACGACCTTTATAAAGGTCATGGGAATATATATACTCAACACAATTCCTAATCGGTCATCTGGTGTGTTGCAATATTTGAAGCAAACTAATCACCATATAGTATTAACATTCATATCATCTTAGTGGACACATTTTAGTACCGATCTTCAAGCATGCAATGCAGTGAAAATATTTATATATGATTATTAGTTGGTTCCATTATGAAACACCAGATGACCGATTAGGAATTATGCTGAGTGAATAGCATCCGTCCTTGTGGTGTGTGTGCGTGCGTGCGTGCGTGCGTGCGTGCGTGCGTGCGTGCGTACGTGTGTGTTTGTGTGTCTGTGCGTGCGTGCGTGCGTGCGTGCGTGCGTGCGTGCGTGCGTGCGTGCGTGCGTGCGTGAGTGCGTGCGTGTGTGCGTGCGTGCGTGCGTGCGTGCGTGCGTGCGTGCGTGCGTGCGTGCGTGCGTGCGTGCGTGCGTGCGTGCGTGCGTGCGTGCGTGCGTGCGTGCGTGCGTGCGTGCGTGCGTGCGTGCGTGCGTGCGTGCTGCGTGCGTGCGTGCGTGCGTGCGTGCGTGCGTGCGTGCGTGCGTGCGTGCGTGCGTGCGTGCGTGCGTGCGTGCGTGCGTGCGTGCGTGCGTGCGTGCGTGCGTGCGTGCGTGCGTGCGTGCGTGCGTGCGTGCGTGCGTGCGTGCGTGCGTGTCTTGGGTTAAGTGAATCTTTCGTGTCCTACTGATCGCGTGTCGGAAGGAATGTATTGAACATTGTTGAACTCTTATTGTGTGACTATTGTGTTTTTAATAATTTAAATTCAATTATAATTTAATAATTTTCTCTCGTTCGATTCTCATTATTAAGCATGACATTAGGATAAAAGATTAGAAGAGAAGCTTAAAGTTTAAACGTTATTTATTTTACAACGATTGCGAAGCATGTTCTAACAACAACTTATATTAATCACTCTGGTTGGTGCGGATGAAAGCGTATATGTGGTTATTTGTGTGGTAGGAAACCGGATACCCGGAAAAAACCCACTTGTCCGATCTGGCGACCACCGTACCATCTCACATACTTCCCGGTCCAAGGATCGAACCCGGGTTGCATTGGTGAGAAGTGAGCGCGCTAACCACTGCAGCTAATCGGATAGCCGAGGGAGCAACACCTAAAGCATCATATAAATCACCTGACATGAACAAACAAGAATATAAACATAAAGCAAACGGCGTGTTGAGAATGCAAGGGAGATAACAAATGTTATTATTACATGGGAAGTAACTTCTGGGCGATATATATTCGAGATATATATGAATGCGTAGAAAACTTGGCAGCACTCATATATTGGATTAAATCATATTGACAAAAATCGTCAGGGGAGGTAACTAGAGCCACACAGTGGGGCTATTAATGGCGCAGCCGGTAATGTGACGTAATATGACATAGATGTTGAAAAATCGCGCATAATACGTGTGGCAGCATTATGGTTACATGTCCTATCCAAAATGAGACCCAGAGAGGTGATAAAACCATCGCGGTAATAAGGTGAACATGCCATTTAAGCAGTGATAACGTGCATTTCCAATATAAAGGTACTTCCGATGCCCAAATTGCCCTAGAAAAGCAGACGAGATTGCAATAATCGTAGCATCCAAGCAGTGATAACGTGCATTGCGAGCATAAAGGTACGTACATTGTACAAGAGGCTCCAGAATAGCCGACGAGATTGTAGTAATTATGCGGCGGATTGAATATCGAAAGGAAATCTAATCTGTTTTATTACCCGGTGTCATGTTAGTGGTTGCCTTATTGCATCAGCGGGCACTGCTTCATAAAAACTAGTAGACACAGTATTGACTAATACAGTATATACAGTAAGTTAATCTTAAAGCGACATTACATCGCATAAAGCCAAATAAGTGCATTGTTCACGTATATTTATGCTTCATAAAAACTAGTAGACACAGTATTGACTAATACAGTATATACAGTAAGTTAATCTTAAAGCGACATTACATCGCATAAAGCCAAATAAGTGCATTGTTCACGTATATTTATGCTTCATAAAAACGAGTAGACACAGTATTGACTAATACAGTATATACAATAAGTTAATCTTAAAGCGACATTACATCACATAAAGCCAAATAAGTGCATTGTTCACGTATATTTATGCTTCATAAAAACGAGTAGACACAGTATTGACTAATACAGTATATACAGTAAGTTAATCTTAAAGCGACATTACATCGCATAAGCCAAATAAGTGCATTGTTCACGTATAAATGCATTGCTACTACAAATTCTTCCGAATACATTCGAACACAAATATTGAATCAATAAATAGTATATTTGTGGTCTACAAACTTTCAAACGTGAATGTAGGATTTCATATACCGGTCATCCACGCTACTGAATTGACATTTCTTTGTCATTGTAGTCAATACTAAACACTTGATACTGTCGCTTAGAGATAATAAATTTAACTAAAATTAGTCTACAAATAAATATGCACAAATGTGAGATCTAGCGGGAAATGTGTACCATAAATCTCGTTTTTTTATATTATACAAATTTATTTTAGCTCGATTGTGAAACAAGTTATTACATCTCGTTATTCAGGATACACAGGTTGTATTATGCATGTATGTCGACCGTGTTTACATTATTTTGTTGTGTCAACAAACTGCGTATACAACGCTTGTTTATTAGTTGAAATACTCAGTTTTTGAGGCGAACATTTGCAAACAAATTATACCATATAATAGGAAATTACATTCGGTATAAATTTGCATTGTCGCTGATGTAGTGTCGCTTTAACCGTTCTTTACGAAATGATTGTTCGGCGCAGACACTAGATTGTCTCACGTTCGTAATCTGCTCTTGTTTCAGTTCTTAAGGCGATATTCATGTTAACGTAGACTACCGCAATTTCTACAAAGGTTGCCAGCATGCAATTGTATCTGTTACAACACCAGTAGGAACCAAGCTTTTCAGTAAAGAAATCCAATCGTTTTTAACATTTCTGATGTTGAAAAATAAAGAATCGATTGCAAAACAAGTTCTTACAACTTATATTAATCACTCTCGAGACCTCATTCCTGATGGAATCCATCGCCACGAGGGAGAGAGAAGAGGCAATGTGGAATTTAAATGCCTTGCCTAAGGGCACAATCGTAACAGCTCCAGCGGAGCTCGGCCTCCGGGCTTTTCGCGCCTGATGCGAACTCTCTACCACTGCGCTATTACGACTGCCATGGTCGATTTCAAAGCACCATATATCATCTTAGTTAACTTAGTAGCGCCAGAAAGACGGTCAATAGAAAGGCTCTTCGAGAACTGGTGTATTATCAGACATTATAAGACATAATGCATCTCGTACATGATGTTGCTAATAAGGATAGAGAGCGCTATTGAAATTTCTATAGACATCCATTATAACATACATGGCCATTATATACCAACTTTGAAACTACCGAAAATGACACTTTTCAATAGGGTTGGCCAAATTAGTTTTTTTCCCCAATAAAGACTCACACCCCCTACTCTGAATGTAATGTGGTGGTGAATGTTTCACTGACACCCACACTTATAAAATGCTGTTTATATTTCACCAATTATTTTGCAAATGTTGTAAAATATTCCAAAATGCAGCTGAATTTTCGCCAAATAGATTGCAATATATTCCAAAATGCAGCTGAATTTTCGCCAAATATATTGCAATATATTCCAAAATGCAGCTGAATTTTCGCCAAATAGATTGCAATATATTCCAAAATGCAGCTGAATTTTCACCAAATATATTGCAGTATATTCCAAAATGCAGCTGAATTTTCGCCAAATAGATTGCAATATATTCCAAAATGCAGCTGAATTTTCGCCAAATATATTGCAATATATTCCAAAATGCAGCTGATTTTACACCAAATATATTGCAAAAATTGTAAAATATTCAAAAATGTAGCTGATATACCGTATTTTATTTTTTTGAAGTCACTTTCACTATTGGTGACAATACCTACTCAGCCACGGCCCAATCAGTCGCAAGGACTTTCCTACACAATTTCAACCAATCTGCATCTGACCATAAGGTGTTGTAAAATGCAGGATAACATGTATGTCAGTGGCACGCAACTGTAACCCGAGATCTTATAACCCATAAATAGATTTCGATTATTGTATTGGAATAATTATTGAACGCAACATGCCTAGATCATACATATCAAGAAGGCGACCTTTATCTTATAGCCCGTGATTTGTTCCGGGCAGTTGAAACAGCTGCTCTATTGCAATAAACGATAGCGCGAGCATCTGCTCTTAGAAGACAAAACTGTTGATAGATCGATTTATAAGGATGCGCTTTAAGAAACAGAGTTACAATTTATAACATGGAGAAAAAATATTGTTTCTTCGAGAAATGTCATGTATAAGTGTGTTATATATAAATATGATCCGACAGTGTTTATGTGTATACGAGTGTATGTTTATACGAGTACATGTTTATACGAATGGAGTGTATGTTTATACGAGTGTATGTTTATACGAGTACATGTTTATACGAATGGAGTGTATGTTTATACGAGTGTATGTTTATACGAGTACATGTTTATACGAATGGAGTGTATGTTTATACGAGTGCATGTTTATACGAATGGAGTGTATGTTTATACGAGTGCATGTTTATACGAGTACATGTTTATACGAATGGAGTGTATGTTTATACGAGTGCATGTTTATACGAATGGAGTGTATGTTTATACGAGTGCATGTTTATACGAGTACATGTTTATATGAATGGAGTGTATGTTTATACGAGTGCATGTTTATACGAGTACATGTTTATACGAATGGAGTGTATGTTTATACGAGTGCATGTTTATACGAATGGAGTGTATGTTTATACGAGTGCATGTTTATACGAATGGAGTGTATGTTTATACGAGTGTATGTTTATACGAGTACATGTTTATACGAATGGAGTGTATGTTTATACGAATGGAGTGTATGTTTATACGAGTGCATGTTTATACGAATGTATGTTTATACGCGTGCATGTTTATACGAGTACATGTTTATACGAGTGCATGTTTATACGAGTGCATGTTTATACGAGTGCATGTTTATACGAATGTATGTTTATACGAGTGCATGTTTATACGCGTGTATGTTTATACGAGTGCATGTTTATACGAGTGCATGTTTATACGAGTGCATGTTTATACGAGTGTATGTTTATACGAGTGCATATTTATATGAGTGTATGTTTATACGCGTGCATGTTTATATGCGTGCAAGTTTATACGAGTGTATGTTTATACGAGTGTATGTTTATACGCGTGCATGTTTATACGCGTGCAAGTTTATACGAGTGCAAGTTTATACGCGTGCATGTTTATACGAATGGAGTGTATGTTTATACGCGTGCATGTTTATACGAGTGTATGTTTATACGAGTGTATGTTTATACGCATGCAAGTTTATACGAGTGTATGTTTATATGCGTGCATGTTTATACGAGTGTATGTTTATACGCGTGCATGTTTATACGAATGGAGTGTATGTTTATACGAGTGTATGTTTATACGCGTGCATGTTTATACGAGTGTATGTTTATACGAGTGTATGTTTATACGAATGTATGTTTATACGAGTGCATGTTTATACGCGTGCATGTTTATACGAGTGTATGTTTATACGAGTGTATGTTTATACGCGTGCATGTTTATACGCTATACACGTGCATGTTTATACGAGTGCATGTTTATACGAGTGCATGTTTATATAGTGGTACACGATACAGTATTTAGTAAAGTTACAGTTGACATATAAGAAAAAGTATTTTACCTAAATTAAAATAATGTTGTATACAGAAACGATTCCGGAAATAAATCTTTAAAATAAATGTCGCGGGTTGCGAAGTAAAGCCACTTGTTTCCCTATAACACTGGTGTTGTGACATTACCCCACCCCCTCAAAACAACAAACACAAGATAGATAGATAGATAGATAGATAGATAGATAGATAGATAGATAGATAGATAGATAGATAGATAGATAGATAGATAGATAGATAGATAGATAGATAGATAGATAGATAGATAGATAGATAGATAGATAGATAGATAGATAGATAGATAGATAGATAGATAGATAGATAGATAGATAGATAGATAGATAGATAGATAGATAGATAGATAGATAGATAGATAGATAGATAGATAGATAGATAGATAGATAGATAGATAGATAGATAGATAGATAGATAGATAGATAGATAGATAGATAGATAGATAGATAGATAGATAGATAGATAGATAGATAGATAGATAGATAGATAGATAGATAGATAGATAGATAGATAGATAGATAGATAGATAGATAGATAGATAGATAGATAGATAGATAGATAGATAGATAGATAGATAGATAGATAGATAGATAGATAGATAGATAGATAGATTAGATAGATAGATAGATAGATAGATAGATAGATAGATAGATAGAATAGATAGATAGATAGATAGATTAGATAGATAGATAGAGAGATAGATAGATATATAGATAGATAGATAGATAGATAGATAGATAGATAGATAGATAGATAGATAGATAGATAGATAGATAGATAGATAGATAGATATATCGCTAGGTAGATAGATATATCGCTAGACAGACAGACAGACAGACAGACAGACAGACAGACAGACAGACAGACAGACAGATAGACAGACAGACAGACAGACAGACAGACAGACAGACAGACAGACAGACTATGGTACTATTGTACTTGCAGTGTGTGTGGTGTGCTATATCAGCTAACTATGGTACTATTGTACTTGCAGTGTGTGTGGTGTGCTATATCAGCTAACTATGGTACTATTGTACTTGTAGTGTGTGTGGTGTGCTACATCAGCTAACTATGGTACTATTGTACTTGCAGTGTGTGTGGTGTGCTATATCAGCTAACTATGGTACTATTGTACTTGCAGTGTGTGTGGTGTGCTATATCAGCTAACTATGGTACTATTGTACTTGTAGTGTGTGTGGTGTGCTACATCAGCTAACTATGGTACTATTGTACTTGCAGTGTGTGTGGTGTGCTATATCAGCTAACTATGGTACTATTGTACTTGCAGTGTGTGTGGTGTGCTATATCAGCTAACTATGGTACTATTGTACTTGTAGTGTGTGTGGTGTGCTACATCAGCTAACTATGGTACTATTGTACTTGCAGTGTGTGTGGTGTGCTATATCAGCTAACTATGGTACTATTGTACTTGCAGTGTGTGTGGTGTGCTATATCAGCTAACTATGGTACTATTGTACTTGTAGTGTGTGTGGTGTGCTATATCAGCTAACTATGGTACTATTGTACTTGTAGTGTGTGTGGTGTGCTATATCAGCTAACTATGGTACTATTGTACTTTCAGTGTGTGTTGTGAGCTACATAAGCTAACAGTTCATTCTCTAGTATTTCCGTCGCCCTCGCCTGATCTGCAAATTCATTATGACATTGTCTGTTTTTAATTACAGAAGCTATAAACGGAATCCTCTCTGTTGCTCTGCTCGGAAAGAGGAAACAGTGAAACAGCAAACTAGTTAAACTAATTACGTCTTGATGATGACTTAGAAATTCTTGGAAAACTCATCCTTTGGCATTCTACCAACACTAATACAGGCATTGAAACATGTTCCCGAGAACAAACTAAGCCCAGACAGTAAAGTAGCAATTATTTTTTTCAATTTAAAATGTACACGTATTTTCCATATCGTTTATCTATTTTTCATGACTTCCGTTGCCAAATGGTTCATGATGGTCGTTGCCTTCACGTGACCCTCGCAGCGGTGGGATGGAATTGCACAAGGTTGTCGGATTATTCCATGTGGGGGGGGGGCTATTCAGCTGGCTCGTGGAAGGTCTCTATGTATGTTACCCATGTATGAAACAGTTATGGGAGGCTAACAACTTGTTAGTTTAACTCTTTCACCGCCAATGTCGTATAAAAGCAACTTGGCAAAGGCAGATAACCCGATCAAACAGAACAGAACGTGTCGTCTGATCATGCTGCATGCTGATTGCTCTTCAGATAGTGGGACTGAAGCACCTGTCGGAATAGCAAACAACATATATCCTGATCAGACAGTACAGAACGTGTCGTCTGATCATGCTGTATGCTGATTGCTCTTCAGATAGTGGGACTGAAGCACCTGTCGGAATAGCAAACAACATATATCCTGATCAGACAGAACAGAACGTGTCGTCTGATCATGCTGTATGCTGATTGCTCTTCAGATAGTGGGACTGAAGCACCTGTCCGAATAGCAAACAACATAGATCCTGATCAGACAGAACAGAACGTGTCGTCTGATCATGCTGTATGCTGATTGCTCTTCAGATAGTGGGACTGAAGCACCTGTCCGAATAGCAAACAACATAGATCCTGATCAGACAGAACAGAACGTGTCGTCTGATCATGCTCTATGCTGATTGCTCTTCAGATAGTGGGACTGAAGCACCTGTCGGAATAGCAAACAACATATATCCTGATCAGACAGAACAGAACGTGTCGTCTGATCATGCTGTATGCTGATTGCACTTCAGATAGTGGGACTGAAGCACCTGTCGAAATAGCAAACAACATAGATCCTGATCAGACGCGGCGTTACGCCGCGGCTGGTTTGGATCTATGTTGTTTGCACATGCTCTGAATTTATTCGGCGCTGAAAGAGTTAATCATATTTTATTGCATTCATTCTATATGGCATAAAATTCAATTTACAATGTATATTCTTAAACATGAATACAAAAAAAATGAAATAAAATCACAAAATGTAAACTTCTGGACCATTTATAGTCCTTTAGGTAGACTACAAATTTATGGCGGCCATTTTGGACGCCATCTTGTATTTCTCCGAAAGCCACGATTTATGCTGCATGTGTGACAAACTTCAGA
This sequence comes from Archivesica marissinica, assembly GCA_014843695.1. Lineage (NCBI taxonomy): Eukaryota > Metazoa > Mollusca > Bivalvia > Venerida > Vesicomyidae > Archivesica > Archivesica marissinica. Next base: position 10,658,273 of record CM026394.1, on the reverse strand, counting down.
CATTTACAAACATGTTGGTATATAACTCGTTTTGTTAGCTGTCCGGGTAAGGTTGACCATTTCGTATAGCCTGAAAGTCACCTAACCAATTGTACAATATTAAGACAAATGAACACATTATATAAATAAGAATAATATATGATTCGTGACATTGTCTGTACAAGGATTGTCAATATATGTTGAAGCAAATAGGTTGGGCCACACGTTTTAACAACATTACTTACGGCCGTCCCCAAAAATTGAATTGTTCAGAAAGGCTAAATTACACTGTCTATGAGTGCCCAGTGTTTAGCCATGCTAAACGTGATTTACAGACATACATTTCGTTGCTATTATGAACAGAACAGAACAGAACAGTACCTTTATTTAGGAACACAGATTACAAACATGACATTTTGTAATAAAATGTGAACAAATAATAATTTCAAAATAGCAGACGTTGGTAATGAAACTATGATATGATGAACATGTTAAGTTGGGATGTTCAATCAACTGAAGGGCGTGTTTACACATACATTTTGATAAACCATAGTATAGGCTTGACACTATATATACAAAATGTTAGGCCATTTCCAAGCATCTTTAAAAATGCCATCCCGTCATTTTCAGAGTAATTATGGACCATAATAAAAAAATCTGGACAAGCGTCTGTGTTTGGTGTCTGGACAAGCGTCTGTGTCTGGACAAGCGTCTGTGTTTGGTGTCTGGACAAGCGTCTGTGTCTGGACAAGTGTGTGTTTGGTGTCTGGACAAGCGTCTGCGTTTGGTGTCTGGACAAGCGTCTGTGTTTGGTGTCTGGACAAGCGTCTGTGTCTGGACAAGCGTCTGTGTTTGGTGTATGGACAAGCGTCTGTGTCTGGACAAGCGTCTGTATTTGGTGTCTGGACAAGCGTCTGTGTCTGGACAATCGTCTGTTTTTGGTGTCTGGACAAGCGTCTGTGTATGGACAAGCGTCTGTGTCTGGACAAGCGTCTGTGTTTGGTGTCTGGACAAGCGTCTGTGTCTGGACAAGCGTCTGTGTTTGGTGTCTGGACAAGCGTCTGTGTTTGGTGTCTGGACAAACGTCTGTGTTTGGTGTCTGGACAAGCGTCTGTGTCTGGACAAGCGTCTGTGTTTGGTGTCTGGACAAGCGTCTGTGTTTGGTGTCTGGACAAGCGTCTGTGCTTGGTGTCTGGACAAGCGTCTGTGTTTAGTTTAAACATATTTTATTTCCCAATATAATACATATTGAACAATGCATACATCACGCATAATCAGAATACAGAAACAGGATTAGAATGGAAGACAGAGTCTTATATAATTCTTCTCCTCGTCTGTGTTTGGTGTCCGGACAAGCGTCTGTGTTTGGTGTCTGGACAAGCGTCTGTGTCTGGACAAGCGTCTGTGTTTGGTGTCTGGACAAGCGTCAGTGTCTGGACAAGCGCCTGTGTCTGGCTGTGTTTGGTGTCTGGACAAGCGTCTGTGTTTGGTGTCTGGACAAGCGTCTGTGTTTGGTGTCTGGACAAGCGTCTGTGTTTGGTGTATGGACAAGCGTCTGTGTTTGGTGTCTGGACAAGCGTCTGTGTTTGGTGTATGGACAAGCGTCTGTGTTTGGTGTCTGGACAAATGTTTGCGGGTTCAAAACCACAAAACTAAGACACTTTTGTTTTGTTTTTAAGAACACTATGATGCACTATATGCTTGCCACTATACATACACATGTTTACACCATTCCAAGCAATTATATAGCCTTGATAGTGACGGGTATCATTTTAAAACTTGCTTGGAATTGTGTAAAACAATGTTTATGTATAGTGTGAAGCCTATATAATAGTGTATCAAAGTGTTCTTAAAAACCAAAAATACAAAAAGAAGTTTGTTAGTTGTGTGGTTTATGGTGAAGATGGTTGACTACATACTGGTGGCTGCGTGAATCGCTATGGTGTGATGTGGGTGAAGTTAGCAGTGAGCAGTGTACTGCTGTACTGCTGGCAGTGAGCAGTGTACCGCTGTACTGCTGGCAGTGAGCAGTGTACTGCTGTACTACTGGCATGGTGTGTTATGAAGAAATGTAGCTATGAAGGAAATTAAAATGTTCTCTGGATTTCTTAAGTGAACACTTTTTGTTGTTGTAATGCGGGTTTCTTTTTTGTGTAACAAATACAAGTACATTATAACAACATTTTTTTAAGACTTTGTGACACTCATGGTGAGCGTGGCTATATATATGGCTTTAAATATATGCATGTTAGCGGCGAACATAATAGTGAAATATGTCCATGACATGTTTCCAGAGTTTTCATTTAAAAATACATTTGGCAGTTTCTTACGGAGGTTGGTGCACCAAGTACTGGTTATATCGCTGGAGCCTGTCCAGGAAAGGTGATGTTAGGTAAACTGCCCGTCGCTCAAATGAGAAACCGGTAGCTGGAAACTATGGCTGTTGTTAGTTGGCTGTGGATGTCGTGATAGCGCAGTGGCAGCGCGGTCGCTTCAGGTGTAAAATGCGATGTAAAAACGAGTTCGCATCCAGCTACCCGTTACGATTGTGCCCTTAGGCAAGGCATTTACATTCCACATGCCTCTTCTCTCTCCCTGTTGGCGATGGATTTAAGAACTTAGTTAAGAACTTGTTTCGCAATCGATCTAAAATAAATGTCTATAAACTGCGTGTTCATAAACATAGCAGATAAAGTGCAGAGCAGAGGACTTCAGAGGAAGTAATAATGCATTATTGGAATAGTGTATATATATAGACTGCAACTGCACGATCTGTCCACCAGGGACAGTTTATATAATGCAACGAGCAGTGATATGTCATGCTTAGAGACAGTTCTCGGCTTACATAGCTGGCGTAAGCATTGCTATACATGTAATGTAGTTGTTGTAGTTGAAAGTGTCTAGCGCACTGCCCGCACATAACCCTTTCAACACCCGATACCTCTAAATAGGCTAACAAAAAGTGTAGATCCAGATGAGCCGGCTCGTGACGAGCCGTCTCATCAGGATCTGCACTTTTTGCCAGTGAAATGACTATTTTTAGACATAATTACCCATTTTGATAAATGAACTTGTCCAAATGTGATTTTCTGATTCATTTATTGGTTTATGAATATCATGGACCAGTCCATGTGAGTTACTTGGTGTTGAATGGGTTAAGTTACACTGAGATACGCCTCTGAGCTGTGCGCACGCGCGGTCTTCCTCCACCCATACTAGGTGGAGAGTCGCCATATGACCTAAGCTGTTGGTGCGACGTTAAGCCACAAAAACAAAACAAACGGTTATGATGCTTACTCTTCGAATATGCTGAGCTTCGGATGTTCGTCTTAGGGAGGGGGCGGGGCGGGGTCTGGAGGGTGTACATCTTACCTCATATGGCGTCTCGCCGGCCGGTTTTGGAAGACACCCGGTGTCCTTCCGAGCAGTATTGAAAGCACTGGTAGACACCCTGGTAGAACCACCGACCCGCCAGCTGGACAACCTTCTCATGTGAAACATGTCATGTAAGATGTGCAGAGTATAAAGTCGGCATTCCATTACTTTTCAATTGATACAGACGGATATGTAGTCCAGTGGTAACACGCTGGACTGGTAATCCAGGGATCGCAGGTTAGATCCCCCGTATGACCCTAATAAATTTAACAGTCTTTCAAATGGGACGTTAAACCGAGGTCTCGTGTCGATGCTTTACACCGTGCACGTAAAAGAACCAGAGGAGATTCTGGAATGGGTCTCTGTCTGTATCATGCACTATCCTCCAAAATATAAAATAACTAATCTCTTCAGGAGGCGTCGCTCATATGGGCAACCGGTAGCGACGATAAATAAACGTGAAAACATTTTCAATTGATGAAAGAGGATTCTTCGAACTGTACAAATATGATCCTTATTTCTTGTCAAAACACGCCTAAAAATGTCCAAGAATGCATATATACTTTGAAATTCTTGCTAGGCAGAACCCACCGGGCCACTTTATCCTAATGGTACCTACTCATAAATCAAGCCCAACCTACGCCCCTGATCGAACATTGCTCTTAAAACTGGAATCAATTGCTGCAAATCGTCTGGCTTCTCTATAGATATGAGTCATTATACCTAGTTACCATTACGTCACTGAAATTGAGCATCTTTGTAATCTCCGTTAGATTGAATCCACAAATCTTCATCAAGTATCTAGGCAACATGCCACAAAACCAGTTGCTATGTCGTATACAATTTTATGCAAAGTATTATATGACATTAACCATAAAATCCTTGATAATCTCATTTGCAACTTCTCTGATATCAGTGATATACCACACACACACACACACACACACACACACACACACACACACACACACACACACACACACACACACACACACACACACACACACACACACACACACACACACACACACACACACACACACACACACACACACACACACACACACACACACACACACACACACACACACACACACACACACACACACACACACACACACACACACACACACACACACACACACACACACACACACACACACACACACACACACACACACACACACACACACACACACACACACACACACACACACACACACACACACACACACACACACACACACACACACACACACACACACACACACACACACACACACACACACACACACACACACACACACACACACACACACACACACACACACACACACACACACACACACACACACACACACACACACACACACACACACACACACACACACACACACACACACACACACACACACACACACACACACACACACACACACACACACACACACACACACACACACACACACACACACACACACACACACACACACACACACACACACACACACACACACACACACACACACACACACACACACACACACACACACACACACACACACACACACACACACACACACACACACACACACACACACACACACACACACACACACACACACACACACACACACACACACACACACACACACACACACACACACACACACACACACACACACACACACACACACACACACACACACACACACACACACACACACACACACACACACACACACACACACACACACACACACACACACACACACACACACACACACACACACACACACACACACACACACACACACACACACACACACACACACACACACACACACACACACACACACACACACACACACACACACACACACACACACACACACACACACACACACACACACACACACACACACACACACACACACACACACACACACACACACACACACACACACACACACACACACACACACACACACACACACACACACACACACACACACACACACACACACACACACACACACACACACACACACACACACACACACACACACACACACACACACACACACACACACACACACACACACACACACACACACACACACACACACACACACACACACACACACACACACACACACACACACACACACACACACACACACACACACACACACACACACACACACACACACACACACACACACACACACACACACACACACACACACACACACACACACACACACACACACACACACACACACACACACACACACACACACACACACACACACACACACACACACACACACACACACACACACACACACACACACACACACACACACACACACACACACACACACACACACACACACACACACACACACACACACACACACACACACACACACACACACACACACACACACACACACACACACACACACACACACACACACACACACACACACACACACACACACACACACACACACACACACACACACACACACACACACACACACACACACACACACACACACACACACACACACACACACACACACACACACACACACACACACACACACACACACACACACACACACACACACACACACACACACACACACACACACACACACACACACACACACACACACACACACACACACACACACACACACACACACACACACACACACACACACACACACACACACACACACACACACACACACACACACACACACACACACACACACACACACACACACACACACACACACACACACACACACACACACACACACACACACACACACACACACACAATTCATTCTATAAAAATTTATTTATTTTACATGTTTTCGTGGATGAAAGCGTAAATGTGTGGGAGGAAACCGGAGTACCCGGAGAAAACCCACCTGTCCGATCTGGCGACCACGGTGCCATCTCACATACTTCCCGGTCCGAGGATCGAACCCGGTTTACATTGGTGAAAAGCGACATCTCTAACCACTGCGCTAATCGGACAGCCAATGACTCATATCGATATGGCGACACACGTGTTAAAGAATTATTTATCAGACAAGATCGTGTTCCCATCATTGTACATGCATGTAGGATATATACATGTATGCATGTTGGACTGCGAATCCAGGGATTGTAGGGTCGATCCCCCGTCCGACACTAATAATATAAACAGTAGTTGTAAATGGGACTTTATTAAATCGATTGTGTGTCGGTGCTTTACACAGTGCACGTAAACTATCAAGATAGATATGCTATTCAGATTTGAGAAAACTTTACATAAAGAAATATTATTTTGTTAGACCAAATATGCTTAAGTTTATTGAATTGTTGCAATCTAATAAAAGAAATATCCTATATAATTTAGCTTTATTCTATAATAAAGCAGTTGACATTAAAATAACACTTTTAAATAATATGACATAAATCCAATATCAGCACTAATTATTGTTCATCCTCATAATTAGATGCATTTTCTTATTATTATCAGATTCTATATGCCACATGACCACGATAAAATTGTTGTATATATTTACATCATATATATTTGTATATATGTATTTGACGATGTACCATGTACAAGTCTTAATAAAATTTCTGTTCTATTTCTAACAATTGTATTTGAACCAATAGTTAATTTAATATATATTTTTTTATTTTTTTATATTAATTTTTACATAATAAAATTTCTGTTCTGTTCTGTTCTATGATGCACACTAATAGTCAACATGTAATGTCAATCATGTTGTCAAGAAAACATTTCTATCAGTACATTACTGATTACAAATTACGACAAACAGTATGAACATTTGGTATAATAAATATAATTGTGGGAGTCGTGATAGCGCAGTGGATGCGCGGTCGCTTCAGGAGTGAAAGGTCCGGAGTTCGAGCCCCACTAGAACCGTTACGATTGTGCCCTTAGGCAAGGCATTTAAATTCCACGCTGCCTCTTCTCTCTCCTTGATGGCGATGGATTCCATCAGGAATGAGGTCTCGAGTGATTTATAAAAGTTGAAATAACTTGTTACGCAATCGAGCTAAAATAAATTTGTATAAACTAATAAATATAATTTGATTCAACAAAGATTTTCTTAAATAGATTGCTTCTTTAGCATATCTGATATGTGGACGAACTACATACTGCATTCGTATGAATTCTAACAAGAAAAACTATTAAATATAGATATGTAATAGAAGGACGATTGATAAATCACTCTGCATAATACACACTCGGATAGTGTATTGAGTGAATGTACATAAATATGTAATAGAAGGACGATTGAAAACTCACTCCGCATAATACACACTCGGATAGTGTATTGAGTGAATGTATATAAATATGTAATAGAGGGATGATTGAAAACTCACTCTGCATAATACACACTCGGATAGTGTATTGAGTGAATGTATATAAATATGTAATAGAAGGACGATTGAAAACTCACTCTGCATAATACACACTCGGAGAGTATATTGAGTGAATGTATATAAATATGTAATAGAAGGACGATTGAAAACTCACTCTGCATAATACACACTCGGATAGTGTATTGAGTGAATGTATATAAATATGTAATATAAGGACGATTGAAAACTCACTCTGCATAATACACACTCGGATAGTGTATTGAGTGAATGTATATAATTTATAAAGTGCAACATTTAGTAATTAAATGCAAACATGTGTACAATAACACGAAACCCTGTCCAACATAATAGTATAAACCACATCCCTGCTGGAACATCCGCGAATCATATGGGAACCAATTATTGTTGCAGAAGTTCAACTATAAATAGATTGACCTGGCCATTTCTGGATTCCAGCTCAAGCCTGTATTTCTATTCGCACATCAGTGAAAGCTTGGAACTAGTTCCCTGAAAACAATTGGACAATTTTAATATCTATGCTACGAATACATAGCAATAATTCTTATCAAATAAATTCCCATTCGTCCAGAACACTTATACATTGATGGCTTAGAATGGAAATATGAACAGAACAGACATAAGCAGTACATAGCTCATCATTATAATAAGAAATATTAAATTATTACTTATACATGAACATACATATAAATATAAATGATATTTGTCTTCTATATCTAATTTATCACAGCAGTTACAGTGTTGTTGACCAGCATACTATAGTAACCCTCTGACGGATACGTAGTCCAATGGTTAACACGATGGACTGGGAATACAGGGGTCGCAGGTTCGATCCCCCATCTGACCCTAATAAAACTGACAGTCATTCAGATCGGACTTTAAACCGATGTCTCATGTCGATGCATTACACCGTGCACATAAAATAACCACCAGAGGAGATTCTGGAATGTGTATGTGTCTGTATCATTGCACTATCCTCCAACAATTGACTGACTAAACTGACTAATCTCTGCAGGAGGCGGCGCTCATATAGGCAACCGGTAACGACGATAAATAAACGTAAAACACACACACGTCTGACGTGAATTTTATTGATTCGCCCTAATTACTCAACTCGGTCATATCAACAAAAGTCATCTACTATTCCAATAAAATGATCTCCACAACTAATACTTAAAACTCATATAAAAGGCACCGTGACTATGTTTAATGAAGTTGACCGACCACATGTCTATTCCAAAAATAGATTCAATTAGGAGTAAACCCTGTTAATTTGGTTGATTGGGATAAGTAAGTGTGTAGTCTGTGAATTTGTCAGTTAATACCAGTTTTTAGCTTGTTATAGATTAAGTTCTTAGCTCTCTTCTGATTCTGTATCAGATTACACCGTTAATGTCAACGTTAGATAGATCGTCAGTGTCACTTACTTGTTCCTCCTGCATCACGGGTGAGAGCTGCCTTTCAATCTCTTATTGAGTTTATACACATATATGTTAGCTCGATTGCGAAACAAGTTCTTACAAATTATATTAATCACGTTCGATACCTCGTTACTGATGGAATCCATCGCCACGATGGAGAGAGAAGAAGCAACGTGGAACTTGTAACAATCGTAAGGGCTCCAGCGGGGCTCGAAATCCAGACATGTCGCACCTGAAGCGAACGCGCTACCACTGCGCTATCACGACTTCCTAATCTCTTAAACGTGAATATTTATTTGTTTATGTAGTTTCCATTAGAAAGGTAGTTAGTAAATTCTTTATTTGAAGAGTCGTACATCTAGATCTAGACAGTTAGTACTATTGATACTAAATATTTCTAATTAACGCCATTTGATCCCCAAATCTATTAAATTTCTTGTACCAATGAAAAGAAAGACAATTGTTCATTTGACGACCTCCTCTAGTATACTGCACCTGAAAATTCTCTATTTCAACAATAATAGTACTATAATGTTTATTATTTGGAACATATCATGTTATTCAAGCCTCGTAAATGTTTGTCATCGTAAGCCTCATTCTTTCATGCATGCATGTGAAATGAGAGAATAACATGTGCTTTGACTTGTTTTAAACTTTATTTATTTTACAACGATTGCGAAGCACGTTTTAACAACTTATATTAATCACCCTCGTTGGCGCGGATGAAAGCGTAATGTGGTCATTCTTTTTAAACAACCTTGCTGTAGAGTAATACTATAATAAATTAAATACATAAAAATAACAACTCCGTTATGCAGAACAGAACAGCATTTTATTATCAGACATAGTACATAACCATAAAATGATATATAATTATATAATATATTTACATCACGTGACTGGTTAGATACATATTCAAGTGTGTTAAGTAACCGAGTATGAACATTTTAAACTTTGAAACATATTTCATGCATAATACCATTAAACTGTGGTTAGGGAATGTCTATAGTACAAAGCTTGTATCATTCTAACCTATTATTGTGTTATAGGTTGTGTTTAATAATTGTAGATATTTATACACAGAAAGTCTTCTTTAATAGTATAGCTTTAAAAATGTGTGTCGAATGTTAATGTAGCATGCACACACACATACAAAGTGGTATTCATCTTCTATAACATTGGTAGTGCAGTAGATACAATATCGTTCAATTCTAGGTACATATAAAAGGATATGGTACGGCATATTTACTCTATGATTATATATTGTGTAAAGCAAAAAGTGCTGCTTTATGCATCAATCTATGATAACATTTGTTTTAGGACAAAATTATATATAGAAGTACACATCAGTTATATATCTAATTAACACAGTTCTGGCATACATCCGTTCATATATTCCCACGTTCTTTTGAAGTTCTTCAATGTTTGACCAATATTTGCCGCTTCTTTGCTTAAATTGTAATAATATAGAATGAATAGCGCGCTCGCTTCTCACCAATGCATCCCGGGTTCGATCCTCGGACCGGGAAGTATGTGAGATGGTACGGTAGTCGCCAGATCGGACAGGTGGGTTTTCTCCGGGTACTGCCGTTTCCTTTCACACGAATGACCACATATACGCTTTCATTCGCACCTACGAAAAAATGTAAAATAAATAAAGTTTAACATTTTTATAGAATGAATCTCTTAGCTCCTAATGTAGAAAGTGAGCATTGTAACATTTACATTTATATATACGCTTGCATCCGCGCCAACGAGAGTGATTAATATAAGTTTTTAAAACTTGCTTCGCAATCGTTGTAAAATATATAAAGTTTAACAAAATACATTTTAAAAATGAGTATGATCATTTTTGTTTGACTCAGCATTTGCACATGGATCTATGTTTCCAAATATCGTTATAATTTCTTTAAATGGATGAAACAAATCTGCACCGTTGGTAAACAGATCAAATATCAGTTTCCTAGTTATATTGCAACTCCTGAAGTGTTCTATTGTTTCATTTTCAATTTTGCAAAAAGTGCACATTGGTGTGCCTTTGTAGTTTCTATATAATAACTCGTTCTTTCCTACAATTCTGCGCAATGTCCTTGTTTGGAACGACTGTATTTTAGAATCCTTTGTTATATTGGTTTAAACATATTTATTCCACTATATACATTCACAAAACAATACATGCACACAAAATCAAAGAATAGCAAAGGATCAAAACGGAAGCAGAGCTTATATAGGTTCTCTCCTTGCAGTTCAAAATACACAGTACTATGTTGGACGGCGTGGAGCTAATACATGTATACCAAATGTGCATATTGCTTAGAAATGTCAGAAATATAATACCGGTAAGAACGCAGAAGAAAGAGAAGATATTTGAGAATGTAGCGCAGGCAGACAGGGGTAAAGTCATCAAGTGCACGTCTTATATACATGGGGTCTTATATGCATGGGGTTTCACTCAAAGAATCGTTTTGTATCACGAATGAACTTATGGACATATTCAAATATTATTTTGTTAATGTCATCTGTCAGGGTCTCCTCGCCATGTCGGATAGTATGCAGATTAGCAGTAGGGCATAATCTTAGCACATTGTGTAGGAAATCAATTCGAATATTAGAATAGTATGTACATTAAAAGAAAAAGTGGTAGCTGTTTGCATTAGATCCACAGCGGCATAGTAGTGATTGAATTAAGTGTTTAAAAAGAGATGCTCTCGGAGCCCACTTGACTTGGTTCTAATTCGTGTATGTAATACTTGTAGGTATCTATCACCATAATAGAAGAACGTCGGAGTTTTTCTTTTATCTTTGTTTATATAAGTTTTAAAGGTGTTTAGAGTTGTGGCATTCCTAACGTTACCTTTGTTACATTGAAACACAAAGAGTAACATTGTTTCCACCCTTGTATATGCACTGTTATATTAAGCTTCTCTAGCCATTTAGTTTGACTAGTTGGCTTAGCGGTACTGCGACTTAGGATATTGTACATTACTGATGACTCTTTCTTATATTTAATAATATGCCTTACATATGGTAACCGTCTCCGTGGCCCAGTGGTTACGCCTACGGAGCGGGAGGTCGAAGGTTCGAATCTCGTCAGGGGTTCGTTCTGATATGGCCGGTTGGTGAGCCGCCAGCTAGTTAAATAATGGTTACCGATTGCCTACCAGCCTGGCGTCTGGCATACAAGCATAGGATTCGGGAAGTACTGATGTTCGTAAAAAGAGGTGTCTCATAAGTCAGAAATGGCTGGCCCTTTAAATACTATAACACTATAATAAACAAAACACTTTACTTATGGTGGTAAAGTTGGTCTACTCGGTTTTACAATTTCATTGGAACACAAGTTGTAATTTGGTATTACTTGTTTTACTGCATTTAAAATCTTATATTTAATAATATGGTGGTAAAGTTGGTCTACTCGGTTTCACAATTTCGTTGGAACACAAGTTGTAATTTGGTATTACTTGTTTTACTGCATTTAAAACACATTGTAGATAATGTGTTTTCAGTTTGAACTTTTCGTTAAATGTATATATTGTTAGAAAGCTACCGTCAGCTTTCAAGGAGCCAACTATAATGGACGCTTGCATAAAACCATGAGTTTATAAAAAATACATTTTGTACCAATTAAACTATTATGCTTCTAAAATAACGGCATAATGCTTATACAGCCCTCTGAACTGTTTTCAATACAATCAGCAGATGCACCAAATGTGTCTTTCCAAAACATGCTATTTGTTTCTTTTAATAGTTTTTCAACATAATTTGATTTGATAATATGTTATTGCCGTATATAGTATGTATGTAACAATTACAAACAAATTACGAATACATAATTAGCAAATGGGTTGGGCCACAAGTTCTAATAACATTAGTGATTGGCTCTCCCCATATAATCGATTTGAACACTACATAATTTAAATGGCTTAATTAAAACTGAAACATGTATATAACCCAGTTTACAAGATACAATATATGTAACAGACGGATATGTAGTACAGTGATAACACGCTGGACTGGTAATCCAGGGATCGCAGGTTCGATCCCCCGTCTGATCCTAATAAAATTAACAGTCTTTCAGATGGGACGTTAAACCGAGGTCTCGTGTCGGTGCTTTACACCGTGCACGTAAAAGAACCAGAGGAGACTCTGGAATGGGTCTCTGTCTGTATCATGCACTATCCTCCAAAATCTAAAATAACTAATCTCTTCAGGAGGCGTCGCTCATATGGGCAACCGGTAGCGACGATAAATAAACGTAAAAACACACAATATATGTAGTATTAGTCTTTGACATGTTCAAAGAAATGTACTAGTCTGCACAATCCACTGTCCAATTTCACCAAGAAGTGCACCCCAGGACCAAGACTTACGCCCAAGAAGAAAACGAAAAGGATTGAAGAGTTGCTAACCCAAAGAGCATAAACACAACATTAATATAAAGTAATTATTTAAATGTTAAATCGATTTGTTTGTTTAATAAATTTCTGTACTGCTGTGAAAATTGCAATGTTGTCTTCGTATTTCAAAGACGCTCTACCTAATAATTTTATATTAACATTAAGTGGATGATAAACTCTTGTATCGTGAAATAAAACAATTCTTGGCGCATCATATTTATTACATTGAAAGAAAAAGTGTTCGGCTTTTTCAATTGGAAATTCACAGCTAGGGTGTTCTCTTACATGGTTGTTGTATAAATCATCATTTAAATTGCTACATTTATTTCTTAAACGGGCGTGGAGCTATGATAATAATCTAGTGCCAAATAGAAAATACCGCGGTACCGTTGGTACATTAAACATTTCTTTTAATCTCGATTTAAATATACTTAGAGAGAAGTCGAGTTGCGTAAATAAACATTAAGGCGGTTCCACAATGCATTAGTTGAGGGTATAAATGAGTTACTGGATAATTGGGTTCGACGCGCAATTGTAAGATAATTGTACTTGTTTCGCAGAGGATAATCGGTAGTTTCGGCATTAGTGCGCGGAAATATAGTTTGTAAATATTCGAGGAGAATGTCATTCTTAGCTTTGTATACTATTACAAGTTTTTGAACATAATGTTTTCCACAATGGAATAATTTCTGAATGTCAAAGATTTTAGTGGATATACCTATCCAACTACAAACTCCTAAACGTATTCTTACCCACGCCAATCTTAATGCCTTTATGAACATTAATATATTTACTTTTTCTGTACATTTTTTACATAGATATCAATAAATCATTTGATTCTTATATTCCAATAACTATGTACGCTACTTCTAAAGAATCATAGATACTAAGTCTGCTCATTCTGTTACATCTTCTTGATATAAGGGAAGGGTCGTCACTAAAGTTGGTAAAACGTGTGACACAACCCATTTGCTTTTAAATTATAACAGTTTCACTCGTATAATATTCGTTACATTTCATTTGTTGAACAATTATTGCGCAGTACATATGTATGTTATTTGAAAGCAATAAAATGTGTTTAAACCAACATGGATGTATTTATCATTTTTAAACCTCCTTCAGTATAATTGTTTACCAGAACACGATTCTTAATTTAACACTACCCTGCCAAATAAATTTGATAGAATATAGTATTTAGGTGACTTCTTCTTAAATTACCAAAATTATCAAAAAGAAATCAAGTCTGGCCTGTTGCAATGGTGTAGGTCTCCTGCGTGTATATCTTTTAAATCTGGGAAACGTTCTCTATAAAGCTCTGGTTGTTATTTGTTGTAAGATCAATTGTCTAGCATTCTTGTTATTAATATAGTTGTATATTTGTATCAGAAATAGTCTATTTCCGGATCAAGTACAAATCATAGTCGCCGCATAAAATATATGAATCATTTCCAAACATATCTATAATCTTAAATATGTTTTCATATAATTCTAGCTGATCTGTGTTTGGTCTATAGAGATATAATAGTGTATTTTCCTCTCATATACTGTTAAACATGTGAACTATGAAATTTTCGTTTGGATCTATATGTATCATGAATTTTATAATCAAAACCTTTGTTAAAATAGTTTGCAACCCCTCTAAGAGTTGAGGTCCCTGAGCTAACCATACACTCGCTATTCCATTCAGAATAAATGGTGTTGTACATACTTGGGGAGTAAATGTGCATCATGCAAACAGTATTGTCGATTAGCACAGTGGTTAGCGCGCTCGCTTCTCACCAATGCAACATGGGTTCGATTCTCGGACCGGGAAGTATGTGAGATGGTACGGTGGTCGCCAGATCGGAAAGGTGGGTTTTCTCCGGGACTCCGGTTTCCTCCCTCACGAATGATCACATATACGCTTTCATCCGCGCTAACGAGAGTGATTAATATAAGTTTTTAAAACTTGCTTTGCAATCGTTGTAAAACAAATAAAGTTTAAACTTTTTTTAATGGTATTATTTAATAAATTTCAACATAATAGGGTTAAATACACAATATGGACGTTAAATACAATATGTGAATAGAAGGGCCAGTGTATCCTGGACAATATTTTGTCTGAAATTGTAAAAAATATTTTTTGGAGATTTTGTTTAGGAACTGCATAACCTGCAGTTTTTTCATTGCCTCTACAATTAAGAGATAGAATGCTTAAATTACTGGAAGTAATATTAATTATTCAAATAAGAAATATATCAATTATATGAAAGTAAATCAAAGTTCGATAATATGGACTAATATGTGTATATGACAAGACAGGTACGTGTAAAATAGAAACAATATGTGTATATGACAAGACAGGTACGTGTAAAATAGAAACAATATGTGTATATGACAAGACAGGCACGTGTAAAATAGAAACAATATGTGTATATGACAAGACAGGCACGTGTAAAATAGAAACAATATGTGTATATGACAAGACAGGCACGTGTAAAATAGAAACAATATGTGTATAATTATGACAAAACAGGTACGTGTAAAATAGAAACAATATGTGTATATGACAAGACAGGTACGTGTAAAATAGAAACAATATGTGCATATGACAAGACAGGTACGTGTAAAATAGAAACAATATGTGTATATGGAAAGACAGGTACGTGTAAAATAGAAACAATATGTGCATATGACAAGACAGGTACGTGTAAAATAGAAACAATATGTGCATATGACAAGACAGGTACGTGTAAAATAGAAACAATATGTGCATATGACAAGACAGGTACGTGTAAAATAGAAATACAGACGGATCTGTAGTCCAGTGGTAACACGCTGGACTGGTAATCCAGGGATCGCAGGTTCGATCCCCCGTCTGACCCTAATAAAATTAACAGTCTTTCAGATGGGACGTTAAACCGAGGTCTCGTGTCGGTGCTTTACATCGTGCACGTAAAAGAACCAGAGGAGATTCTGGAATTGGTCTCTGTCTGTATCATGCACTTCTGTATCATGCACTATCCTCCAAAAATCTAAAATGACTAATCTCTTCAGGAGGCGTCGCTCATATGGGCAACCGGTAGAGACGATACATAAACGTAAAACACACATACAATAGAAACAAATTGTAGCGACGATAAATAAACGTAAAAAACACAAACGCTGGTCTAATGTCCGTAAAATATCTAGCGTATTATATATTTTACCGTCCTTATGAAATTAAAACTGAAAGAATGGTCATTGGAACATATTCTAAACAAGGTAGTTGGAAAGAAGCCATTACTGCCGCAGACGTTTATTGGGATAAACATAAAACTGAGGGATGATATAGATCACATTGAATGATCTCCCGTCCATACAACTGTTTACAGAGTAAATAGTTATCCTGCATTAATCAAGAAGCAATCCTGCAGGGAACATGTTAATCGGAACCAGAAGTGAGAACATGACGTAAATGTCTCTCTTCTCGTCTAGAAAAACATTCAAGTCACGAATATCTTCTATTCTTTCATATTATGTAACCACGGTAATATGTAACCACGATGATATGTAACCACGGTAATATGTATATAATGGTATGTAACCACGGTGGTATGCAACCACGGTGATATGTAACCACGGTAATATGTAACCACGGTAATATGTAACCACGGTGGTATGTATATAATGGTATATAACTACGGTGAGATGTAACCACGGTAATATGTAACCACGGTGATATGTAACCATGGTAATATGTAACCACGGTGATATGTAACCACGGTAATATGTAACCACGGTAATATGTAACCACGGTGATATGTAACCACGGTAATATGTAACCACGGTGATATGTAACCACGGTGATATGTAACCACGGTGGTATGTAACCACGGTAATATGTAACCACGGTAATATGTAACCACGGTGATATGTAAACACGGTGGTATGTAACCACGGTGATATGTAACCACGGTAATATGTAACCACGGTGATATGTAACCACGGTAATATGTAACCAGGGCGGTATGTAACCACGGTGGTATATAACCACGGTAATATGTAACCACGGTGATATGTAACCACGGTGGTATGTAACCACGGTGGTATGTAACCACGGTGATATGTAACCACGGTAATGTGTAACCACGGTGGTATGTAACCGCGGTGATAGGTAACCACGGTGGTATGTAACCACGGTGATATGTAACCAGGGTGGTATGTAACCACGGTAATATGTAACCACGGTGGTATGTAACCACGGTGATATGTAACCACGGTGGTATGTAACCACGGTGATATGTAACCACGGTAATATGTAACCATGGTGGTATGTAACCACGGTAATATGTAACCACAGTGGTATGTAACCACGGTGATATGTATATAATGGTATGCAAACACGGTAATATGTAACCACGTTGGTATGTAACCACGGCACTATGTAACCACGGTGATATGTAACCACGGTGATATGTAACCACGGTGATATGTATATAATGGTATGTAACCACGGTAATATGTAACCACTGTGATATGTAACCACGGTGATATGTATATAATGGTATGTAACCACGGTGATATGTAACCACGGTGATATGTAACCACGGTGATATGTAACAAAGGTGATATGTAACCACGGTAATATGTAACCACGGTGATATGTAACCACGGTGGTATGTAACCACGGTAATATGTAACGACGGTGATATGTAACCACGGTAATATGTAACAACGGTGGTATGTAACCACGGTAATATGTAACACCGGTAATATGTAACCACGGTGGTATGTAACCACGGTAATATGTAACCACGGTGATATGTAACCACGGTAATATGTAACCACGGTGGTATGCAACCACGGCAATATGTAACCACGGTGATATGTAACCACGGTGATATGTATATAATGGTATGTAACCACGGTGATATGTAACCACGGTGATATGTAACCACGGTGATATGTAACAAAGGTGATATGTAACCACGGTAATATGTAACCACGGTGATATGTAACCACGGTGGTATGTAACCACGGTAATATGTAACCACGGTAATATGTAACAACGGTGGTATGTAACCACGGTAATATGTAACACCGGTAATATGTAACCACGGTGGTATGTAACCACGGTAATATGTAACCACGGTGATATGTAACCACGGTAATATGTAACCACGGTGGTATGCAACCACGGCAATATGTAACCACGGTGATATGTAACCACGGTGATATGTATATAATGGTATGTAACCACGGTGATATGTAACCACGGTGATATGTAACCACGGTGATATGTAACAAAGGTGATATGTAACCACGGTAATATGTAACCACGGTGATATGTAACCACGGTGGTATGTAACCACGGTAATATGTAACCACGGTAATATGTAACAACGGTGGTATGTAACCACGGTAATATGTAACACCGGTAATATGTAACCACGGTGGTATGTAACCACGGTAATATGTAACCACGGTGATATGTAACCACGGTAATATGTAACCACGGTGGTATGCAACCACGGCAATATGTAACCACGGTGGTATGCAACCACGGTAATATGTAACCACGGTGATATGTAACATGGTAATATGTAACCACGGTGGTATGTAACCACGGTGATATGTATATAATAGTATGTAACCACTGTAATATGTAACCACGTTAGTATATAGCCATGGTAATATGTAACCCCGGTAATATGTAACCACAGCGCATTTGCACGGTTCAACTTTCTCTGACATTCTCTCATATCTAACGTTCACAAAATAAAGCTAGAATTCTTAATTATTATTGCTATAGGCATTGTATTTATGCTTTATGCAATAAACTTTTGAATTGAATTATAAGCAGTATCTTATTAGCCTCTTGTTACTTGTTCGTGGAAGCTAGGTCCCATTTCATTTTATTGTGTATCTTATGTGTCGTCTGTTATTTGATAAAAAGAAATTCGAGTTTACGTATTTGCATACTAATTACAATGCTGAGAAAAATTGAATAGGCGGAAGTACTAGATTATAACTAGAATGCAAGATGATGCCGATTTATTGATTAACATGAAGCATAATTAGTATAATCCTTGTTATATGCTATTTTGGAACACGTGCACATCGCTTTATATAACAAGCCAATCACAGTGGTGAAGTGTTGTAAACACGACAATAGACTATACCAACGTACACATCGCTATATATAGCAAGCCAATCACAATGGTGAAGTGTTGTAAACACGACAATATACTATACCAACGTGCACATCGCTATATATAGCAAGCCAATCACAGCGGTAAAGTGTTGTAAACACGACAATAGACTATATCAACGTACACATCGCTATATATTACTTGGCAACATTAAACTGAGACTCATTAATCTCCGCCAAAGCCGTCGTAAGTTTCCGTGAACTACGATCAGGACATATTTTACCGTTAATATTTGAATCAATTCAGTAAGTAAGTGTACCAGAATCTAAAGCTCATATTTTACTTCGGAAATCCGATTATTAACGAAGTATGTTCACGGAATATGCAAATGTCTCAGTTTAATATTGCCAAACAATATAACAAGCCAATCGCAGTGGGGAAGTGTTGTAAACAAGACAATGGACTATATTATCCGATCCACTAATCAATCTTAATGTAGTTTGTGATCCACAACCAATGCCAGGTAGATTGGCTGCTGATAATCGTCAACCGGAATTCCAATTTACAACTATCAATCATGTTGTAGATGTCCTAACCTCTAAAACACTACGCCATGACAACATGTAGTAAAACTAAATACAATACCCTCAGTATGCGACCGACAATGTGAATAATGTATTCTGGACATGCGCACAGTGTGTGTTGCCTCATGGATATGGTAGGAATTCTGGACATGCGCACAGTGTGTGTTGCCTCATGGATATGGTAGGAATTCTGGACATGCGCACAGTGTGTGTTGCCATGGATATGGTAGGAATTCTAAACTAGGAGTAACATGTTACATCAAAATTCCATTTTAGAAAATAATATGTCTAATGAGAGACAGTCAGTTACTTCCCCTGAATACTCATGAAAGTAGATTGGTCTTCTTAATTGGCTTCCTCTGTTTTTATCGTTGTGTCCTTTGCACCACATGATATCTGTATTCATTCGTTTTCTTATCTTATAATTATTAAACAGATATCCTACAGCATATCCAATGGATACTTTACTGTAGAAATTGATTATAAATTAATTAACATGCTTTTGATAAAATCACATTTATCATACTGCAACCTCTGGTTGGGAACACCAATAAAAACAAATGCTTTCAACTAAAAGGACCAATACATATTTCGGGATAAATCGGACTTTATCTGTCAAGGGAGGTAATCGAAAACCCAATAATGTCTCTTGATTGCATCCACCTGCAGTACATTGCAAATACAGTAAGTAACATCGTGTGTATGTCACGACTTGCTCTGTCGGTGAAGCGTTATTGTGGTAGCTCTATCGCTCTGGCCACAGCCAGATGTACGTCGCAAACGATTGAGGACGTGGGTCCTTTCGGACCAGCAGGACACTGAAAACAATATATCGAATATATATGCTTATTTGCATATGTTGTCTACTACACAAACTGTATAACCGAATACACCAACATGGTGATGGCGAATGCGACGAAGCATTGCATTATTCTATAACATTGGTGTAGTATATAATTATTACGGGTTATGGGTTAGTAAGTTATTAATATGATGTATAACGGGACATGGGCATGAGTATAGGTCAGGTGGTTAATTATGTATATGTGTTCAGTGTAACTGGACAATACTTGCTGGATTATTTCCCTTGGACTACCTATAGCTACATTAAATGGCGGTTAATGAAATGAAAAACTGATAACTTTATTATATACTTGTAATAGTTTATTGTAGGTAATAAGCAAATTATAACCACCGATGTAACTGGACAATACTTGCTGAATTATGTCCCTTGGACTAAGGGCGGTTGGTTAATGAAATGAAAAAAACAACACACGTGATAACTTTATTATATACAATACAATAAGTTTATTGCATAGAAAAGTATACATGTGTGTAGCAATTAAGTAAAAACAGGCAGTGACATGGAACTTTACGAAAGAGGGTTCGATCCCCCGTCTGACCCTAATAATATTAACAGTCTTTCCGAGGTCTCGTATCGGTGCTTTACACCGTGCACGTAAAAGAACTAAAGGAGACTCTGGAATGGGTCTCTTTCTGTATCATGCACTATCCTCTAAAATGACTAATATCTTCAGGAGGCGTCGCTCATATGGGCAACCGGTAGCGACGATAAATAAACGTAAATAAATTCAAATATATGTGTAAAATATGCGTAGTTTCGTTGCTTATTTGTAAAATATATAAATTTGGAAAGACCAATGGTGATTTTTTTTACTAGACTTGTAATAGTTTATTGTCATTAATAAACAGATTATAAACACATACAATGAACTGTACGACATGTACACAGGGTCAACCAGGAGCTAATGCTTCGTTGAACGTGTGAGACGAATATTGAACGCCTAGACACGAATACTGTTAACTAGTCACTACTAATGAGGTTTTCATGTCGTGACAAATGTCACGAAGCAGCAGGCGAGACTAGTACACATATTGCATATCTGTAAATAAACCCTATGATAAACCCTTTGATATGATACAAGGACGTTCTTTTAACTAACGCGGCAACCGTATTGTGCAACATCATATGTCTAGGAATTGACATTCACTAATTACAAACAACCCAAAGACCCAGGTAACGGAACGACATATTTCTAGACTACATACAATTTTCAGGAAGGCACTGTCGTAATATCCGGACAAGTATTAGTTTCGGATAACTGTCATGTGTTTTATAAACCCAATCTGTTTCAGATGAAATATCGGGTTTCAATTGAATCATATGCAATGCACATCTGAATTATTTTCACATTACTCTTGTATCTGCATACGTATGGTTATTCACAGTGGGTCAGGTCATCCTCATAACTTCCAATCCCAGCTTCATCATCCCATATCATCATGTAAGTCTCATTAGTGGAAGTCGTGATGGTGCAGTGGATGCGCGTTCGCTTCAGGTGCGAAAGGTTCGGAGTTCGAGCCCCGCTGGTGCCGTTACGATTGTGCCCTTAGACAAGGCATTTAAATTGCACGTTGCCTCTTTCTCTCTCCCTCGTGGCGATGGATTCCATCAGGAATGAGGTTTCGAGAGTGATTAATATATGTTGTAAGAACTTGTTTCGCAATCGAGTTAAAATAAATTTGTATAAACTATGTAAGTCTACACTCACGAAAGCGTACATTATTGCAGAGATAATGTCAAACGAAAGTAAAAAAAAAACAGTCGTCTGTTCATTTCTAAATTAATGGCGTAATAAACCTAATTTTCTTAAAACATGATATATATTTTGGCGCATTATTGCCTTATTTGCATCATCAGTATTTTTCCAAATTGTTACTCATAATAATTACAACTGTTGCAATATCGCAATATTGATTGGATGATTCAGCCCACGTGACCGTCGTTCTTAACCAAATGAACCGCAACATTAGTCCAAGTAGCTAAGGTGATTATTAATATGCGGTGTGGAAATGTTGACGACTGCCATCACATATTTTACAGACGGATCTGTAGTATCCAGTGGTAACACGCTGGACTTGTAATCCAGGATCGCAGGTTCGACCCTAATAAAATTAACATCTTTCAGATGGGACTTTAAACCGAGGTCTCGTGTCGGTGCTTTACACCGTGCACGTAAAATAACCAGGGGAGAGTTTGGAATGGGTCTCTGTCTGTATCATTGCACTATCCTCCAAAAATCTAAAATAACTAATTTCTTCAGGAGGCGTCGCTCATATGGGCAACCGGTAGCGACGATAAATAAACGTAAAGACACACACCTATTTTATTAACGTACACACGTGTAGTACAACAAGAAAGGATTGTGAGTGGTCGCCAAAATGCTCGCTTAATAGCAGAATTTCAAAACTAGTTTAATAAAATATGAAATCACCGCTCATGTAATATGGTATATATATATGTAGCTTAAATTCAGATTAAAGCTCGATGTCAGTGTGCTACGTATTTCCACATATATATTATATAACTATGTACTCTGAAATATTGATTTTTCGAACCGCTCGATGGAAATAAAAAGACCGCTATTTATAGAAGAATCTTATCTACCATCAATGTATTGTAGTTTTCTACTGGCAATTAACCCCGATTCTGTTCTAGATTATCTTGAAATACATAATGAAATCACGGCGGATTTGATGTATTGCTTGCATGTGGCAACTAATTAATGAGACGTTAGGCAGTTCTAGAGCCCATTTGCAGAGATGTAACATGACTATTACACACACAATGTTGATTGTTTGATTTTTATTTTCTGATTCTGCACTTTAAAAGCTAGTCACACTAACATTAAAATATTCATACAGCTTACACACACCTTATACATTAATGGAAATTGTTCTTCTCCGAGTAGGCCTACTGCGGTTTCCTCTCACACGAATGACCACATATACGCTTTCATCCGCGCCAACGAGAGTGATTAATATAAGTTGTTAAAACTTGATTCGCAATCGTTGTAAAATAATAAAAAATGTTTATAAAAAAAAATTCAACGTTTTCCATTTCGTTTTCGTTAATAATCCTTATAAGTTATGTTATAATAAATAACAATTTTATTTATCACGAATTTTTATACATCAGATCATACATAAAAGAAATTATTCATCCAACATTGTTAATTTGTTTGACATGATGGGGAGGGCTGTACATAATGTTGTCATAACTTGTAGCCCAACCTTTACCCCAGATTAAATCGGAGACATCAATACTAATTAATCCTAATTTAATTTCTAATTGTTTTCCACGTATTTTATGAATGTATAATTGTAATGTAATATCTGGGAAAAAATGCAATAAAATATTAAATTTAAAATAATGTTTGAGTGATTGATTAGATTGCATCTCCATTGTGGGATAGAATACATCACCATGAAGGTGAGAGAAGAGACACTGTGTGTTTAAGTGTCTTGCCCATGGACTACAGCCGTGGCTGTGACTAGACTCAAACTCAAAACTTCTCAGTGGCAATGAGGCGGACACAGTACCCATGGAGCCTACATTGTCATATATATGCATTGACTTTATGCAACTAAAGCCGGGTTAATGACACTCAGTGTATTGTTTAGCTATCTATTGACATTTCGGACCCAGAATACCACCGCGTTTCGTCGTGGTTAATCGTATTACAAACACAGTATACAAACATTGTAAACCATTTTCACAGGAAGCTAGATAAATCAGAAATAGGTTTATCGACAACATTGCATTTCCTGCTGTTCACGATGACACAATGTGCCATTCTGGTGTTATTTGACCGATCTCCATCAAATAAAAAGTATTTGTTGATAGAATAAGGTCTTCCAGTAGGGACCACACGGACATATCAGTGATCTGGTCGAGTTTACCTAGTTTATCGTCGATGTTTCTGCATGCATGTTTTAGTTCAGTTGGTTGCCTTCAGTAAACATTACTTACTATATGACCATACCGCGAAAAGAAAAGATGTGTGTCTTGTGTCTGTGCTTTAGCACATCATTAAGGATAACACTTATCATACTGTTCAGTGCTTTAGCACATCATTAAGGATAACACTTATCATACTGTTCAGTGCTTTAGCACATCATTAAGGATAACACTTATCATACTGCTCAGTGCTTTAGCACATCATTAAGGATAACACTTATCATACTGTTCAGTGCTTTAGCACATCATTAAGGATAACACGTAGAATACTGATCAGTACTTTAGCTATATCTCATGCATTCTGTTTTCAGGATAAATTACTAGCTAAGATCGATGACAAAGATACGGAACAGAGTGTGACGTCACCAACGAAAGTATCACATACACATACGTCATCACATACGACACTACATCCGTCACAACTGGCCACAGAAGATGAAGAGGTACACAATTACGACCTGAGCAATTCACCATTAAATAGTTACTTTACCTGTTGGTAATAGATTAATGTTTTACGAATATAAAGTGTAACGTGTTTTGTTTATTATAGTGTCACCATTATTGAAAGGGCCAGTCATTTCTGACTTATGAGACACCTCTTATGGACATCAGTATTTACCGAATCGTATCATTGAAGGTCAGGAGCCTGGCTGATAGGCAATCGGTAACCATTATATTTAACTAGCTGGCGGCTGACCAACAGGCCATATCAGAACGAAGCCATGACGAGGTTCTAACCATCGACATCCCGAACGCCCAGCCAAAACGACAACTTTTCATTTCCTGCTGTTCACGATGAAACAAAGCGCCATTCAAGTGTTATTTGAGCGATCTCGATGAAATAAAAAGTATTTGTTGACATAATAAGGTCTTCCGGTCGGGACCACGAGGGCATATCAGTGATCTGGTCGATTTTACCTAGTTTCTCGTCGATGTTTCTGCATGCATGTTTCAATTTCGTTGGTTGCCTTTATTATATATTACTTACCATAGGCCAAAAATAAATAAATAAAATTGTGTCTGGTGCCTGTGCTTTAACCCTCAGATTTAAAGGGAGTCAGTCGTACTGATGTTTACACACAATGCAAGTGCAGTGTGGTTCAATGGGTAATAATAATCACCTGAACAACACATGCATGGTGGCGATATGTCATTGATTGCATCATCGATGACGTATCGCTGTTTTCATAATGACGTAAAGTCACGTCAGTGTTCGGATTTTACAGTTATCCAATGAAATTAAATAAATTTGGACGCGGAAATAAACGGAAACTACGGGACTTACTCATGATATCTAATTAGCATAAACTAGTGTGCTTGTATATGTCCGGTTAGACAGAATGATCTCATCTATGGACAGACAGACTTTTCGCGCAGAGATAAATCTGCAGAGATTCGTTTGTTGCACGCATCTTCAGCCCTCGGGTGTGATTTCCTTAGCTGCAACTCGTGGTGGTGCTAGAATCACTTTATCACCATCACACAACGTGTCGAAACCCTTTGCTATATGTATGATCTGTGTAAAAAACAAATAACGTGGGTTGGTGAATTTGTTTTACAGACATATCTCGCGGAGTGATTCAGACGAGGTCACACGAGAGGCTACGCGATCTTGTCAGATCCTGTCTGGATTACTCTGTTCGGGTGCAACATGAAATCAAGTTCTAACCTATTAATCATATTTTTACTTTATGCTTTCAAATGAAACGTAGAAATTAATCAGTGAAACAAATTACATTACGCTTGTGATTCCTATAGCATCAACGTGTTCCGACTCAAAACGTAAAGTGACGTCATTTGGGACATCGTCTAAACGCGACGTTCTAACGCCATTTAGTTTATGCACATTTATGTTAGCTCTCGAGTGCGAAACAAGTTCCTACATCTTATATTAATCACTCTCGTGACCTCTTCTTTCGTGATGGAATCAATCGCCAAGAGGGAGAGAAGATGCAATGTGGAATTTTAATGCATTGCCTAAGGACACAATCGTAACTGCTACAGGTGGGCGCGAACTCCAGGCCATTTAGCACACGGTTTCATCATTTTCTGTCACGTTTCAGTCTAAATTAAACAGAAAATGTGTTTGTAAGTTAATTATCGGATCTATGTGTGTGTTTTACGTTTATTTATCGTCGCTACCGGTTGCCCATATGAGCGACGCCTCCTGAAGAGCATGATACAGACAGAGACCCATTCCAGAATCTCCTCTGGTTCTTTTACGTGCACGGTGTAAAGCACCGACACGAGACCTCGGTTTAACGTCCCATCTGTTACCACTGGACTACAGATCCGTCTATCGGATCTATATTCCATTCATGGACATATAAAGCTATTGGTATATTGCTTTCGATGTTCATTCAATGAACTATAAATATATCATACACCGAAACAAGCACATTGTCTCTATATACATGTGAGATCTACTGGAATAAAAACATGTGAGTTTAGATTGTTGACATCTATCAACCAGATTAACGGATGACTTTTGTTATGCAATCAACACAGAGGCTACGTTTTAAGAAGGCAACTGTAAGCAAATGTCCGCAATTCCATTCTAGGTATTAAAGTGTGTGTTTTACGTTTATTTATCGTCGCTACCGGTTGCCCATATGAGCGACGCCTTTTGAAGAGATTAGTCATTTTAGAGTTTTGCATGATAGTGCAATGATATTGTTCTATTGTTTCAAGTCGCACCAACAGCTTAGATATGGCGACTCTCCAGCTATTATTGGTGTATAATTTCCTTATAGAATTTATTGTTTGTTTGTTTTTATTGTTTCAAGTCGCACCAACAGCTTAGATATGGCGACTCTCCAGCTATTATTGGTGTATAATTTCCTTATAGAATTTATTGTTTGTTTGTTTTTATTGTTTCAAGTCGCACCAACAGCTTAGATATGGCGACTCTCCCGCTATTATTGGTGGACGAAAACACCGTGTGCCCCTTCCGAGCAGTATTTCAGGTACCCGAATAGAACCGCCAACCTTCGAGACATTACTCACTGGGCTATGATTTTTACTTCAGTGCGTGATATGCATGAGTGCCAAAGCAACTATGCAGACCTTTCCATGCGGGCATAAAGTCATCTGCAGAAAGTGCTTCATAAAAACAATACAGGTACTAACCATGATTGTGCTGGTATACTAACCATAACGATGTTCGGGTACTAACCATGATTGTGCTGGTATACTAACCATAACGATGTTCGGGTACTAACCATAACGATGTTCGGGCACTAACCATGACGGTGTCGGGATACGAACCATAACGCGGTCGGTCGGACGATTGGTACAGGCTTGCACAACAGTAGTTCATACACCCTATATTAGGTCGAAGCTAAACCAGTCGGTTATAATGTACGCCCGGTGTATAACACCCATACATGGGATCTCGGTTTATAGTCCAGTATCTCGGTTTATAGTCCCGGATCTCGGGTTATTGTCCCGGATCTCGGTTTATAGTCCTGTATTACGGTTTATAGTCCCGGAACTCGGTTTATAGTCTAGTATCTCGGTTTATAGTCCCGGATCTCGGTTTATAGTCCCGGATCTCGGGTTATTGTCCCGGATCTCGGTTTATAGTCCTGTATTACGGTTTATAGTCCCGGAACTCGGTTTATAGTCTAGTATCTCGGTTTATAGTCCCGGATCTCCGTTTATAGTCCTGTATTACGATTTATAGTCCCGGATCTCGGGTTATTGTCGCGGATCTCGGTTTATAGTCCTGTATTACGGTTTATAGTCCCGGATCTCGGTTTGTAGTCCTCTATCACGGTTTATAGTCCCGGCAGTCGGTTTATAGTCTCGAAACTCGGTTTATAGTCCTGTATCACGATTTATCATCCCGGAACTCGGTTTATAGTCCTGTATCACGGTTTATCGTCCCGGATCTCCGTTTATTGTCCTGTATTACGATTTATTGTCCTGGATCTCGGGTTATTGTCCCGGATCTCGGTTTATAGTCCTGTATTACGGTTTATAGTCCCGGATCTCAGTTTATAGTCCTCTATCACGGTTTATAGTCCCGGCAGTCGGTTTATAGTCTCGGGTCTCGGTTTATAGTCCCGGAACTCGGTTTATAGTCCTGTATCACGGCTTATCGTTCCGGAACTCGGTTTATAGTCCTGTATCACGGTTTATCGTCCCGGAACTCGGTTTATAGTCCTGTATCACGGTTTATCGTCCCGGAACTCGGTTTATAGTCTCAGATCACGGTTTATAGTCCCGGATCTCAATTTATAGTCCTGTATTACGGTTTATAGTCCCGGATCTCGGTTTATAGTCCCGGATCTCCGTTTATAGTCCTGTATTACGATTCATAGTCCCGGATCTCGGGTTATTGTTCCGGATCTCGGTTTATAGTCCTGTATTACGGTTTATAGTCCCGGATCTCGGTTTATAGTCCTCTATCACGGTTTATAGTCCCGGCAGTCGGTTTATAGTCTCGTATCTCGGTTTATAGTCCCGGAACTCCGTTAATAGTCCCGGGTCTCCGTTTATAGTCCTGTGTTACGGTTTATAGTCCCGGATCTCGGGTTATTGTCCCGGATCTCGGTTTATTGTCCTGTATTACGTTTTATAGTCCCGGATCTCGGGTTATTGTCCCGGATCTCGGTTTATAGTCCTGTATTACGGTTTATTGTCCCGGATCTCGGGTTATTGTCCCGGATCTCGGTTTATAGTCCTGTATTATGGTTTATTGTCCCGGATCTCGGTTTATAATCCCGGATCTCGGTTTATCGTCCCGGATCTTGGTTTATTGTCCCGGATCTCGGGTTATTGTCCCGGATCTCGGTTTATAGTCCTGTTTTACGGTTTATAGTCCCGGATCTCGGTTTATAGTCCCCGATCTCGGTTTATCGTCCCGGATCTCGGGTTATTGTCCCGGATCTCGGTTTATTGTCCTGTATTATGGTTTATAGTCCCGGATCTCGGTTTATAGTCCCGGGTCTCCGTTTATTGTCCCGAATCTCCGTTTATAATCTCGGTTTATAGTCCCGGATCTCGGGTTATTGTCCCGGATCTTGGTTTATAGTCCTGTATTACAGTTTATTGTCCCGGATCTCGTGTTATTGTCCCGGATCTCGTTTTATAGTCCCGGATCTCGGTCTATCGTCCCGGATCTCCGGATATAATCCCGGATTTCGGTTTATAGTGCTGTATCTCGGTTTATAATCTCGGGTCTCGGTGTATAGTCCCTGATCTCTGTTTTTAGACCATGATCTCGGTTTATGGTCCCAACCGAAATACTGTTAACATTATTTTGATTATTGGAGTCTAGTGTTGTAAGTCTAGCACGTTAACCACTGGAGCGCTGACTCCTTCATTGAAGATATTCCATGTCAACACATACAGTCAAACCTGTGTTAGTGGTCACCCCCAATATGTTGTTTTATTATACATGTGCCTCATATTAAGCAGGCACATGTGTCAAGCAGCAACTTTCTTAGATTACCTTGGCTGGCTGCATAAGACAGGATTGACTGTACCCGATAACTTAGTCAATATGGGGCTGTGACTTGACTCATTCCGATGATGAAATGACTTACTTCTCCAGTTTATGCCGTATCTTTTGTATTGTGGCTGTATATATTCAGTGTTGCTGATTGGAATGCTTCGAAATTGTTTTTCTCTCTCATGATTTCATACAAATTTATTTTACATGGATGCAAATAAAATCATTACAACATTAGTTTAATCGATCTCGAGACCTCGTTCCGGATGGAATCCATCGACATAGGGGAGAGGGTTGAAGCATTGCGAATTTAAGCGTCTTGGCTAAGGACAACACCGCAGTGGTTCTATGTATGTATGTATGTATGTATGTATGTATGTATGTATGTATGTATGTATGTATGTATGTATGTATGTATG
Organism: Archivesica marissinica; assembly: GCA_014843695.1. NCBI lineage: Eukaryota > Metazoa > Mollusca > Bivalvia > Venerida > Vesicomyidae > Archivesica > Archivesica marissinica. The sequence continues at coordinate 10,627,259 of CM026394.1, read as the reverse complement.
TATGTATGTATGTATGTATGTATGTATGTATGTATGTATGTATGTATGTATGTATGTATGTATGTATGTATGTATGTATGTATGTATGTATGTATGTATGTATTATGTATGTATGTATGTATGTATGTATGTATGTATGTATGTATGTATGTATGTATGTATGTATGTATGTATGTATGTATGTATGTATGTATGTATGTATGTAGTGTATGTATGTAGTGTATGTATGTATGTATGTATGTAGTGTATGTATGTAGTGTATGTATGTAGTGTATGTATGTAGTGTATGTATGTAGTGTATGTATGTAGTGTATGTATGTAGTGTATGTATGTAGTGTATGTATGTAGTGTATGTATGTAGTGTATGTATGTAGTGTATGTATGTAGTGTATGTATGTATGTAGTGTATGTATGTAGTGTATGTATGTATGTATGTATGTATGTATGTATGTATGTATGTATGTATGTATGTATGTATGTATGTATGTATGTATGTATGTATGTATGTATGTATGTATGTATGTATGTATGTATGTATGTATGTATGTATGTATGTATGTATGTATGTATGTATGTATGTATGTATGTATGTATGTATGTATGTATGTATGTATGTATGTATGTATGTATGTATGTATGTATGTATGTATGTATGTATGTATGTATGTATGTATGTATGTAGTATGTATGTATGTATGTATGTATGTATGTATG
>CM026394.1:10566333-10625545 GCA_014843695.1 Archivesica marissinica | reverse complement strand
TATGTATGTATGTAGGTATGTATGTAGGTATGTATGTATGTATGTATGTAGGTATGTATGTAGGTATGTATGTAGGTATGTATGTAGGTATGTATGTAGGTATGTATGTATGTATGTATGTAGGTATGTATGTATGTATGTATGTATGTATGTATGTATGTATGTATGTAGGTATGTATGTATGTATGTATGTATGTATGTATGTATGTATGTATGTAGGTATGTATGTATGTATGTATGTATGATATGTATGTATGTATGTAGGTATGTATGTATGTAGGAATGTATGTATGTAGGTATGTATGTATGTAGGTATGTATGTATGTAGGTATGTATGTATGTAGGTATGTATGTATGTAGTATGTATGTATGTAGTATGTATGTATGTATGTATGTATGTATGTATGTATGTATGTATGTATGTATGTATGTATGTATGTATGTATGTATGTATGTATGTATGTATGTAGGTATGTATGTATGTATGTATGTATGTATGTATGTATGTATGTATGTATGTATGTATGTATGTATGTATGTATGTATGTATGTATGTATGTATGTATGTATGTATGTATGTATGTATGTATGTATGTATGTATGTATGTATGTATGTATGTATGTATGTATGTATGTATGTATGTATGTATGTATGTATGTATGTATGTATGTATGTATGTATGGTATGGTATGTATGTATGGTATGTATGTATGTATGTATGTATGGTATGTATGTATGTATGGTATGTATGTATGGTATGGTATGTATGTATGTATGTATGTATGTATGTATGTATGTATGATGTATTGTATGTATGTATGTAGTATGTAGTATGTATGTATGTATGTATGATGTATGTATGTATGCATGTATGCATGTATGCATGTATGCAATGCATGATCATGTATAGTATGTATGTATGTATGTATGTATGTATGCATGCATGCATGCATGCATGCATGCATGCATGCATGCATGCATGTTCCATTAATGTCAAACCCCTTGCGGGGACCTAGACATGTTTTCCTGGGCAGGCTTAGCCGACCTAAGTGGTTAACCAGTACTAAGCAATGTGTGTAGGGTGCCTTGCTCAATGACACTACATACGTGGCCTGACCGAGTATCGAACCCGGGACCGTTCGATTCCAAATCCGACGCTCTACCACTGGACCACGGACGCCACTGGACCGGGCTCGAACTCACACACTAACAGTTACGAGGAGGACACCGTATCCAATGCACCACGGACACACGCCAATTCGCATGATTAGTTGGCTGTGCTGCATTACAATTGGAACTCGCGATAGGAGAGGAATTAATATAAGTTTTCTGAAAACTTGTTTTCCAATCCAAACCATTCACAATTTATGTAATTTGTAACATTTTTTGTGTTATACATGTAAATTTATTGGAATAAATACTGTTTAAACCAAATCGCGATAGCGCGTTCGCTTCAGGCGTGAAATACCCAGTGTTCCCGCCCAGCTGTACATAGTCGCTACGATTGTGACATTAGGCAAGACATTTATTGTCCACATTGCCCCTTCTCCTCTTCCTCGTGTCGATGGATTCCATCAGAAATAACGTCTCGAAAGCCATTAAATTAATGTTGTAAAAACTCGGTTCGCAATCGAGCTAAAATAAATGTGCATAGACTATGTTCACAATCTGTATGATATTTTATATTGTATCTACTTTAGGTTGCTGTCTCACAACGATGTTTGCCTCTCAAGTGCGTCATTTGCAGAACCCGGATATTGAAATTACGACAGTCGTCGACCGTCAAGATGCCATCAACCAAATATCAGAGGTCAAGGACGTCGTCTGCATATTCGCGGTTCACAAAACAGTCCAAAGTGTATGCAAAGTGATATGGGGCCAAAAGGACAGGACTTTATTTTCTAGACGTGTGTATAAACGTGTGAATAAAATAGAGTTAGTGAATATAAATGAATATATGTATATATGCCAAAATGGCGTGTGAGCAGTGTGCGTAGGTTAACGTGCTTTAATTACGTCACGTTTTTGCCAAGAGATAATCAATCAAAATATAAAACCTATATCAAAGTAGTAAATACTACATAGCACATGCATATGCATAGACTGTCTACATGTATATACTGATTACAGACATATTGTCGTGTGCGTGTTTGTACAGCGCACATTGTACAATCATTTCATGTCATAAGCGTTTATTATATACGTCTACATCTATTATGTCGAATTCCGTCGGACCGAACACAATACTTCAACATGACCGAAATTTGACTTAGCGAAATTCAAAATAAACAGATCCAGTTATTTGTAAAATGGTAGTATCTGTGAAATGAAATGGGACTTTGAGCCGACTTCGAGATAACCAGAGAATTCGACATAACCGACTTTGACATAACGGATGTAGACTGTACAATAATTAGTCTTAACATATTATATTCGAATCTAGATGCCTAATGGTACATGTAATGGGTGCGTTCACTAGCGGTTTTAGGGGGGTTCACCCGGCACCCGCTATTTAATAATTACAGTATTACACGAAGATCCACAGACGGATCCGTAGTCCAGTGGTTAACTCGTTGGATTGATAATCCAGGGATCGAACCGTCTGACCCTAATAAAATTAACAGTCTTTCAGACAGGACTTTAAACCGAGATCTCGTGTCGGTGCTTTACACTTTACACTGTGCACGTAAAAGAACCAGCGGATACTCTGGAATTGGTTTGTATCATTGCACTATCCTCCAAAACTAAAATGACTAATCTCTTCAGGTGGCGTCACTCATATGGGCAACCGGTAGCGACGATAAATAAACGTAATACACCATCACCATGGAAGATCCAATGATTAAGCGAAACTCTAAATCTAGCCATGTGTTGTGTCTCTTTCGAAAATAATAAGAACATTTTTTTGTTCATTTACCTTAGCGTCTTTTGAGGCACGACATGGCCGAGACCTGAAGAAATTACAAATGCTGTTTTCATTACTGGCACGCAATGTATCACTACAGGTCCAGTATATATTTGATATTTAGCCCTTAACCTGCAAATCACAACTAAAGTCGCGTTTGCAAATAGCATATAGACGGCACAGAACGTCCATATGATCAGGCTCTATGCTGTTTGCTATTCGGGTACCGGAGATAAAAACACGTGTCTGATTAGCAACACAACATTGATCCTGATCAGACGCGGCGTCGCCGCTGCTGATCTGGATCTATGTTGTTTGCCCATTCCGTCCAATGTAGTCGGCAGGTTACGTGTTAAGATACATCTGACCTGGAGGTTATGTCTGGAGGTTATAAAACTTCAGACCAAACTCAAACTCAGTATCAAGCTTTCTGATTGGTCTAGCCAATACTAATTATCAGACTTAACCAATCAGATTACTTGTGTTTGAGAAAAGATTAATAACATTTGACATTGGTATATGACACGTGACACACGAGTAACGTTATCGTCATAGCGCTTTCATTTACGTGAGACACATTTGCAACGGTCAGGAATACAAGCGTAAACATAGTCAAACTTGTGTTAGTGGTCACCTCTATTAAGCAGCCAACTTGTATTAACTCTTTCACCGCCAATGTCGCAGAAAAGCGACTTTGCAAAAGCAGAGCACCCAATCAGACAGGACAGAACGTGCCTTCTGATCAGGCTATATGCTGCTTGTTCTGCAGACAGTGGAGCTGAAGCACCTGTTCGAATAGCAAACAGCATATATCCTGGTCAGAAGCGGCGCAACGCCGCGACTGATCTGGATCTATGTTGTTTGCACATGCTCTGAATTTATTCGGCGCTGAAAGAGTTAAGCAGCCAGTTTCCAGATTTCCAATATGCTGTTTTATTATACATTTGATCTCTATGTAGCAGCAACTAGTGCTAAGCATCCACTTTCTGCAATTTCCTTGGCTGGCGGCTTAAGACAGGTCTTAGTTTATACAAATTATTTTAGCTCGATTGCGAAACAAGTTCTTACAACTTATATTAATCACTCTCGAGACCTCATTCCTGATGGAATCCATCGCCACGAGGGAGAGAGAAGAGGCAACGTGGAATTGAAATGCCTTGCCTAAGGGCACACTCGTAACTGCTCCAGCAGGGCTCGAACTCCGGCCCGTTCGCACCTGAAGCGAACGCGCATCCACTGCGCTATCACGACTTCCACCTAAGACAGGTATTACTGTAATGCCAATCGGAAGTTCATCATTCAACGAGCGTATTTCATAATGTGCCAATGGCATACATGACCGTAACAATTAATTTGAATTATATTTACGTCTCGATGTTTCTATAGTTATCCTTAAACATAATGATTACGATATACCCCCTGCCCGCACCCTCCAGCTCCGACCAATACGTCTCTGGACTCTGGACTATCCGTCTCTACTATATACAGTTCAGGCCCAGCGTAACCATTTTTGCTGAGCTGTTCGTCACTGTACCATGTACGTGTAACCATAATATTTGTGTTATGTAACCTTAGTTTTTAACCATAGTATGTAGTTCTTTTTAACACTCAATGTCTTAATGAGATTTATAACTGCTGTCCCTGACTAGCCGCCTCCCAGTCTTACTAAGTTGCCGCCCGTGACTGCAATACTGCTCGGACGGGCACCCGGAGTCTGTCTCCGCCAATATTAGCTGGCGAGTTGTTGTATGATATAAGCTGTGTCTGCGACTCCAAAACCAAATAACCAAAAACAATTAAGATTTTAATAAGAGATACCGTCCGTCAAACAAGTAAAGCACTGTGGTTCTAGCGTCTTGCCGTGTTGCTACTTTCGTTTCATACTCATACACACCCAGGCTTGGCAGTCTAGAACTATACATTGCACAATGTCGACGGACCTAGAGCCAGGCTCGGCAGTCTAGAACGATACATTGCACAATGTCGACGGACCTACAGCCAGGCTCGGCAGTCTAGAACGATACATTGCACAATGTTGACGGACCTAGAGCCAGGCTGGGCAGTCTAGAACGATACATTGCACAATGTCGACGGACCTACAGCCAGGCTCGGCAGTCTAGAACAATACATTGCACAATGTTGACGGACCTACAGCCAGGCTCGGCAGTCTAGAACGATACATTGCACAATGTCGACGGACCTAGAGCCAGGCTCGGCAGTCTAGAACGATACATTGCACAATGTTGACGGACCTAGAGCCCGGCTGGGCAGTCTAGAACTATACATTGCACAATGTCGACGGACCTACAGCCAGGCTCGGCAGTCTAGAACGATACATTGCACAATGTTGACGGACCTAGAGCCAGGTTGGGCAGTCTAGAACTATACATTGCACAATGTCGACGGACCTACAGCCAGGCTCGGCAGTCTAGAACGATACATTGCACAACGTCGACGGCCCTAGAGTCAGGCTCGACAGTCTAGAACGTGCTTTACACCGTGCAAGTAAAAGAACCAGAGAAGACTTTGGAATGGGTCTCTGTCTGTATCATTGCACTATCCTCCAAAATCTAAAATGACTAATCTCTTCAGGAGGCGTCGCTCATATGGGCAACCGGTAGCGACGATAAATAAACGTAAAACACACACACCAACGCAAATGACACTTAATGGTTTAAGGGAGAAACAACGTATCTCCCCTTACACGACTAAGCGTCATTGTCTAGGCACATGAAGGGAATTCTGGGAGCGAGCATAGATAAGACATATCACACACGTACGTTAGCGTTGTATCGATGCCTACGATTGGTTCGTATAAATAGAAATCCAATAGGCAATGCCGTTACATCTTAACTACGGCATATGTTAGTGTGTAGATTTAATACTCATTCGTCATATATATTATACAGTTGTGCAGTTGTAACAATGAAAGAACGTTTCGACAAAGTCGATTTTGAATATATCATCGAATTAGTTTAAAGAAATCACACGTTTTTCATTAATTATAGATTCGTACAGCTTCGTACACTTATTTACAACTGACCTTTTTACGGTTTTTACGGCTTTGTAAGTTGCAGTTGATGTGCTGTCATTACATGTTTATTACACATGGTGTTTACACATATTCTATTTATTTACCTTGTCTGCTATATACATAATTCGCGAAATAGCCTGAACTATGCTGAGTTAACCCATACACTCACAGGTCTTGAAATATATATTCAATAGATCATGCTGTTACGTCTGTCGTTACGTCTGCCGTTACGTCTGTCGTTACGTCTGCCGTTACGTCTGCCGTTACGTGTGCCGTTACGCCTGTAATTACTTCTGAATTACGGCGAACGAACGATATAATTTTCATTATAGTCGCCTCCACCGAGGCATTTGGGCGACTGGTTTCTCTAAGTAGTTTGCGTTGTCATCTAAGGTGCTTATGTAGACAACTGGAAAAGCATCTACGTTCTTCTCGGGGTGACAAGTCCTGTATCATCTTTCGAAGGGGTCCCTTGTAGGGCTACATCCTCCTCCCTTTGTCAGCTCACAGCAGCAATAATGGTTCCGGTTTCTTCGCTGGGGTCCTCACGCCATCAAGAAGTATGTGTCGCACCGTCTTCCTTGAAGGAGATCCGTCCCTTTGAAGGAGCCGGCTAAAAGAAAACCAGCTATCCGCCGCACCCAGCACTAAGTGTTGCTGTCTCGCCAAGTAGGGAAGTTAGTAGTAAGATACTCTATATGTATATGTATAGAATCACGCGATTCCGATGGCGCAGCTTCCGTCAGCGAAGTCCTTGGCCCATATTTCTGCTGTGAGCTGTGCCTAGGTCACGACGTTCACGTTGTAGAGGAGAGACGTGGTGAATTACGGCATACCTCAGCTACGGTAATGATTACTATCCAAGCAGAGCCTCGTTCTTTGCACATATCTGCAGCCCTCTGGTGGGAGTTCCTTATCTGCAACTCTTTGAGGTGCTAGATATAGGTGAAGAATGTCGGCGATTTAGGCTGTCGAAAAGATATTTGCCAAACGATATTTAATTTAAACTTTATTTATTTTACAATGATTGCGAAGCAAGTTCTAACAACTTATATTAATCACTCTCGTTGTATTTGTGGTCATTCGTGTGGGAGGAAACCGGAGTACCCGGAGAACACCCACCTATCCGATCTGGCGACCACCGTACCATCTGACATACTTCTCGGTCCGAGGATCGAACCCGGGTTGCATTGGTGAGAAGTGAGCTCGCTAACCACTGCGCTAATCGGACAACCTTGTCAAATGATATGTGTCCAGTAATCGTGGCGATGGATTTGCATGGACCTAGACAGTTCAATATCGAAGAGAACATATCTGGTTACTTACAAACCTTGGGCACACGTATACCCCACTCATACATCAGATATCGTAACATTTAAATGTATCTATCACCAATTGAATGAGCGACATTGGTGGCTTTTTATTTCCTCCCTTGACAGATACAGTCCGATTTATCCCGAAACGTATAGTAGTCCTATAAGTTGGACCTTATTTTTACTGGTTTTTCTTCAATAGATATTGATGTATCAAGATCATGTTAGTTAATTGATAACACTTTTTACAGTAAAGTATGCATTGGATATACTGCAGGATATCTGTCGAGATTTAGCAATCATAAGAGAAAAATGGATGTATATTGATAATATGTGATGCAAATTTGTTTAAGCATACAGTCTACATCCGTTATGTCGAATTCCGTCGGACCGAACAAACTACATATAACTAATTTTGACTTAAATTTGACTTAACGAAATTCGATATAAACATATCCAGTTATATGTAAAATGATAGTGTCTGAAACGGGACTGGGGTCCGACTTCGAGATAACCGGAGAATTCGACACAACCGACGTTGACATAACGGATGTAGACTGTATTTAATTTTAGAATCAGCAAATGATAATTTGCAATGTCAAATGATAGGATTGAACCGGAAGCTAACTAGTTTGTGGTTGTCCACTCGTACAGGCGTAGCTAGGTGCAGTAACTGGCCACTATTCTCGTTGAATTGGATTACATGTACAATAACAAGCATTTGTAAATAAACATGTCACTGTAGATTGTTTACTGCACTTGATATGGTATAAACAGGAATATAGATAACAGATCCTGGTACATGTATAAGTCGTAGATCTTCTAGATGTAAGGTGATACTGAATTGTGTAATTGCAATATACGTGTATATTATTATTTGGTGATAATTAACATTTTAATTGGTTATCTAAATATAGTATCCAATGGCGGTATTTGAATATGACGGGAAGGTAAACACCTACCGGCATTCGTTGAGAAACTGGCAACTCGATGACAATTGTGATCGCGCAGTGGTAACGCGAAAGGCCCGGAGTTCGAGCCCAGCTGTAGCCGTTTCGACTGTGTCCTATACAAGGCACAGGGATTCGGCACGTTTAGGGGTACTAGTATATATATTTAAGTACAGGGATTCTACTCTGTGGGCTGTCAGATTTCGCATCGATCAGTAAAATGGCCCTATCTGAGACAATTTTGTACAAAGCTGTCCAAATATAACGCCTATCCCGAGTCTTTATATTGTTCTTCAAATAAAACACAACTTTAAGCTGCATGCATGTATACTTTGCAAACAATTGCCACAAACATTGGCCATAGCAGGTCACATTTCCGTACTAGGACACGGGTTCTGTCAGCAACAACAAAAAATCTTCGTCGGGAGAGTTTTAACTGTGAATAACATTATCAATAAAATGTGTTTCCACTAACCTGTAGGTTTATTCGGCAAAAATGTACGTCAAAAAGAGATTTCGTAGCATTTTCAATTTGTTTTGAAAAATTCTAAAGCGGCGCAATTCGCGTTGAAACGAGCGTTCTGATTGGATTATTAGAATGTAAACAAGATGTTTTTTTATATATGAAGAATAATCATAATCCAATCAGAACGCTCGTTTCAATGCGAATTGCGCCGCTTTAGAATTTTTCAAAACAAATTGAAAATGCTACGAAATCTCTTTTTGACGTACATTTTTGCCGAATAAACGTACAGGTTAGTGGAAACACATTTTATTGATAATGTTATTCACATTAAAACTCTCCCGACGAAGATTTTTTTTTGTTGCTGACAGAACCCGTGTCCTAGTACGGAAATGTGACCTGCTATGGCCAATGTTTGTGGCAATTGTTTGCAAAGTATACATGCATGCAGCTTAAAGTTGTGTTTTATTTGAAGAACAATATAAAGACTCGGGATAGGCGTTATATTTGGACAGCTTTGTACAAAATTGTCTCAGATAGGGCCATTTTACTGATCGATGCGAAATCTGACAGCCCACAGAGTAGAATCCCTGTACTTAAATATATATACTAGTACCCCCAAACGTGCCGAATCCCTGTGATACAAGGTACTTAAATTCCACATTGCCTCTTCTCTCTCCCTCGTGGCGATGTATTCCATCAGGAATGAGGTCTCGAGAGTGATTAATATCATTTGTAATAACTTGTTTCGCAATCGAGGTAAAATAAATTTGTATAAACTGTTTAAGAAATGAATCGCGGGTTAATAGTTTCCATCGATAGTAAATCAATTAATCAATTAATTAATTAATTAATCGCGCTGCTGGCAAGCCAACAAAATAGACGAGCATACAATACTGCTTCACTTAAAATTGAATTGAACTACTGCACTGTTACTCAAACAATGTCGAATATATTTGCACGTACCATTTATGCAAATTAACTACAGCGTGCGAGTTTGTAATTTGAAAATTGGCGATAGATCTATACCCTAGAGTTTATATTGTTAGTTTATACACATTTATTTTAGCTCGATTGCGAAATTAATTTCTGGCAACTTATATTAATCACTCTCGAGATCTCATTTCTGATAGAATCCATCGCCACGAGGGAGAGAGAAGATGCAACGTGGAATTAAAATGCCTTGCCTAAGGGCACACTAATATTGTTATCATAATATGTTACTTTCCAAAATGTTATTTCCCGTGTTTTCGGCATATTATTCACGGTCATTGTTTTGTCTGGTAATTCTCTCTGTTCTAATCCAATGTTTATTTTACGTTTATTTATCGTCGCTACCGGTTCACATATGAGCGACGCCTCCCGAAGAGATTAGTCATTTTAGATTTGTGGAGAATAGTGCAATGATACAGACATAGACCCATTCCAGAGCCTCCTCTGGTGATTTTACATGCACAGTTTAAAGCACCGACACGAGACCCCTGTTTAACGTCCCATCTGAAAGAGTGTTAATTTTATTAGGGTCAGACGGGTGTCGACCTAATACAGTTGCCTGCCCGGTTATAGAACTTTTGTCTAATCTCATACTCATTCTGAAGCTTCTGGTTGGTTCAGCTTAGAGTAAATCGTTTGAGTTCTGAGAAACGTTTTATAACCTCTGACCCTGTTCTAGAACCACATTGAATGTTACTATAAACTATAATCACGGATAATGTAAACAGCGGTTAGCTTAGACCATTATTTATATATATAATATAAAATATCGCATAGGTAGTTTACATAAATATATTGTCAATCGGTTGTCAGAACTTGTGGCCCAGCCAATTTTCTAATTATTTATTTGTAATATGATTGTTATTTAAGAAATAATAAGTATCAACCGTGGTATATCGCAGAATAACCCGAGTTTGAAGTTCTTATGCTTAGAAAATATATCACGAAGAATTATTAGAAGTAAATCGTGTTAGAATCGAAATAATAAGTATCAACCGTGGTATATCGCAGAATAACCCGAGTTTGAAGTTCTTATGCGTAGAATATATATCACGAAGAAGGCCTTCATATGAAAACATTGGCAGTTTCTTAGAGGTTGGTGAACCAAATAAATGTCCATAAATGCTACATGCTATGATAAAAATATGTCTGAAAAGGTTAAAACATGTTTGTCAAAAGTGATATGTATAAAACGCTATGCAAATAATACAATCATTGAGTTGTTATTACTTCCCCTTGCCGCCTCCGTGGTCGAGTGGTTAAGGTCGCTGACTTGTATACCACTGTAACCTATCATCACTGATGATCACGGGTTCGAGCCCCGCTCAGACCGTGTCTCATTTATATGAAAAAGTTGGCAGTTTCTTATGGAGGTTGGTGCACCCAAGTACTGGTTAACCGCTGGAGCCTGCCCAGGAAAGGTGTTGTTAGGTAAACTGCCCGCCGGCGACATAGCCCAAAATGGTGCTGATGCAGGCGTAAAACCCGAAATATAATAATAATAAACTTCCCCTTGATACCAGATTCTCAGAGAGTCCTAAAATTATACGTAGGCGGTTAGTTTAAACAATAGTTATTTCCTTGAATAAACATAGCCAGGTATAAATAATATGTATATACATCAAGGATTGAGGAGAAAGAAACCTGCTTGTTACCTCTTTTCACGTAGGCGGTTAGTGAGTATGGGTAGGCGGCAGGGTGTGTATTAGTGGTAGGGGTGGTAGGTGGTATGCTATTATTGTTTGATCGATATATATCTATGTACCTGGTTAGGGTTAGAGTTGGGTTAGGAGTATGTACACACATTAAATTACCATTTAAAAGCAAAGGCCGTACATGCATAAATAATTAATACTCAATTTCTAATTTAAATATTTCACGGGTTCGAGCCCCGCTTAGGCCGTGTCTCATTTATATGAAAAAGTTGGCAGTTTCTTACGGTGGTTGCTACACCAAATACTGGTTAACCGCTGGAGCCTGCCAAGGAAAGGTGTTGTTAGGTAACCCGCCCATGTCGGCGATATAGCCCAAAATTGTGCTGATGCAGGCGTAAAACCCGAACAAAGAAACTAATTTAAATATTCATTAATGTGGTTTATGTTTATTTATCGTCACTACCGGTTGCCCATATGAGCGACGCCGCCTGAAGAGATTAGTCATTTTAGATTTTTGGAGGATAGTGCAATGATATAGACAGAGACCCATTCCAGATTCTCATCTGGGTCTTTTACGTGTACGGTGTAAAGCACTGACACGAGACCTCGGTTTAAAGTCTTGAAATACTGTTAATTTTAATAAGGTCAGCCGAGGGATCGAACCTGCGATCCGTCGGTTATTCATTAATATATCTTACCGGGTGTGATATAGCCGTTACTCATTAATGGAGAATAGTAGCACTGAAGTTAACGCTTTGTTGTTTGGGATTGGGGGTTACGGTAGAACCGACAGCCTAGGTCACGTGTGTTTCATACTTGCGACTCCCCAACTGTTATTTGGTGCAGCAAGACCGATGATGTGTAGCTTTATTTACAGTCGCTCTCGCCGAGACATGTGGGTGCCTGGTTTCTCTAAGTAGAGTATTCTTCCTGTGTCGGTTGTGGGTCTGGTATACATCCTGAGGCGCTTTCCTCATCCTCTGGTCCAGGGTGACAAGACATGCTTCTTTCAGTAAACGGTCCATTTTATGCCCACATCCTCCACCATTTGTCAGCTCATAACAGCAAGAATGGTTCCGGTTTCTTCAATGTGGTCCTCGTCGCTTACGGATCAGGTTACTCCTGCCGTCTCCATCAGGATCAGGCTAAAAACATCCCCCAGCTATCCGACGTTTACAGCACCGATGTTTGCTGTGTCGCCAAGTACTTTGAGTCTACACAGACTGAGTCACACGGCTTATTCTGTTCCGATAGCGAGGCTGGTATCAGCGAAGTCCTTGACCTATTTTCCTGCTGTGCCTAGGTCACGACGTGCACGTTATGGAGGTGAGACCTGGCCTCGAGGTTATAAAACTTGTCTCCTATCCCAAGCTCAGTCTCAAGCTTCTGATTGGTTCAGCTGGCAGTAAAACTCGGAATTAACCAATCAAATCATTTGAGCTTGAGTTTGAAATCTGAGAAAACTGTTATAACCTCGGGCACTGAATGTTCCCATCCGAGTAGTAGTCTACACAAGGGCGGCCACTCAAGTAAATGTGTGTGTTTTGGCTGTTTTGTTGTCGCTAGAACAGCTTAAATCATTTACATCCGGCTAGTATCCCTAGTATCCTTTCGTGTACGGCCGGACACCCGGGTAGAACCACCACAAGAACTTCCGCAAGCCAGCTGGATAGCTTCCTCGAATGAAATATGTCGACCGAAATGATTTGGCTCATCACGGATCATCATATACTTATTGTCACGTGGTCTTGCGGTATGTGCAACCGGTATGCGCAATGAAACAGCTAGTTGCAACGCATGCACATGTTTTGACTTGTGTGTATATAATAAATGCATCAATGGCAACTAAAATACTTGTATACCACTGTAACCTATCATCTCTGATGGCCACGGGTTCGAGACCCGCTCAGACCGTGTCTCATTTATATGAAAAAGTTGGCTGTTTCTTACGGAGGTTGGTGCACCAAGTACTGGTTAACCGCTGGAACCTGCCCAGGAAATGTGTTATTACGTAAACTGCCCGTCGCTCAAATGGGAAACCGGTAGCGACGTTAAATAAACTTAAATAAAAAAATTGAAAAAAATAAAATAATGTCCAATTATCTACCAGTGACTTGTCTTTGGTGGGGTTTCTTTTGGAGGGGTCGCAGTAATGCCGCCCCGCAGCATGGCTCAGCACGGATCATCATATAATTATTGTCACGTGGTATTTCGGTATATGCAACGAAACAGCCAGTTGCAACACATGGACATGTTTTGTTGTCTAATGTGTATATAATAAATGCACCAATGCCAACTGCCATGTTGTCCAATTATCTACCAGTGACTTGTCTTTGGCGAGGTTTCTTTTGGAGGGGTCGCAGTAATGCCGCCCCGCAGCTTGGTTCATATGACAACTATCCAGCTTTTCATTATATATACAATAGATATCTAATGTACATTATGACTGAATAAGTATGCTTAAACCAACTATCCAGCTACTTCTGTGGTGCATAAAAACGCTGGTGCCCCTATAGCAGTATTTCAATCACGACCGGACATCAGAGTAGAACCGTTCACCTTCACCAAGTCATCTGGATAACCTCCCCACATGAAATAATTCGACAGCCCCCGTTGGATTCCCTCCTACAGCGATTTGAATTCATCTATATTAACTCTGCATGTCAGCGGTGAAAATAACAGCCAAATATGGCATTGGATTTCATACACAATTCTAAGAAATATCCATGACATATTTCCAATGTTTTTACAAATTATTTACAAAGAAGAAAAACAGAATAACACATAGTCTAAAGGGTGAATAATTGTCTCGATCTGTCTTATTGTGACGTGAAAATTCGCAATAATGTTGGTTACTCCATACTCTGTAATACAATGTGGCATATCTGATGATCATAAATGAGGTTACATAGATATTTTGGGATATACGTTAGATCAATGTAGTAAGTGTTTTGTCCAATAATATATAGATGCGTTAAACCATCTTATTGAGCATAACAACCTTAGCCCCGTCTTAATAGACTTCAACATGGGCTCTAGTGAAGACTTTGATTTCCACACGGTGTCCAGTTAATGTGTTGACCTAATGACTTTTACTCCACATGGTTTGCAATGAAGACTTCAAACATGACGTCCACGTGGATTCCAATGAAGGCTTTAACTTCAACATTGTTCGAAATGAATGCTTTGGCTTCCATGTGGTTTCCAATGAAGGATGTGACTTCCACATAGTTTCCAACGAAAGCTTTAACTTCCACGTGGTTTCCAATGAAGGCTTTGTTGTACGGTTTGTTGTTGAAAGCGTAAACATAAACGGGTTTCGAACAAGCTATATAAGGCATATACAAACTATGGCATTGCGAAGTGGGCGAAGTTAGCAATGAGCAGTGTACTGCTGTATTACTGGCAGTGAGCAGTGCACTGCCGTACTGCTGGCTGGTATACATTCCTGCATTATACGTCTCCGTGGCCTAGTGGTTAAGGCGTCCGCTTACAGAGCGGGAGGTCAAAGGTTCTAATCTCGTCAGGGGTTCGTTCTGATATTGCCGGCTGGTGAGCCGCCAGCTAGTTAAATAATGGTTACCGATTGCCTAACAGCCTGGCGCCTGGCATTCGGGAAGTACTGATGTGCAATAAAAGAGAAGTCTCATAAGTCAGAAATGGCTGGCCCTTTAAATAGGGGTGACACTATAATAAACAAACACTATCCGCATGTGAGTTATCCACATAGACAGTTAAAAATTATTGACATGTAATTTTCGGGAAGGGCCGTAACTAATGATGTTAGAACTTGTGGCCCGACCCGTTTGCTTTTCTTGAAATTGTCATGTCTTGTATTATGTGTATGTAAAATGAATCGAGCAATAAAATATGAATAAACTAAGCTGACAGGTATATGTTTATTAATCGTATTAATTCGGCGTCAAATACAACGTTTAAATATCAATCCGTCCGACGTCAAGCTGTGCGTGTAGTCACATACCATTTACAAACACTCCATATTCATTTACTGTCTTTGAATAGAACTATGCTCTAACCATAAGTTAGCTAATATTATATTCAGTGACATGCATATTCATATTCTAGTATTTATATTCTTAGTCACCAATATTCATATACAAGTATTTATATTATCGGGTATAAATATTCATATGTCAGCATTCATATACCTGTATTTATATTATCGGGTATAAATATTCACATGTAGGCATTACTATACCAGTATTTATATTATCGGCTATAAATATTCATATGTCAGCATTCATATACAAGTATTTATATTATCGGTTAGAAATATTCCTATGTCAGCATTCATATACCAGTATTTATATTATCGGTTACAAAATATTCATATGTCAGCATTCATATACAAGTATTTATATTATCGGCTATAAATATTCATATGTCAGCATTCATATACAAGTATTTATATTATCGGTTATAAATATTCATATGTCAGCATTCATATACCAGTATTTATATTATCGGGAATAAATATTCATATGTCAGCATTCATATACCAGTATTTATATTATCGGTTATAAATATTCCTATGTCAGCATTCATATACCAGTATTTATATTATCGGTTATAAATATTCATATGTCAGCATTCATATACCAGTATTTATATTATCGGTTATAAATATTCACATGTCAGCATTCATATACCAGTATTTATATTATCGGCTATAAATATTCCTATGTCAGCATTCATATACCAGTATTTATATTATCGGTTATAAATATTCATATGTCAGCATTCATATACCAGTATTTATATTATCGGGTATAAATATTCATATGTCAGCATTCATATACCAGTATTTATATTATCGGCTATAAATATTCATATGTCAGCATTCATATACAAGTATTTATATTATCGGGTATAAATATTCATATGTCAGCATTCATATACCAGTATTTATATTATCGGCTATAAATATTCATATGTCAGCATTCATATACAAGTATTTATATTATCGGTTATAAATATTCCTATGTCAGCATTCATATACCAGTATTTATATTATCGGTTATAAATATTCATATGTCAGCATTCATATACAAGTATTTATATTATCGGCTATAAATATTCATATGTCAGCATTCATATACCAGTATTTATATTATCGGTTATAAATATTCATATGTCAGCATTCATATACCAGTATTTATATTATCGGTTATAAATATTCACATGTCAGCATTCATATACCAGTATTTATATTATCGGTTATAAATATTCATATGTCAGCATTCATATACAAGTATTTATATTATCGGTTATAAATATTCTATGTCAGCATTCATATACCAGTATTTATATTATCGGTATAAATATTCATATGTCAGCATTCATATACAAGTATTTATATTATCGGCTATAAATATTCATATGTCAAACAAAACACAGCATTATATACCATATTTATATTATCGGGTATAAATATTCCTATGTCAGCATTCATATACCAGTATTTATATTATCGGTTATAAATATTCATATGTCAGCATTCATATACAAGTATTTATATTATCGGCTATAAATATTCATATGTCAGCATTCATATACAAGTATTTATATTATCG
Source organism: Archivesica marissinica (assembly GCA_014843695.1). Lineage (NCBI taxonomy): Eukaryota > Metazoa > Mollusca > Bivalvia > Venerida > Vesicomyidae > Archivesica > Archivesica marissinica. The sequence goes on along the minus strand of CM026394.1, from coordinate 10,608,637 downwards.
GTTATAAATATTCATATGTCAGCATTCATATACCAGTATTTATATTATCGGTTATAAATATTCATATGTCAGCATTCATATACCAGTATTTATATTATCGGTTATAAATATTCATATGTCAGCATTCATATACCAGTATTTATATTATCGGTTATAAATATTCATATGTCACATTATATACATATTAAACAAAACACACATTCATATACAGTATTTATATTATCGGTTATAAATATTCCTATGTCAGCATTCATATACAAGTATTTATATTATCGGCTATAAATATTCATATGTCAGCATTCATATACAAGTATTTATATTATCGGCTATAAATATTCATATGTCAGCATTCATATACCAATATTTATATTATCGGTTATAAATATTCCTATGTCAGCATTCATATACCAGTATTTATATTATCGGGTATAAATATTCATATGTCAGCATTCATATACCAGTATTTATATTATCGGTTATAAATATTCACATGTCAGCATTCATATACAAGTATTTATATTATCGGGTATAAATATTCATATGTCAGCATTCATATACCTGTATTTATATTATCGGCTATAAATATTCATATGTCAGCATTCATATACCAGTATTTATATTATCGGGTATAAATATTCACATGTCAGCATTCATATACCAGTATTTATATTATCGGTTATAAATATTCATATGTCAGCATTCATATACAAGTATTTATATTATCGGTTATAAATATTCATATGTCAGCATTCATATACAAGTATTTATATTATCGGCTATAAATATTCATATGTCAGCATTCATATACCAGTATTTATATTATCGGCTATAAATATTCATATGTCAGCATTCATATACAAGTATTTATATTATCGGTTATAAATATTCATATGTCAGCATTCATATACCAGTATTTATATTATCGGTTATAAATATTCATATGTCAGCATTCATATACAAGTATTTATATTATCGGTTATAAATATTCATATGTCAACATTCATATACCTGTATTTATATTATCGGCTATAGATATTCATATGACAGCATTAATATACCAATATTTATATTATCGGGTATAAATATTCCTATGTCAGCATTCATATACCAGTATTTATATTATCGGGTATAAATATTCATATGTCAGCATTCATATACCAGTATTTATATTATCGGCTATAAATATTCATATGTCAGCATTCATATACAAGTATTTATATTATCGGTTATAAATATTCACATGTCAGCATTCATATACCAGTATTTATATTATCGGTTATAAATATTCATATGTCAGCATTCATATACCAGTATTTATATTATCGGTTATAAATATTCATATGTCAGCATTCATATACAAGTATTTATATTATCGGTTATAAATATTCATATGTCAGCATTCATATACCAGTATTTATATTATCGGCTATAAATATTCATATGTCAGCATTCATATACCAGTATTTATATTATCGGTTATAAATATTCACATGTCAGCATTCATATACCAGTATTTATATTATCGGTTATAAATATTCATATGTCAGCATTCATATACAAGTATTTATATTATCGGTTATAAATATTCATATGTCAGCATTCATATACAAGTATTTATATTATCGGTTATAAATATTCATATGTCAGCATTCATATACAAGTATTTATATTATCGGCTATAAATATTCATATGTCAGCATTCATATACCTGTATTTATATTATCGGCTATAAATATTCATATGTCAGCATTCATATACCAGTATTTATATTATCGGTTATAAATATTCACATGTCAGCATTCATATACAAGTATTTATATTATCGGTTATAAATATTCATATGTCAGCATTCATATACAAGTATTTATATTATCGGTTATAAATATTCATATGTCAGCATTCATATACAAGTATTTATATTATCGGCTATAAATATTCATGTCAGCATTCATATACCAATATTTATATTATCGGTTATAAATATTCCTATGTCAGCATTCATATACCAGTATTTATATTATCGGTTATAAATATTCATATGTCAGCATTCATATACCAGTATTTATATTATCGGGTATAAATATTCATATGTCAGCATTCATATACCAGTATTTATATTATCGGTTATAAATATTCATATGTCAGCATTCATATACCAGTATTTATATTATCGGTTATAAATATTCATATGTCAGCATTCATATACAAGTATTTATATTATCGGTTATAAATATTCATATGTCAGCATTCATATACCAGTATTTATATTATCGGTTATAAATATTCATATGTCAGCATTCATATACCAGTATTTATATTATCGGTTATAAATATTCATATGTCAGCATTCATATACCAGTATTTATATTATCGGTTATAAATATTCATATGTCAGCATTCATATACCAGTATTTATATTATCGGTTATAAATATTCATATGTCAGCATTCATATACCAGTATTTATATTATCGGCTATAAATATTCATATGTCAGCATTCATATACAAGTATTTATATTATCGGCTATAAATATTCATATGTCAGCATTCATATACAAGTATTTATATTATCGGCTATAAATATTCATATGTCAGCATTCATATACCAATATTTATATTATCGGTTATAAATATTCCTATGTCAGCATTCATATACCAGTATTTATATTATCGGGTATAAATATTCATATGTCAGCATTCATATACCAGTATTTATATTATCGGTTATAAATATTCATATGTCAGCATTCATATACCAGTATTTATATTATCGGTTATAAATATTCATATGTCAGCATTCATATACAAGTATTTATATTATCGGCTATAAATATTCATATGTCAGCATTCATATACCAGTATTTATATTATCGGCTATAAATATTCATATGTCAGCATTCATATACCAATATTTATATTATCGGTTATAAATATTCCTATGTCAGCATTCATATACCAGTATTTATATTATCGGGTATAAATATTCATATGTCAGCATTCATATACCAGTATTTATATTATCGGTTATAAATATTCACATGTCAGCATTCATATACAAGTATTTATATTATCGGTTATAAATATTCCTATGTCAGCATTCATATACCAGTATTTATATTATCGGGTATAAATATTCATATGTCAGCATTCATATACAAGTATTTATATTATCGGCTATAAATATTCATATGTCAACATTCATATACCTGTATTTATATTATCGGCTATAGATATTCATATGACAGCATTAATATACCAATATTTATATTATCGGGTATAAATATTCCTATGTCAGCATTCATATACCAGTATTTATATTATCGGGTATAAATATTCATATGTCAGCATTCATATACCAGTATTTATATTATCGGCTATAAATATTCATATGTCAGCATTCATATACAAGTATTTATATTATCGGTTATAAATATTCACATGTCAGCATTCATATACCAGTATTTATATTATCGGCTATAAATATTCATATGTCAGCATTCATATACCAGTATTTATATTATCGGTTATAAATATTCATATGTCAGCATTCATATACAAGTATTTATATTATCGGTTATAAATATTCATATGTCAGCATTCATATACAAGTATTTATATTATCGGCTATAAATATTCATATGTCAGCATTCATATACAAGTATTTATATTATCGGTTATAAATATTCATATGTCAGCATTCATATACCAGTATTTATATTATCGGTTATAAATATTCCTATGTCAGCATTCATATACCAGTATTTATATTATCGGTTATAAATATTCATATGTCAGCATTCATATACAAGTATTTATATTATCGGTTATAAATATTCATATGTCAGCATTCATATACCAGTATTTATATTATCGGCTATAAATATTCACATGTCAGCATTCATATACAAGTATTTATATTATCGGTTATAAATATTCATATGTCAGCATTCATATACAAGTATTTATATTATCGGTTATAAATATTCCTATGTCAGCATTCATATACCAGTATTTATATTATCGGTTATAAATATTCATATGTCAGCATTCATATACCAGTATTTATATTATCGGTTATAAATATTCATATGTCAGCATTCATATACCAGTATTTATATTATCGGTTATAAATATTCATATGTCAGCATTCATATACCAATATTTATATTATCGGTTATAAATATTCATATGTCAGCATTCATATACCAGTATTTATATTATCGGCTATAAATATTCATATGTCAGCATTCATATACCAGTATTTATATTATCGGTTATAAATATTCATATGTCAGCATTCATATACCAGTATTTATATTATCGGTTATAAATATTCATATGTCAGCATTCATATACAAGTATTTATATTATCGGTTATAAATATTCATATGTCAGCATTCATATACCAGTATTTATATTATCGGTTATAAATATTCATATGTCAGCATTCATATACCAATATTTATATTATCGGTTATAAATATTCATATGTCAGCATTCATATACAAGTATTTATATTATCGGTTATAAATATTCATATGTCAGCATTCATATACCAGTATTTATATTATCGGTTATAAATATTCCTATGTCAGCATTCATATACCAGTATTTATATTATCGGTTATAAATATTCATATGTCAGCATTCATATACCAATATTTATATTATCGGGTATAAATATTCATATGTCAGCATTCATATACCAGTATTTATATTATCGGTTATAAATATTCATATGTCAGCATTCATATACCAGTATTTATATTATCGGCTATAAATATTCATATGTCAGCATTCATATACCAGTATTTATATTATCGGCTATAAATATTCATATGTCAGCATTCATATACAAGTATTTATATTATCGGTTATAAATATTCATATGTCAGCATTCATATACCAGTATTTATATTATCGGTTATAAATATTCATATGTCAGCATTCATATACAAGTATTTATATTATCGGTTATAAATATTCATATGTCGACATTCATATACCAATATTTATATTATGTTGTTTGTCATCAATATTCATATACGAGTATATATATATACATGTACTAGTATCTTAGGTTATTTAATATAGCTAGACATGAGCAAACAGATCGTCTCCTCCGGGGGAAAGATTGTCCTAATATAACAGAATAAACAAATCAGTTGTTATACTGCCATACACAGTGATATCAGTTACAGTTTTTTCTTCGTGATTAGCTGATGTAGGACATCCATTAAGCAAATTGACTGCATCGTTTCTTTCTCTACCAGTAGGTGAGCTCGTTTCGCGTTTTCTGAAATACCACAATCATAGCCGATTATACAGGGCCGAATGTTTTGGTACCTATTATCGAGATAATGGCACGACAGTACATTATTTCTTTTGCTGTCATCTATAATTATTCATTTGAGAAGAAATTATTCATTAAATTCTGCATGGCCTACTTTTGGATAAAGTGTGCATACGGATAACCAATAAAAAAAGATTACATAATCTTGTCAAATATATTAAAGATTACATAATCTTGTCAAATATATTAAAGATTACATAATCTTGTCAAATATATTACAGATTACATAATCTTGTCAAATATATTACAGATTACATAATCTTGTCAAATATATTAAAGATTACATAATCTTGTCAAATATATTACAGAACAAACCAAAAAACAAACAAACCAAAAAACAAACAAACCAAAAAACAAACAAACCAAAAAACAAACAAACCAAAAAACAGATTACATAATCTTGTCAAATATATTACAGATTACATAATCTTGTCAAATATATTACAGATTACATAATCTTGTCAAATATATTACAGATTACATAATCTTGTCAAATATATTACAGATTACATAATCTTGTCAAATATATTACAGATTACATAATCTTGTCAAATATATTAAAGATTACATAATCTTGTCAAATATATTAAAGATTACAAAATCTTGTCAAATATATTACAGAAGCAAATACGTGAACATACCATTTTTTTAAAAAAACTTTATTTATTTTACAACGATTTTCGAAACAAGTTCTAACAACTTATGTTAATCACTCTCGTTGGGGCGAATGAAAGCGTACATGTGGTCATTCGTGCGGGAGGAAACCGGAGTACCTGGAGAAAACCGATCTGGCGACCACCGTACCATCTCACATACTTCCCGGTCCGAGGATCGAACTCGGGTTGCATTGGTCAGAAGCGAGCGGGCTAACGACTGCGCTAATCGAACAGCCTAATGCTAACTGTTCCTTAATTCATAATAGTTTGTGTAATTGCTATAGATTACCAGTTAAATGCATGTTTATATGTTTATATATATTTCTTTGCCATATTACAATTATTATTTGTTAATTGCCATATATATATTGCTGATTTACCGAATAAACTTTGAAACTTTGGAAGTCGTGATAGCGCAGTGGATGATGCGCGTTCGCTCAGGTGCGAAAGGTCCGGAGTTCGAGCCCCACTGGAGCGGTTACGATTGTGCCCTTAGGCAAGGCATTTAAATTCCACGTTGTCTCTTCTCTTTCCCTCGTGGCGATGGATTACATCAGGAATGAGGTCTCGAGAGTGAATAAGTTGTAAGAACTTGTTTCGCAATCGAGCTAAAATAAATTTGTATAATCTAACTTTGAAACTATAGACTGTATATGCCATTTTAATAGTTATGTGACACCTTCATCTCAATATAACCTATTCTTGATACTTCCGCTGCTCTGGTTCCTGGAAATTTAAAGACGGTTGTATGTTTACACGAGCGCTAGAAATAATCCCCCACACTGCTAAATTAAATCGTTTCTTAGCAACAAACTTCATATCACGGTGCATTACACATATTTGTAGGACGATAAATGCGAGCAGATGATTTACTCTAGTATCTTACGAATGTATGATCGTTACTTCACACTCCGTATAATAGCATTTACAAGCAGGCACTATTATTGTTTCAGTGATGTTATATAGCACCTCCTGACATTGGGAGAAAGGTTATTGTCATTACTGTATCGCCTGATGAACGTACAAATCGATTGAAAGTTGCCTTAAATTTGTCTTTATTTAATCGTTGCTACCGGTTGCCTGCGACGCCTCCTGAAGCGATTAGTCAATTTTGAACATTTGCTTTATAAAAGAGATACTGACAGAAGATGATAAGACAGGCAGGTGGTTATGCATGTGTGTATTATTTTTTATTTCGTTATACACTCATTTGTCTGTTTTGAAACTGTTCTATATGTAAAATAGTTAGTGTCCCATCGAACCCCATTTAAAATATAAATGTAACTATGCACCATTATAAATCAGAATGAGTCCATACATTGTTGATAAATATATATCAAACATGTATGGCTACTACTAGGGACGGATCTGTAGTCCAGTGGTAACACGCTGGAATGGTAATCCAGGGATTGCAGGTTCGATCCCCGGTCTGACCCTAATAAAATTAACAGGCTTTCAGATGGGACTTTAGCTTAGGTCTGTGAAGTTGGCTTGTAGATCGTAGTTGGTTATTGAGATGTTAATTGGTGAATACACAGCCAGGTGTTTATTCAAATGTTTATTCAGATGTTAATTGGTGAATACACAGCCAGGTGTTTATTCAAATGTTTATTCAGATGTTAATTGGTGAATACACAGCCAGGTGTTTATTCAGATGTTTATTGAGATGTTAATTGGTGAATACACAGCCAGGTGTTTATTCAGATGTTTATTGAGATGTTAATTGGTGAATACACAGCCAGGTGTTTATTCAGATGTTTATTCAGATGTTAATTCGCCAATACATACCTAGATGTTTATTGGCGAATACACAGCCAGCTATGTATTCAGATGTTTATTGAGATGTGTATTGGCGAATACACAGACAGGTGTTTATTCAAATGTTTATTCAGATGTTAATTCGCCAATACATACCTAGATGTTTATTGGCGAATACACAGCCAGCTATGTATTCAGATGTTTATTGAGATGTGTATTGGCGAATACACAGCCAGGTGTTTATTCAAATGTTTATTCAGATGTTAATTCGCCAATACATACCTAGATGTTTATTGGCGAATACACAGCCAGCTATGTATTCAGATGTTTATTGAGATGTGTATTGGCGAATACACAGCCAGGTGTTTATTCAGATGTTTATTCAGATGTTAATTCGCGAATACATACCTAGATGGTAGTTGAGATGTTTATTGGCGAATACACAGCCAGCTATGTATTCAGATGTTTATTGAGATGTTAATTGGCGAATACACAGCCATGTGTTTATTCAGATGTTTATTCAGATGTTAATTCGCCAATACATACCTAGATGGTTGTTGAGATGTTTATTGGCGAATACACAGCCAGCTATGTATTCAGATGTTTATTGGGATGTTAATTGGCGAATACATACCTAGATGGTAGTTGAGATGTTTATTGGCGAATACACAGCCAGCTGTGTATTCAGATGTTTATTCAGATGTTAATTCGCCAATACACAGCCAGGTGTTTATTCAAATGTTTATTCAGATGTTAATTCGCCAATACATACCTAGATGTTTATTGAGATGTTTATTGGCGAATACACAGCCAGCTATGTATTCAGATGTTTATTGAGATGTTAATTGGCGAATACACAGCCAGGTGTTTATTCAGATGTTTATTCAGATGTTTATTGAGATGTTAATTGGCGAATGCACAGCCAGGTGTTTATTCAGATGTTTATTCAGATGTTAATTCGCCAATACATACCTAAATGGTTGTTGAGATGTTTATTGGCGAATACACAGCCAGCTATGTATTCAGATGTTTATTGAGATATGTATTGGCGAATACACAGCCAGGTGTTTATTCTGATGTTTATTCAGATGTTAATTCGCGAATACATACCTAGATGGTAGTTGAGATGTTTATTGGCGAATACACAGCCAGCTGTGTATTCAGATGTTTATTGAGATGTTAATTGGCGAATATACAGCCAGGTGTTTATTCAAATGTTTATTCAGATGTTAATTCGCCAATACATACCTAGATGTTTATTGAGATGTTTATTGGCGAATACACAGCCAGCTATTTATTCAGATGTTTATTGAGATGTTAATTGGCGAATACACAGCCAGGTGTTTATTCAGATGTTTATTCAGATGTTAATTCGCCAATACATACCTAGATGTTTATTGAGATGTTTATTGGCGAATACACAGCCAGCTATGTATTCAGATGTTTATTGAGATGTTAATTGGCGAATACACAGCCATGTGTTTATTCAGATGTTTATTCAGATGTTAATTCGCCAATACATACCTAGATGGTTGTTGAGATGTTTATTGGCGAATACACAGCCAGCTATGTATTCAGATGTTTATTGAGATGTTAATTGGCGAATACACAGCCAGGTGTTTATTCAGATGTTTATTCAGATGTGAATTCGCCAATACATACCTAGATGGTAGTTGATATGTTTATTGGCGAATACACAGCTGGCTGTGTATTCAGATGTTTATTGAGATGTTAATTCGCCAATACACAGCCAGGTGTTTATTCAAATGTTTATTCAGATGTTAATTCGCCAATACATACCTAGATGTTTATTGGCGAATACACAGCCAGCTATCTATTCAGATGTTTATTGAGATGTGTATTGGCGAATACACAGCCAGGTGTTTATTCAGATGTTTATTCAGATGTTAATTCGCGAATACATACCTATATGGTAGTTGAGATGTTTATTGGCGAATACACAGCCAGCTGTGTATTCAGATGTTTATTCAGATGTTAATTCGCCAATACACAGCCAGGTGTTTATTCAAATGTTTATTCAGATGTTAATTCGCCAATACATACCGAGATGCTTATTGAGATTTTTATTGGCGAATACACAGCCAGGTGTTTATTCAGATGTTTATTCAGATGTTTATTCAGATGTTAATTCGCGAATACATACCTAGATGGTAGATGAGATGTTTATTGGCGAATACACAGCCAGCTGTGTATTCAGATGTTTATTCAGATGTTAATTCGCCAATACATACCTAGCTGTTTATTGAGATGTTTATTGGCGAATACACAGCCAGCTATGTATTCAGATGTTTATTGAGATGTTAATTGGCGAATACACAGCCAGGTGTTTATTCAGATGTTTATTCAGATGTTAATTCGCCAATACATACCTAGATGGTTGTTGAGATGTTTGTTGGCGAATACAGAGCCAGCTGTGTATTCAGATGTTTATTGAGATGTTAATTGGCGAATACACAGCCAGGTGTTTATTCAGATGTTTATTCAGATGTTAATTCGCCAATACATACCTAGATGGTTGTTGAGATGTTTGTTGGCGAATACAGAGCCAGCTGTGTATTCAGATGTTTATTGAGATGTTTATTGGCGAATACACAGCCAGGTGTTTATTCAGATGTTTATTCAAATGTTTTACGAGTGTTCAAGCCCCTATGGGTGTATCACCTATAAGTGTTATAAATGGTTAGGTATGTATGAATACTACCTACAGAACTTTACCATCATATGTGCCACAGATGGATAAGTCACGTCTCTGTGGGTGGCAAAGCATGGCCACCTACGTTCGAACTTTAATTTTCTACATACAGGCTATGGGGATTATGAAGGTTCAGACCCCTATTGGCGTACCAACTGTAAGTTTGATATATTCATTACGTTGTAATAGGTGGTTACTACAGTACGAGACCATCCAGAAGGTCATTGGTCGACCAATGAGATATCAAGAACTTGTAGAGCTTCCAGAAACACGATCGAACTTGTATATTTGTTTAATGATTTGATTAGTATTTGAAGTATTCGAGCCCATATGGGCGAATAACCTATATTTGCGACACATGGTCATGTATGTATGGGTATTGTCTACAGAACAAGACTATCCCCATGGTTATAGGTTGACCACTGAGGTGCCAGGAGCTGGCAAAGTATGCCCACACAGGACAGCACTTGAATAGTGTGCTCTATTGAATACTTTATTGAAATAAGCGATACGTTTTCATGGGGCCCTAGCCCACGTGGGCATATAACCTATAAGTGTGATACTTGGTTATGTAGGTATGGGTGATACCTACCAGAGCAAAACTATCCCCATGGTTATAGGTTGACCACTGAGGTGCCAGAAGCTGGCAGAGTATGCCCATACAAGACAGAACTTGAATTGTGTGCTCTATTGAATACTTTATTGACATAAGCAATATGTTTTAATGGGACCCAAGCCCATATGGGCATATAACCTATAAGTGTGATACTTGGTTATGTAGGTATGGATGTTACCTACATAACAATACAACCCAGATGGTCATATTTGGACCAATGAGGTCTCAGATGATGGCAGAGTAGGGCCATACAGGTTCCAACATTCATTTTCTCGCGCTTGACAATGGGTTTTACGAGGGTTCAAGCCCCTATTGGTGTATCACCTTTAAGTGTTATACATGGTTAGGTATGTATGAATAATTCCTACAGAACTTGACCGTCCGGTATCAGTGGGTGGCAAAGCATGGCCACCTAGGTTCGAACCTTCATTTTCTACCTACAGACTATGGGGATTTAGAAGGTTCAAACCCCTATGGGCGTACCAACTGTAAGTTTGATATATGATTACGTAGGAACAGATGGTTCCTACAGAACTAGATCATCCCATGTGCCACAGGTGGATAAGTGAGGTTTCAGTGGGGAGGCAAGGTATGGCCACCTTGGTTCGAACCTTCATGTTATTACTCTTGGCAATGGGATTTTAGGGGGTTCAAGTCCCCATGGGTGTATCACCTATAAATGTAATACATAATTACGTAGGTATGAGTAGTGACTATGTAGTAAGACCATCTGGAGGGTCATTGGTTGACTACTGTTGATCAAGGACCTTGCAAAGTATCACAACCAAGGATCGAACTTGTGTGATTGTTTAGTGTTTTGAGTGGTTTTCGAGGGTTCAGAGGTCATATGGGTTCAAGACCTATATATTTGACAAATGATAATGTATGTATTGGTGATATCTATAGAACAAGACCACCCCCGTGTATACAGGTGTACTATTGAGATCCCAGGGATTTGCATGGCAGCCCAACCCAGGATCGAGCTTGTGTATTTCTAATGTTGAACTTACTTTGGCATACTCTGCGAGCTCCTTGCGCTTAAAGAGTGTACATAGAAACACAGTGGTGGTCTTAGTCTATGCCCAACATCTGCTAATACGTGAACACGTATCAAACATGTAGCTTAGGTATCCCACGGACCTTAAATAATCTTAAATTATATCATAATGTAGTAAAAATGAAACATGCGAACATAGATTGCCATACTCTGCGAGCTCCCTGAACTCCTTGTGTCCACCTATGAACATAGATTTGGTCACATATGATACATACCAACGTGAAGACCTATGCATCAGGTGGTGCTATATCAAATAGGGTCACAAATACGATCTGAACTGATGTTATATTAGTATGTAACAATAGCGATTTTTAGTGATTTTTATGGTACAGGCGCATTAATTCCGAAGGAACGGCAGTTGAATACGGAATTAGTACCCAACAGTCCTTTAGGACACTAATCACATGTTTCGATTCACTTTATCCCATTGTAATATTGTTCTTCCTTAAGTCTCCCTTAATATTTGAAGTTGAGTGAATTACACGAGAAATGTGCGAACGTGTGGTTATAATTGATGATTAACATTAACATTCACGTACAGACGGACATACGTATATATTGTCCTAAATCATCTTAATGTCGGAAAAACTAATATGTATCTAGTCAAAAAAATATTAAACATTAAAAGAGGATGGTATACTACCCACATGGCTTTATATTAGCTGACACTCTATGATAATTTAACAAAAATGAAAGATTCGAACTTAGGTTGCCATACTGTGCAAGCTCCCAGAAAGCAATTAGTCAAACTGTGGTCTTATTCTATAACAGATACCCACACCTACGTGAATACGTATGATTCAGGTAGGTACTGTATCCAGTTGGGTCACAAATAAGGTATGACTTATTGTCCTATAACAAATTAATTTCAGACGGAAGGGCCGGCGGATAAGAAATTAAAACTACAAAATCATGTGTGGCATTAATCACTTATACTAACACACTTTATTCCACATTAATATCTTTCTCCCTTAAATCTCCCTTAATATTTGAAGTTGAGTGAATTTCACGCAAATACACTTTTGAATAAACATCTGAATAAACACCTGGCTGTGTATTCGCCAATAAACATCTCAATAAACATCTGAATACATAGCTGGCTGTGTATTCGCCAATAAACATCTCAACAACCATCTAGGTATGTATTGGCGAATTAACATCTGAATAAACATCTGAATAAACACCTGGCTGTGTATTCGCCAATTAACATCTCAATAAACATCTGAATACACAGCTGGCTGTGTATTCGCCAATAAACATCTCAACAACCATCTAGGTATGTATTGGCGAATTAACATCTGAATAAACATTTGAATAAACACCTGGCTGTGTATTCGCCAATACACATCTCAATAAACATCTGAATACATAGCTGGCTGTGTATTCGCCAATAAACATCTCAATAAACATCTAGGTATGTATTGGCGAATTAACATCTGAATAAACATTTGAATAAACACCTGGCTGTGTATTCGCCAATTAACATCTCAATAAACATCTGAATACACAGCTGGCTGTGTATTCGCCAATAAACATCTCAACAACCATCTAGGTATGTATTGGCGAATTAACATCTGAATAAACATTTGAATAAACACCTGGCTGTGTATTCGCCAATACACATCTCAATAAACATCTGAATACACAGCTGGCTGGATGTGTATTCGCCAATTAACATCTCAATAAACATCTGAATACATAGCTGGCTGTGTATTCGCCAATAAACATCTCAATAAACATCTAGGTATGTATTGGCGAATTAACATCTGAATAAACATCTGAATAAACACCTGGCTGTGTATTGGCCAATTAACATCTCAATAAACATCTGAATACACAGCTGGCTGTGTATTCGCCAATAAACATCTCAACTACCATCTAGGTATGTATTGGCGAATTAACATCTGAATAAACATCTGAATAAACACCTGGCTGTGTATTGGCGAATTAACATCTCAATAAACATCTGAATACACAGCTGGCTGTGTATTCGCCAATAAACATCTCAACTACCATCTAGGTATGTATTCGCGAATTAACATCTGAATAAACATCTGAATAAACACCTGGCTGTGTATTCGCCAATACACATCTCAATAAACATCTGAATACATAGCTGGCTGTGTATTCGCCAATAAACATCTCAACAACCATCTAGGTATGTATTGGCGAATTAACATCTGAATAAACATCTGAATAAACACCTGGCTGTGTATTCGCCAATACACATCTCAATAAACATCTGAATAGATAGCTGGCTGTGTATTCGCCAATAAACATCTAGGTATGTATTGGCGAATTAACATCTGAATAAACATTTGAATAAACACCTGGCTGTGTATTGGCGAATTAACATCTCAATAAACATCTGAATAAACAGCTGGCTGTGTATTCGCCAATAAACATCTAGGTATGTATTGGCGAATTAACATCTGAATAAACATCTGAATAAACATCTGGCTGTGTATTCGCCAATACACATCTCAATAAACATCTGAATAGATAGCTGGCTGTGTATTCGCCAATAAACATCTAGGTATGTATTGGCGAATTAACATCTGAATAAACATTTGAATAAACACCTGGCTGTGTATTCGCCAATTAACATCTCAATAAACATCTGAATACACAGCTGGCTGTGTATTCGCCAATAAACATCTCAACTACCATCTAGGTATGTATTGGCGAATTAACATCTGAATAAACATCTGAATAAACACCTGGCTGTGTATTGGCGAATTAACATCTCAATAAACATATGAATACACAGCTGGCTGTGTATTCGCCAATAAACATCTCAACTACCATCTAGGTATGTATTGGCGAAGTAACATCTGAATAAACATCTGAATAAACACCTGGCTGTGTATTCGCCAATACACATCTCAATAAACATCTGAATAGATAGCTGGCTGTGTATTCGCCAATAAACATCTAGGTATGTATTGGCGAATTAACATCTGAATAAACATTTGAATAAACACCTGGCTGTGTATTCGCCAATTAACATCTCAATAAACATCTGAATACATAGCTGGCTGTGTATTCGCCAATAAACATCTCAACAACCATCTAGGTATGTATTGGCGAATTAACATCTGAATAAACATCTGAATAAACACCTGGCTGTGTATTCGCCAATACACATCTCAATAAACACCAGCTGTGTATTCGCCAATAAACATCTCAATAAACATCTAGGTATGTATTGGCGAATTAACATCTGAATAAACATCTGAATAAACACCTGGCTGTGTATTCGCCAATTAACATCTCAATAAACATCTGAATACACAGCTGGCTGTGTATTCGCCAATAAACATCTCAACAACCATCTAGGTATGTATTGGCGAATTAACATCTGAATAAACATCTGAATAAACACCTGGCTGTGTATTCGCCAATTAACATCTCAATAAACATCTGAATACACAGCTGGCTGTGTATTCGCCAATAAACATCTCAACTACCATCTAGGTATGTATTGGCGAATTAACATCTGAATAAACATCTGAATAAACACCTGGCTGTGTATTGGCGAATTAACATCTCAATAAACATCTGAATACACAGCTGGCTGTGTATTCGCCAATAAACATCTCAACTACCATCTAGGTATGTATTGGCGAATTAACATCTGAATAAACATCTGAATAAACACCTGGCTGTGTATTCGCCAATACACATCTCAATAAACATCTGAATACATAGCTGGCTGTGTATTCGCCAATAAACATCTCAAACATCTAGGTATGTATTGGCGAATTAACATCTGAATAAACATCTGAATAAACACCTGGCTGTGTATTCGCCAATTAACATCTCAATAAACATCTGAATACACAGCTGGCTGTGTATTCGCCAATAAACATCTCAACTACCATCTAGGTATGTATTGGCGAATTAACATCTGAATAAACATCTGAATAAACACCTGGCTGTGTATTCGCCAATACACATCTCAATAAACATCTGAATAGATAGCTGGCTGTGTATTCGCCAATAAACATCTAGGTATGTATTGGCGAATTAACATCTGAATAAACATTTGAATAAACACCTGGCTGTGTATTCGCCAATTAACATCTCAATAAACATCTGAATACACAGCTGGCTGTGTAATCGCCAATAAACATCTCAACAACCATCTAGGTATATATTGGCGAATTAACATCTGAATAAACATTTGAATAAACACCTGGCTGTGTATTCGCCAATTAACATCTCAATAACCAACTACGATCTACAAGCTAACTTCACAGACCTCTTTAGCTTAAACATATTTATTTTCTGTCAATACATGATTATTTACAACAACTGATATAAGGAATTGGACAGAAAGCTGTATAGCTTATGATTGTCCTCTCCTTGTGCACGTAAAAGAACCAGAGGAGACTCTGGAATGGGTCTCTGTCTGTATCATTGCACTATCCTCCAAACATCTAAAATGACTAATCTCTTCAGGAGGCGTCGCCTCTGTCTGTATCATTGCACTATCCTCCAAACAACTAAAATGATTAATCTCTTCAGAAGGCGTCGCTCATATGGGCAACCGGTAGCGACGACAAATAAACATAAAACACACACGTTACTAGTCACTGGACGGAGCAAATAAATGGGGTACCCTCTTATTGGGGCCCGAACAAATATATTTGAACATCGAGGATAGTGTAGAGACACAGACAGAGACACGTGCATGAGTTTCGTCATGCTCCCTCACGTGTACAGTGTAAACCATCGACACGAGACCTTGGTTTATAGTCTCTCATCCGAAAAACTGCGGTTTTAGTCATTTTAGTGTGGAGTAGAGTGGGATTGAACCTGCGAACCATGGAATGGACATTGTGAACCTGCGAACCATGGAATGGACATTGGAATTAAATACTGAAACCATGCACACATATTAACGACAATGTCGTGCAATGGAGAAACCAATTCAGTTCACGATTGTCTTGGAACGCTCTTTAACGCTCAGAACATGGTATGATATATTATATGTATATGTACTCTGTGAAGTGAGGTTTGAAAATAAATGTTAAGACAACTAAAATATGTATAGTTCAGAATAGAAAACTAGCTTATGGGTATGAATGGCTTGAATGGAGAACAAGTAGATTCTGTGGAGATTTTGTTTATTTTGGTGCAAATTAACTATACATGAAATATGAAAAATGTATTTAAATCATTGTCGTGTCAGCCACTGAAAGCCTCATTGTTTTACTGTCATTATTGAGTAGAGTTAATTTAGATCCCAATTTGATGCCATTTTGCTTTATAGTGCCGATGTTTGGGGCATATATGATATAAAATATATTGATAAAATACATATAGAGTTTTGTATATATAGTTTAGGTGTTCGTCAGCAAACACCAACCTTAGAGGAGGAGACTTATACAAGACTCTGTCTTCCATTCTAATTCTTTTTCTGCATTTTGATTATGTGTGATGTATGCATTGTTCAATATGTATTATATTGGGAAATAAAATAGTTTTAAACTAAACTTAGCAGTGTTTTGGTGAGTTAGGTAGATACCAAATTTCAGTAATTTGCAGAAAAAATATTTTTAAATTACTGGGTAAAAATTATGATGAGTCCTGCTTCACCTATGGATAGAGCGTTTGATGACCAACGTAATGGTAACACTGCTAACTATTGGGTTAAACATATTAAACGTGTATTAGATAGACTATGGTATGAAGATATGAAGTGTAATTTTAATCAATGGATAAAGTAGTGTCCAATGCTCCCGCAACGTTTACGTGACCAATCTATACAACAATGGAACGAATCTATTCAGAATGTATCAACATAATAATATTTTAGACAATTCAAAACATCTTTTTGATGTGACAGACGGATCTGTAGTCCAGTGGTAACACGCTGGATTGCTAATCCAGGGACCGCAGGTTCGATCCCCCGTCTGACCCTAATACAATTAACAGTCTTTCAGATGGGACGTTAAATCGAGGTCTCGTGTCGGTGCTTTACACCGTGCACGTAAAAGAACCAGAGGAGATTCTGGAATTGGTCTCTGTCTGTATCATTGCACTATCCTCCAAAATCTAAAATAACTAATCTCTTCAGGAGGCGTCGCTCATATGGGCAACCGGTAGCGACGATAAATAAACGTAAAACACACACTTTTTGATGTGAAAATATCTAAATGTTATATCTAATTTGTAACGTCTGCACATGTAATGTAATTGAATCCGAAATACCACATTTGATTAGGTTGTCCTAAATATGCTATTGTTATTAATAACTACCTCAGAAACTGTGCATGGCCGAATGTGCATACATTTATGACAGTACTGTCATATACAAATAAGAAAACCGTATGCATGGACTATTGCAAAATGTGTGACCCATGATGGCTTAAATGTTTCTTAAGTAGGCCTATGCGTTCTAATGTGTTGATGATGATTGAGTTTATTTATCCTCGCCTCCGGCGAACCATATGGGCGAGCGTACTAAGAAGATTAGTTCTCCAAATGTTTCTAAGATGATTATTCTTCTATGGTGCTTATGAAGACATCCTCAGGTGGTTCCTTCTTTCCGTGCCAGGGTTACAAGGCCTGGTCTGTACGTGGTCCTTTAGAGGGCCACCCTCCTCACTGTTGGTCACCCCGCAGCAGCATTTAAACGGATCTGGTAGTTAGACATCTGGTCGTGGATTGTCACTCAGGGGAGCGTGGATGCCATGACCGTTGCCGCTCCCTCGGGTCCGCCGTCTCGTCTATCCGCCGGAGAAGTAGAAGACGGAGAAAGATCGAAGAAGCCAGCGAAGATATAGTGCACATTTCAAACACTATCTAGAAGAGACGGCGGATCTATCCTAATGTGCCATAGCCGTGGGTCCACATGCTGGCGAGCCTCCCCCTTCGCAAGATCGACGACCAGAAGATCCCAGAATCCTACCCTGCTGCTGCGGGATGTGCCCCGGTCACGACGTGCACGTCGTGAGGAGATCGACCGAGTATAATGTGTTATTCATGTGCTGTCTTTATGTATGCTAGATTAATGTTTGGTAGGCGTGTTCATTGTATATGTTTGGTAGGCGTGTTCATTGTATATGTTTGGTAGGCGTGTTCATTGTATATGTTTGGTAGGCGTGTTCATTGTATATGTTTGGTAGGCGTGTTCATTGTATATGTTTGGTAGGCGTGTTCATTGTATATGTTTGCATATTATTGGCCATACTCACCGTTCATTTGTTTTGCAATTGTATTTGCCGATTTGCATAATAAATCAAACAAATCATTAATACGTGAGATTAACGCTTAACGTCTATCCGGCTCTTTTGATAAACAGGGGACCTCCGCGACCGAGTGGTCAAGGTTGCTGACTTAAAATCACTTGACCCTGGCCGCTGTAGGTTAGAATTTTCCCGGTTATGTCGTTTTATTCATGTGAGGAAGCTATCTAGTTGTATGTTGTGAAATTTAAAACCAAAAGTTACAAATTGCTTGTAGAAACCGGAAGCTGAAATGGGAGTTAACTTAACAGACTCAAATGTACTCTTTGTAATAATACATATATTGGTGATGAATTGCATTACTTGGTTGAAATGTTCCACATTTAGTAATGCATGTAGTAGAAAACGGCTATGTTACATCCTAGGTATTTTAAGAAGCCAAATATATAGAGTTTATATCCTCATATGAATATGAATGTAGAAAATGTTCCGGAAATTAGCAAATTATGTATGTTTATATAGGAAATTATTCTTAAATTTAGAAGATAACTTATGAAAAGTATGGCTTTAATATTCTCATGCAGTAATTGTTGTTAATTATTTGTTTTCTAGATATTAAATAGTTTTTATTTTTTAATTAAATAAGACTTGTAATTCAGGGTTACCCTACCTTACCATAAGAAAAGTATGCATGTAATAAAAAGTGTTACTTATCATACAATTAATTATATATCTATCTATCTTCCGTTAATGTCGAACCCCTCGCGGGGACGTAGACATGTTGCGCGTCAAAAACCGCAAAGAAGTTAAAAGTATGAGTAGTTAAAAGTATAATTTAAGAAAGTAATGAAATTTAAGTTGTGGTAAAAGTTTAAGAATAGTGTACAATTTAGGTGCACTCCTTGTAAACATCGACGTAAACAGTTTTATAACATAACTTTGCTTGTATTCAGTGCAATAACACCATATCATAATGTCTTATATGTACACACGTTTAGTAACACCTGGAAGGATTCAAATTGGTTGAGAGAATAAGCCTTAAATTTGTAAATTAAACGTTAAATGCATATTTATATTTTAATTGGCATATAACGTTAATGGTAAGACAAACTACGATTTAAGAGAAGTCTCGACGCAATTAAAACGCTGCTTAAAACATAAATATAACGCTGCTTTGCGTAGTGATGTCATGATTCTTTAGTGACGTCGTGACAATTTTGCGATGACAGTTGGCGCCAAAATCAAAGCAGCAGTGTTATTTTGTCCTTAAATATGATCGAACCCAATATGATAACGTGATAGAAAGGAGCTTAGGCCATACACTCGTCGTGATTTCATACCATATTTTATAAAACTCGTTTTGAAAGCAACATTTCAAAACTAGTTTCATAAAATAAGGTATGAAACCATCAGTCATGTAGGATCCTATTTGTATGTTACAATCTGCCTCGTTATATCATGAATTGTTGTTTTATACCTCATAAATGTATTGTCATGTTTACATGAAATGGGAGAAATAAGTTGAAATGAATGAAGTAAATTAATTTTGTTTAAATATTTTGTTGAGAGTACAAAGCCCGTGGTTTATGAGTTCAACTAATCACAATGTATACTAGAGGACAAAGCCCGTGGTTTATGAGTTCAACTAATCACAATGTATACTAGAGGACAAAGCCCGTGGTTTATGAGTTCAACTAATCACAATGTATACTAGAGGACAAAGCCCGTGGTTTATGAGTTCAACTAATCACAATGTATACTAGAGGACAAAGCCCGTGGTTTATGAGTTCAACTAATCACAATGTATACTAGAGGACAAAGCCCGTGGTTTATGAGTTCAACTAATCACAATGTATACTAGAGGACAATGACAACGCACACTTCGTTTAGGAGTGTTTTTACATGAAAAACAATAACTATATAAATACATAGTTTTAAACATTTTGGAATATTTTTAGTTGTTCAGTTTGTGTTTTGTAATAAAGCTGTGATATCCATCGTATTTCGTATTCATGTAATAATAATTATATAATATAGGTGTGCGTTTTCTATGTCCTCTATACGTATACGTATAATTCTGTTTGTGTATTTCTCAGAATTGCTTATGACAGCCCAATCAGAAAGCTGTCACTTTAAGTTGCTTAGTTGAGCATTGCAGTATGTGCCGTTAATACAGAACTAAATACAATATAAATGCAAATAGGTTAATTGGTTTTTGTATGGAAATTACACATTGCATATGCCAGTAATGTTATTGTCTATCTATTAGTCTACTAGAATTTTGAGTGATGTTCAACAATTATGATATATATCCCCAGTTATGTCCCTTGTGTATAGTATGTCCTTTTTATTTTCTGAAGCGTTTATCAGTAGATGTACGGCGCTTGCGCGCGGCGCATGCGCAATTATATCAGCTGTTTGGAGCACGGTGCAACATACAGGTTGTAAAACAACAAATAAATTACCTATTAAATACATAGTAAAAAGTAAAAACATACAGTATGTTCATTTATATTTCCAATCTTTCATTTCTTCTGATACCACATCCACTGTGAAGAGGTATTCAAATCAACCTGTAACACAGCAAGAATATTCAAAATATAACGTTTCACATAGCCAGTGCTCGCCTGTGAATAACGTCACTGTGTTTACACACTGTATTCCTCCGCCAAATAATACAGTATACCAACCTTCAGTTTGCAATGGCCTAAATTCTTATACCACATTTTTTTACACATCAACTAGTCTGAAGTCTTCTCAAGTCACATAATTTCTCAATAAACACGAAAACTATACACTGCATGTCATGAAAATACATGTTTACCAAAAATAAAAATGAACTATATTAGTTATTGGGACTACAGTGGATAGTGGATGCACTTCTGTCTATTTACGTATATACAACCTACAGATGATATTGAAATCGTAAATTCGTGAAGCTGAAATCGTGAATTGATGTAGTAGAAATTTATCCTAGGCTCCAGTCTGTCGATTGTTCACTAATTTATTTGACATTAGATATTATCAGAAACTCAATACGGCCCAATTAATGGTGGTCGGGGTTAAAATATATGTATATGACTGACCAGCCAACATATATATCAGCGCCTGTTCCCAGGCTAGTAGAAATGATGTTTACAATGAGAGACATTAATACTGGTTTTTCTATTACCTCCCTTGATGGATAAAGTCAGATATATCCCTAAATGTATATTGGTCCTTTTAGTTGGAATCCTTTGTTTTTACTGTTGTCGTCTAAACAAATGTTGCGTTACGATAAATGTAATTTTATCAAAATTGTATTAATTAATTGAACCTATTTTTACAGTAAGGTATCCATTGGACATGCTAAAGGATATATGTCAAGATTTAATAATTTCATAATTATAAGACGAGAATACGGATGAGAATGGAAAACATGTGGTGCAAAGGAAACAACGATAAAAACAGAGGAAACCAATTAAGAGGACATATATACTATTATGAGTATTCAGGGGCAGTAACTGACTAATGTTTCTCATTAAGAAAGACAGTCGATACTTTTATAGGAAATGGAAAGCTACCGGTATCTCAGATTAGCAAGTCATGTGGATTTGTTTCTGCAGAGATTCCTTAATTTGTGTCAGTCGGGTTTAAGTTAATTGTATTTTAGGAGACATATTTGATTTTGATCGTCGAATACGTCCACATTATTGCATTGGATGATAAATGAGCGATTTATATGGATTACATTACAGTATTGGATGTTCTGGTTCGCTGTAGCCGTTTTAATTCGGGGCGTACATGTGTACCGATATCTAAGCTATCAATGCTCAAGGACACAGCTAGCATATTCATAACGTGCTTGCATATGAAAGCTTAAATCTGATTCATTTCGCAACGACACATATACAAACTATTAGTTTATACAAATTTATTTTAGCTCGATTGCGAAACAAGTTCTTTCAACTTATATTAATCACTCTCGAGACCGCATTCCTGATGGAATCCATCGCCATGAAGGAGAGAGAAGAGACAACGTGGAATTTAAATGCCTTACATAAGGGCACAATCGTTACGGCTCCAGCGGGGCTCGAACTCGGACCTTTCGTACCTGAAGCGAACGCGCATCCACTGCGCTATCACGACCTCCACATATACAAACTAGAAACAGATATAAAGAGCGAACGATGGCATCCATAAATTACTACATGGCATTGAGTCGTTTATCAAATGAGGAGAACCAAACTTTAGTTTTAAAAGTACAAACATATTAGATGGGTCAATATATGGCCAAGACAGCCCTAACTTATTCACTTCTAGTGGACGGGCCTCTACCGACTTAATCCGGTGGCAATTTAGCATCTGGCCCACATCATTGAACATTATGCCAGCAGTGTTGGCAGCTGGCATCACAGCGAGTTAAATGTGTTAATCTTCAATCCGTTTAAACCAACTTCCGATCGTATACACTTAATATGTAATGATATCTTGCTTTAATTGTACAATTATAGTATAGAACTGTCGTATATCTCAAGCTAGTTTATACAACTACGTATACATGTAATATGCAATGATATCTTGCTTTAAATTGTACAATTATAGTATAGAACTGTCGTTTAGCTCAAGCTCGTTTATACAACTACGCATACATGTTCTACGCAAGGATCTCTTGCTTTAAATTGTACAATTATATTATAGAACTGTCATTAACTCAAGCTGTTTTATACAACTGCGTATACATGTAATATGCAATGATATCTTGCTTTAAATTGTTCCATTATAGTATAGAACTGTCTTTTAGCTCAAGCTGGTTTATACAACTACGTATACATGTAATATGCAATGATATCTTGCTTTAAATTGTTCCATTATAGTATAGAACTGTCTTTTAGCTCAAGTTGGTTTATACAACTACGTATACATGTAATATGCAATGATATCTTGCTTTAAATTGTTCCATTATAGTATAGAACTGTCGTTTAATTCAAGTTGGTTTATACAACTACGTATACATGTAATATGCAATGATATCTTGCTTTAAATTGTACAATTATAGTATAGAACTGTCGTTTAATTCAAGCTGGTTTATACAACTATGTATACAGGTAATATGCAATGATATCTTGCTTTAAATTGTTCCATTATAGTATAGAACTGTCGTTTAATTCAAGCTGGTTTATACAACTACATATACATGTAATATGCAATGATATCTTGCTTTAAATTGTTCCATTATAGTATAGAACTGTCGTTTAACTCAAGCTGGTTTATACAACTATGTATACATGTACTGATATCTTGCTTTAAATTGTTCCATTATAGTATTGAACCGTCGTTTAATTCAAGCTGGTTTATACAACTATGTATACATGTAATATGCAATGATATCTTGCTTTAAATTGTTCCATTATAGTATAGAACTGTCGTTTAACTCAAGCTGGTTTATACAACTATGTATACATGTAATGATATATTGCTTTAAATTGTTCCATTATAGTATTGAACTGTCGTTTAATTCAAGCTGGCCACTATATGTGTAAATACCCAACTCATTTTGTACAACTTCTATGTGCTAATAATTATTCAATTCGTTTTATAAAACTTCGTATATACACTTACTACGCAGGAATAGTTTCGCTTTATTGAACTCTTCTAGTAATACGCAATGATAGTTTTGCCTTATTGTACAATTATAGTATTGAACTGTCGTCTATTTCGAGCTGGGAACTACCTGTGTTAAATTCAATTCGTTTTAGCATTGAATGGTCGTTTATTATAAGCTGGGCACTACATTAAGTACTTACTATACACATCCTGCCTTTAAATAACACATCTATAGTATTGTGTTAAACAAGTTTGTACAATAAGAGATACGCATATTTATTTTTGTGTTTTTTTGTGTTTTATTTCAAATGCAAGATTAAGTACTATATATTTATTCTGTGACAATTATATCAATATCGCCTGCTTCAAACCGGTTTTCTCTGGAGATATTTTCGTCTATGTTAAAAATTATGAAAATATGCCGTTAACTGCAATGGATATCCTCAATGCCTCCTTTTATTATCTCTTTTCATTTCCCCCATGATTGATACATTCCTTATTTGTCGCCTCACCCTACCCTCCCCCATGTCACTGGAAGCGATTGTCATGCTGTATCACTCTGTGTGTGCGTTTCTCTTCTGTTCACAAATGTTTTCATATTTCCTCATGGTCATCTCCCTTCTAGATTACGCATACCCGAATGCCATAACATGAAAGTACATACTATAAATAATACTACCATGAGGAAATTCTGCATGAACAGTAATTTTAGACTTTTCACAGTAGTCGTAGTTCTACTCTGCATGCATTATAATATCATATCCTCGCAAAGTTTTCTTTTGTCGATACAATCTACAAATACGTTTAAGCCATTATCTATGTGCTTAGCAAAACGGCCGCCAATTAGTCAAATATGTCACTGTAACAGAAGGTTTACATACAATATTATACTTACCTTTATATTTCTCAGTACCGGCCTGCTTGCATTTCTTATATTGCTAATAATTTTATCTGGGGATATACAGTTAAATCCTGGTCCAGGAAGCTCTAGCCCATCCCAATCCACTTCTTCATCATTGTCAACATCCTTTGGAACATTTGATCTCGCTAAACATGTATCGTTTGTTCATTACAATGTTCAGAGCGTTAGGAACAAGCTCGATTTGATATATGCTGAATTTTCTGCATTTGATATTATAGCTCTTTCAGAAACATGGCTCAATGCCAGTATTTCATGTTCCGATCTTAATTTCACATACTTCCATGTTCCTGAAAGGAAGGATCGCATAGGTGACAGCCATGGTGGTGTGCTTCTATACATTAGAGATAGTATTGTCTATAAACGTAGATTCGACCTCGAATTACCGGGTGTAGAATGTATATGGATTGAACTTTGTCTTCAGACCAAACGCATTTTATTTAGTGTATATTACAGACCACCAAATACAGATGCCCAGTCGCATATTAAAATCGTAGATTCTATCCAACTGGCTGTTGATTCTGGAATTAGTAACGTAATTATAACCGGTGACTTTAATATAAATCTCTTAAACCAACAATCAGTAAAGAAAATGTCTTCTATTTGTGAACAGTTATCCCTTACTCAGTGCATCACAGAACCTACACATTTTACAGAATCGTCATCCTCGCTTATTGATGTTATTCTCACTACCTCGGAACGTCTTATATTTGATTCAGGAGTAGGCGATCCATTCTTACAAGACGTCCGTTTCCATTGTCCTGTCATTGGTCTTCTCAATCTCAAAAAGGATAAAATACAATCTTATAAAAGACACATTTGGCTTTTTGATAAGGGAAACTATGAACTTCTTAAGGAAAAAATATCAAATGTTAATTGGAATGACCTTAAACATGTAGATATAAATAAGTATACTAAAAATGTAACGGATGTAATTCTTAGTATTTCAAAGATTTGCATACCAAATAAAGAGGTTATGATCAGACATGGTGATCCACCCTGGCTTACCACATACATTCGTAAAATTATACGACGACGTAAACGATTATATCGAAAGGCAAAACATACCAATAGAGAATATGACTGGGTAAAATTTAAACAGATGCGAAACGAAGTAACAACACATATCAGAAATGCGAAACAAAACCACACAGATAAACTTGCTGACAAAATCAAAACAGAAACTCGATCCTCCAAAAGCTGGTGGACTTGTATTAAATCGTTCATAAAACCATATAGGTCTAGTAGCATACCACCTTTACAACATCATAATGAAGTTATATCTGATGAATCTGAAAAGGCTAACATATTTAATGATTATTTTCGTGATCAAACAGTCTTGGATGACACCGGTACAAACAATCTTCCTGAATTACAACCACTTCACTATCCTCCTCTTGAGTCTATAGTTGTAACACCTGATAATGTTAAAGAAGTTATAAAGTCACTTGTTATGGGGAAGGCATCCGGACCTGATACGATAAACAATAGACTTCTTCTTGAACTTGCAGACGAGCTTTCATCACCTCTTTCTGAACTTTTCAATAAATCACTCTCAACATGTACGTATCCTGAGGCGTGGAAAACCGCATATGTGTGTCCTATATTTAAAGCAGGTGATCGTTCTGCTGTTTGTAATTATCGACCTATTTCTCTTATTGATACCATTGGAAAGGTCTTTGAGAAAATCGTTTTTAAACATGTTTTCAATCACCTCCGGGACAATAATTTATTAACTCCAATGCAATCTGGTTTTGTCCCAGGAGACTCTTGTGTAAATCAATTAACATTCCTTTACAATAACTTTAGTCAAGCGATCGACTCTGGAAAAGAAGTTCGAGCAATATTCTGTGACATAAGTAAAGCTTTTGATAGGGTATGGCATGTTGGTCTTCTGCATAAACTCAAAGAATTTGGTATATCTGGTTCAGTACACAAATGGTTCTCTTCATATTTGTCCAATAGAAAACATCGTGTAGTTATTTCTGGTCACACTTCAAAGTGGAACCATATAGCTGCCGGTGTCCCACAGGGATCCATCTTAGGCCCGTTGCTCTTTATTATATATATTAATGACATTGTAAATAACATAGCTGCTAATATTCAACTATTTGCTGATGATACTAGTCTATATACTGTTGTTGATAACCCCAACTCAGCCGCTGCTATTCTACAGTCCGATCTGGAGTCTATTTCTAATTGGGCTAAACAATGGCTTGTTAAATTTAATCCGTCCAAAACAAAATCTCTGATAATATCTCGAAAACATAATCAGCCGTACCATCCACCTCTATCTATGGATAACCAAATAATCGATGAGGTGTCAAATCAAAGGCATCTAGGCATTCATATTTCCAATGATCTAAACTGGAAACACCACATTGACCAAATTTCTTCTAAAGCTTACCAGAGAATCAATATTCTTCGTATATTAAAATTTACACTAGACCGCCGTTCCTTAGAATGCTTGTATATTTCATTCATACGTCCGCTCCTTGAATATGGTGATGTTATTTTTGATAATATGTCTACTTTAGCTAAAGGCGAACTGGAAAAAATTCATCAAGAAGCAGCAAGAATAATTACTGGTACCACGAAACTTGTGTCCATAAACAAATTGATGATTGAAGTTGGGTGGGAATCTCTGGATAGGAGAAGACTCAATCACAAACTTACTCTTTTTTTCAAGATGAAAAATGGTCTCACTCCAAACTATCTCTCTGCTCTGTGTCCACCTGACGTCGATACTAGTAGATATCATTTGAGAAATGGAGATCAACTTCAAGTTCCACGCTCTAGAACCAATTTATATGAAAACTCCTTTTTACCTTCAGTAGTTAGAGCGTTTAATGATTTACCACCATTAATCAAGCATGCACCATCTCTTTCATCGTTCAAGATGCAACTTAAAAGCGACTCTTGTCCTATTCCCGAATTCTACTTTTCTGGTATACGTAAGAACCAGATACTACTTGAGAACAAATTGTAGTTATTTAAAACATGATCTCTTCTCCAAAAACATAATTGATTCACCACTATGCACATGCGGTCAAATCGAGTCAACTTACCATTATTTCTTTGAATGTCACAAGTACTACAATATACGCCCTGAACTAGTTAACACTATTTCTCACCTCTGTCATATAACCCTAAATGTGATCCTATTTGGTGATATTTCTTTGCCATCTGAACATAATGAAATAATAGTCTTAGCTGTCCACAAATTCATAGAAAAGTCTAAACGTTTTTAGTATTCTGTGAACAGAGACTGACGCACTAGCAGAGTGATTCACTTCAAACAGTGTGCTTACGTATGGTTCATCGCTTTCTACCCACCCTCCCCAACCTCCCGTTTACTGTTAGCTTTTCACCTGATAACAAGCTATATTTTCAACTACTTATTATATATTTTGGTATTACTACATTATATGTTTACCTCTTAATCGCCATTTGTGCACAACATTATATATGCAATGGAGAAAATCTCAATAAGCTTTAAGCTTCCCGATTTAATCCATTTTCGTTTTGTATACAATGTATATGTAATGTACATTATTATCGAATAAATATGTTTAAACCAAGACAGCCCTACCCCAAAAAAATTGCAACAGTTTGTTTTTTGATTGTTTCTTGCATTTTAGGATGTGGAAAACACCACATCAAAAGTTTACCTAATTTGACCCACCGGAAAGTGCCTAAAATGACGTCATAAAACAAGATGGCCACCAAACATAAAACTGTACTAGAAATCAGCCTTTTGGACATTATGTGAGCTGAAGATACATTATAAACAGCCAGAAATACATTTTTGGACACAAACAAATCATCCAAGCGCTCAAGAAAGCTAAATTTAACCATAAAGGTTTGATTGGTGGCGGCCATTTTGAAATTCAGGATGGCCGCCACCGTCAACCTAGAATCATCATTATCTCAGTAATTAAGGCAGATAGGACGATGATTCCAGTGCCTATATCCACATTTGTGTGGTCAAGGAATACAATAACATCAGTTTCAGTAATTAATGGGCTGCCCTAATGTCTGTTTTGTAAGGCACATAGAACGGTGTTTTTGGCACCTTCACTTACATTTCAGGGGCAAGGAATACAATGATAGTAACTCAAGTGATGTTTGGACTGTCCCTGTGTCTGATTAGTAAGGCAGCCATCTTATATATATAATACTCGTCGTTTTGAGCGTACTGTCCTCGCGAATTAACAAGACGTTGCTGGTGACGTTTCGGGTTTGGGCGTGGTAATGCGGCGTAATTGGTGGACAGCGGGTTATATGTTATATTCACATTTTGTCCCCTTCTAATTTAATGTTGTTTTTTTCCTTTTAATGTATTATTTAAAGAACTAACATTTCGATATGTATTGGGCGAGTCAAAAATCCGTCATTTAGATTTAGTTTAATTAAAAGTTTTTGTGACATTTTGTGGGTGTCGTTTACTAAGACTTGCGGACTAAACTTTTTGTTTTAATAAATAATTTGTAGCATCATTTTATGTATTGTATCTATAACTTCTGTATTCATGCAAATGATAAATGCAATAAAAATGTGATTAAACTAACGATGGTAGACTCCTGGGACAGTTTGCATACACACATGTTAGGTAAGGCAAATACGAGTACGCCGCTTCTTGGATTTGGCCTCGGTGGTGAAGTCTGTCAATTCCCGTCAAGTCGTGATAGCACAGTGGATGCGCGTTCGCTTCAGATGCGAAAGGTCTGACGTTCGAGCCCCGCTGGAGCCATTACGATTGTGCCATTAGGCAAGGCATTTAAATTCCACGTTACCTCTTCTCTCTCCCTCGTGGCGATGGATTCCATCAGGAATGTGGTCTCGAGAGTGATTAATACAAGTTAAAAGAACTTGTTTCGCAATCGAGCTAAAATAAATGTGTATAAACTAACAGTCGAAAATGAGTCTCATAAAATATATTATGAAATTTTTGGCGGGCTTAATAGCAAATTTCCAAAATGAGTTTCATAAAATATGAAATCACTAGTGTAAGATTATTTTGTCATCACATTACCATAGTAACCATGAATTTGAAAAGAGAAACTTTTCTGTGTGCTTGTATCCATTCCTGTGCGTCCTGTGCTCTGTCTGGATCTGCCCACATATGTGAGTTGTACTGTACAATACATTATAATGTACAACCGATACGTATGTCTTATCAATCGTATGTTAATATGCCTTGGCATTATTTCGAGCCTCGCTGTAGTCGTTACGAGTGTGTATATCTCTTAGGCAAAGTATTTAAATTCTTCTCTCTCCCTCGTGGCGATGGATTCCATCATGAATGAGGTCTCGAGAATAATAAATATACGTTGAAAGATCTTGTTTCGCAATCGAGCTAAAATAAATGTGTATAAACTTGTTTAAACTTTATTTATTTTACAACGATTGCGAAACAAATTCTAACAACTTATATTAATCACTCTCGTTGGCGCGGATGAAAGTGTAAATGTGGTCATTCGTGTGGGAGGAAACCGGAGTACCCGGAGAAAACCCGATATGGCGACCATCGTATAAACTAAGGCAAATAGAAAAGAAAAAAAAATGTTCCACTTGGCGTATAGCCATTACAAATATAAAAAGTGTAACGAATATATCGAGCAGGATGAATAACCAAGAACGTAATCTTAAAATATAAACAACAGAGACACTTTTAATGGCTATACACCCGTTATCAAAAGTTGTCACGTGACTGGTAAAGTGATGCTTTATGCGCGTTTCTGCAGCATTTTAACATTCATTAGTAAAGTGATGGAACAGACCTTCCTGTGGGATTCTGTTATCATATTAGTAAACTGGTGCTCCCGCTGCCTAATCTCAAAGAATTGAATTATACAGCAATATTCCCATTTATTGTTTCTCTGTTTCACTTTTAGCTTACCACTCCAGAATATATATTTAATTGCAGGTTTTACGTTATGTGCATTTCATTGCTTTTGTTTTGCGTGTGTTGGTTAAGCAGCCTTCTCTAGAACGTAAGGGAACTAACACAAGTTAACGATATAAAGTTACAAAGAGATTTGATAACGGCTAGTGTAATTTGTGTATCTTCCTCTTCCATCCTCGCATAAACGATTCCCACCTTGTTCTCTCTCTCTCACTCTCTCTCTCTCTCTCTCTCCTCTCTCTCCTCTCTCTCTTTCTCTCTTCTCTCCTCTCTCTCTATCTCTCTCTCTCCTCTCTCTCTCTTCTCTCTCTCTCTCTCTCTCTCTCCTCTCTCTCTATCCTCTCCCTTTCTCTCTCTCTCTCTCTCTCTCTCTCTCTCTCTCCCCCACTCCCCCTCTCGCTCGGCCTTCGTGGCCGATTGTTACTATGTATCAGTTCGACACACCTGGGGGAGGAGGTGCCTTCGTGGCCGATTGTTTCTATGTATCAGTTCGACACACCTGGGGGAGGAGGTGCCTTCGTGGCCGATTGTTACTATGTATCAGTTCGACACACCTGGGGGAGGATGTGCCTTCGTGGCCGATTGCTACTGTATATCAGTTCGACACACCTGGGGGAGGAGGTACCTTCGTGGCCGATTGCTACTATGTATCAGTTAGACACACCTGGGGGAGGAGGTGCCTTCTTGGCCGATTGTTACTATGTATCAGTTAGACACACCTGGGGGAGCAGGTGCCTTCGTGGTCGATTGCTACTATGTATCAGTTAGACACACCTGGGGGAGGAGGTGCCTTCGTGGCCGATTGCTACTATGTATCAGTTAGACACACCTGGGAGATGAGGTGCCTCCGTTGCCGATTGTTACTATGTATCAGTTAGACACACCTGGGGGAGGAGGTGCCTTCGTGGCCGATTGTTACTATGTATCAGTTCGACACACCTGGGGGAGGAGGTGCCTTCGTGGCCGATTGGATAAGGTTACTTAAAGCGACTTTACCCCCACCACTGTATGTGAGACTCCAACTGTGGGTCTCGAGTTATTTCACCTGGCTTGTGAGTTGACTCGGACGTCCGTCTGTACGTGAAATATTGCCCCGATAGGCACTGGAGTCTTCCTCCACAAATGATAGCTGGATAGGCGCAATATGACCTAAGCTGTATGTGCGTCGCTTACTCCCCACCCAGAAACAAACAACAGACATACAAAACCGACGTTGCATTGTTCGGTAAGTCCTTGACACACACACACATGTATTTCTATAATTATGTTGTTATATATTACATATTTTAAGACTGTTTGATTATTAGAGTGTCACCCCTATCGAAAGGGTGAAGGGGGCAACACATTTCACAAAATCTCTACATGCAGTCACAAGATTGTCTGTGGGTGATAAATAATCAGTATCCATTATTTAATTAGACTGATGACAGCTCACCAAGTGGTCATATTAGAATGAAACCCTGACAAGAAGAATCGAACCTCCGAGAACGACCTCCGGCACTTTAACCACTAGGCCACGGAGACGATTATATTTATCACATTGTACACTCAACACAATTACTAATCTGGAATATCGTGTTTTATAATAGGCCTAG
The DNA here is from genome assembly GCA_014843695.1 of Archivesica marissinica. NCBI lineage: Eukaryota > Metazoa > Mollusca > Bivalvia > Venerida > Vesicomyidae > Archivesica > Archivesica marissinica. The sequence continues at coordinate 10,575,280 of CM026394.1, read as the reverse complement.
TGGTAGTCCAAGTAATAATTATACAATATCATTAAAATATTTTCATTTAATGAATTTTATTCCATATGATTATACAGCAATTCATTGCATATACATCTGTAATAAAATATATCAAATAAGATGATACATCAAAAATCTAAAATGACTAATCTCTTCAGGAGGCGTCGCTCATATGGGCAACCGGTAGCGACGATAAATAAACGTAAAACACACACAATAATACATGAATGTATGAATAATGATATTATATGGTTATTATTAGTTTGCTCCAAATACTATAAAACACCAGGTGACCGATTAGGAATTTTGTTGAGTGTACACTGTATATGATATAGGCTAGCCTGGGTTCCAGTCTGTCGATTTTTCACTTTTTAACTTCTGGCAAAATGACAGTTTGTGTTGATATGATCAGAAAATCAATACGGCCCAATTAATAGTATCGGTGTTAAAATATAATTATTTGACTGACCAGGCAAAATATATGGACGCCTATTCCCAGGCTAGATATAGGCAAGCACTACTGTTCTACAAAGAGTGTATCGTCCGTGGTCCAGTGGTAGAGCGTCGGATTTGGAATCGAACGGTCCTGGGTTCGATACTCGGTCTGGCCACGTATGTAGTGTCAATGAGCAAGGCACCTTACACACATTGCTTAGTACTGGTTAATCGCTTAGGTCGGCTAAGCCTGCCCAGGAAAACATGTCTAGGTCCTCACAAGGGGTTGGACATTAATGGAACATACATACATACATCAGGTGTTCTCTCCCCTCGTAGCGGTGGATTACACATCCGACGCTCCGCCACTGGACCACGGACGCCACACGATGGTCAGTGATGTAATCCACCGCCACGAGGGAAGAACACCTGATGGCCAGTGATGTAATCCACCGCCACGAGGGGAGAACACCTGATGGCCAGTGGTGCAATCCACCGCCACGAGGGGAGAGAGAACACCGGATGGTCAGTGATGTAATCCACCGTCACGAGGGGAGAGAGAACACCTGATGGTGCAGTGATGTAATCCGCCGCCACGAGGGGAGAGAACACCAGGTGGCCAGTGATATAAATCCACCGCCACGAGGGGAGAGAACACCAGGTGGTCAGTGATGTAATCCACCGCCAGGAGGGAGGAGAGAACACCTGCTGGTCAGTGATGTAATCCACCGCCACGAGGAGAGAGAACACCTGATGGTCAGTGATGTAATCCACCGCCACGAGGGGAGAGAACACCTGGTGGTCAGTGATGTAATCCACCGCCACGAGGGGAGAGAACACCTGATGGTCAGTGATGTAATCCATCGCCACGAGGGGAGAGAGAACACCTGGTGGTCAGTGATGTAATCCACCGCCACGAGGGGAGAGAGAACACCTGATGGTCAGTGATGTAATCCACCGCCACGAGGGGAGAGAGAACACCTGATAGTCAGTGATGTAATCCACCGCCAGGAGGGGAGAGAGAACACCTGATGGTCAGTGATGTAATCCACCGCCACGAGGGGAGAGAGAATACCTGATGGTCAGTGATGTAATCCACCGCCACGAGGGGAGAAGAACCTGATGGTCAGTGATGTAATCCACAGCCACGAGGGGAGAGAACACCTGATGGCCAGTGATGTAATCCACCGCCACGAGGGGAGAGAACACCTGATGGTCAGTGATGTAATCCACCGCCACGAGGGGAGAGAGAACACCTGATGGTTAGTGATGTAATCCACCGTCACGAGGGGAGAGAACACTGATGGCCAGTGATGTAATCCACCGTCACGAGGGGAGAGAACACCTGATGGCCAGTGATGGAATCCATCGTCACGAGGGGAGAGAACACCTGATGGTCAGTGATATAATCTATCACCACGAGAGGAGAGAGAACACCTGATGGTCAGTGATGTAATCCACCGCCACGCGGGGAGAGAACACCTGATTGCCAGTGATGTAATCCACCGCCACGAGGGGTAGAGAACACCTGATGGTCAGTGATGTAATACACAGCCACGAGGGGGAGAGAACACCTGATGGCCAGTGATGTAATCCATCGCCACGAGGGGGAGAGAACACCTGATGGTCAGTGATTGAACCATCACCACGAGGGGAGAGAACACCTGATGGTCAGTGATGTAATCCATCGCCATGAGGGGAGAGAACACCTGATGGTCAGTGATTGAACCATCATCACGAGGGGAGAGAGAACAACTGATGATTGAGGAAGGCAGCATGACAGTCATGTGCCCATGCCATAAATCACATTCTACAGGTCAGTACAAATATGTTGGTCCCCTACTAGCTTTTTGACATTATTTCTTCAAATATAGTATTTTCTATGATATTTACCATTATGCTAATTCAGTTGTATCTGTTATTTACAGCTCCAACCTGTCGTCTCTAATCTCTAGCTCTATCTATCTATTTTCCGTTAATGTCGAACCCATCGCGGGGACGTAGACATGTTCTGTCCATGTAATGACGATTATTTCACCTGCCGTAAAAGAGACCTACTACAAGTTATGCATCGACAAATCATAGAGGCCCGAACCCCTGTACGTGGAAGTCGTGATAGCGCAGGTGCGAAAGGTCCGGAGTTCGAATCTCGCTGGAGCCGTTACGATTGTGCCCTTAGGCAAGGCATTTAAATTCCATGTTGCCTCTTCTCTCTCCCTCGTAGCGATGGATTCCATCAGGAATGAGGTCTCGATAGTGATTAATATAAGTTGAAAGAACTTGTTTCGCAATCGAGCTAAATTAAATTTATATAAACGTGTACGCCCATGGTACTTTCATTTCGTGTCTCACATTCCCTGACCATGTTACTAACAATCCGACTAACAGACCTGCCGACCTGCCTATAACAATATTCAGAGAGTGTGTGTGTGTGCGTGCGTGCGTGCCGTGCGTGCGTGCGTGCGTACGTGCGTGCGTGCGTGTGTGCGGTTGCCCAATATGAGCGACGCCTCCTGAAGAGATTAGTCATTTTAGCTGTTTGGAGGATAGTGCAATGATACAGAGAGACCCATTCCAGAGTCTCCTCTGGTTCTTTTACGTGCACGGTGTAAAGCACCGACACGAGACCTCGGTTTAACTTCCCATCTGAAAGACTGTTAATTTTATCAGAGTCAGACGGGGGATCGAACCTACGATCACTGGATTACCAGTCCAGCGTGTTACCACTGGATTACAGATCCGTCTGTGTCGGATTGGTTGAAAAGGCGTAGGGAAGCCCATAAGAGTTATTGATACATGAACTGATTGGTTGAGTAGGTATTGCCATTAATAATGGTGGAATATGGAAATTTCAATAGTGATGTCTGACCTAGACGCTTTTCATTGAGGGACGGCACAATACAGTAATATAGTCTAATATTGACTAAATACTCTTTTAAAAGGAGGTAATTCTGATACAAAGTAAAAATATTTAACGGTTTCTAGATTTTAGTATAGGATACTGGTTAGTAAATAGTAGTTTGATAGTTTGATATATTTCTTTCTTTGCATTTTCCTTATATTACTGTTTATAAAACTATTATGAAATTGATCATTCAAAGAAGCACAGAACATTTAACCGGTGAAAACTCGTGTTTCGGGTTGAATACAGTCAAACCTGTTTTTTTACGGAGACACTCAGACAGCCTAGGGAATGACAGAAAGTGGCTGCTTAGCACATGTGTCTGATTGATAGAGGGCAAATGTATAATAAACACAACATATTGGGGTTCTGGAAACTGGCTGCTTAATACAGGTTGGCTGCTTAATAAAGGCGACACCCTAACACAGGTTTGACTGTATCCTGGGTATACCGGTAACGGATGACATAAGCAATAACCTGTGTATTTGTGTTCCAAACTGAGGCTGTGCAAATAATGTTCACTCTCAATTAAGCATAAACTGCATTATCATATTTATTTTATGCAATATTAGTTAGTAAGAATTAAATAATTATCCCCAATGACCGTAATATCGGTGAATACTAATAAGCGGTGATATTAGAATAAATCCAAATGAAGCGCACATGTTCATTTTGTGCATACTATTGACAATTTCCGTCAGCTTTCTGCAACTGTCCATAGCAAAAACTAGCTGAAATGTCATTTCTACGGGTAAATTTACCGTAATTTATTCAAAACTTGTTTTTTCCTCTTACACTCGTAAGTTTGTGTTCATGTTGTCAATATTTAGGTGAATTTCAATGGATTTGTTATCTATCGGCTGCATTTGACATTTGTAAGGTGCCCGCTACTCATGTGACATCACGTGATTGCCTTATATGGCATTTATTGCTACTGGTATAAACTTGTGAGGTGAAATTTACATCGTCACCGGTTATTGGTATCACCGCGTAAATAAAAGATGGAAGCATGTGCTGTTGCTTTCACTTTGTTTTTGATTTAATTATGATTTATTTCCTACTAACTAATATTGCATACAATAAAATAAATATGATTATGCTTAATTGAGAGTGAACATTATTTGCACAGCCTCGTTTTGGAACAAAAATACACAGGCTATTGCTTATGTCACCGGTTACCGGTATACCCAGGATAATAACTGAATCAAAAACAAAGTGAAAGTGCTCAACAGCACATGTCTCCATCTTTTATTTACACGGTGACACCAATGACCGGTGACGATGTAAAAATGTCGCCGTACAAATTTATACCAGTAGCAATACATGCCATAAAAGGCAATCATGTGACGTCACACGAGTAGCGGGCACCTTACAAATGTAGCCGATAGATAACAAATTCATTGAAATTCACCTAAATATTGAATACATGAATGAAAACTTACGAGTGTAAGAGGAAAAAACAAGTTTTAAATTACGGTAAATTTACCCATAGAAATGACAGTTCAGCTAGTTTTGGCTATGGACAGTTGCAGAAAGCCGACGAAATTGTAGCACTAGTTAGCAAGCACAAAATGAACATGTGCAGTTCATTTGGATTAATTATGATATCACCGCTCATTAGTATTCACCGATATTATGGTCACTGGGGATACATGATCACTACTACATGTAGATATGCGTATGTGAATTCAAGGTCCCTAATGACTAATATAGTACATTTTTCTGTTTGGTAAAAAATGCATTTTCATGACAGACGACCAGATGTCTTAACTGTCAGATCCATTTATATGCTGCTGTGGGATGACCAATAGTGAGGGTGTGGCCGTAAAAAGGACCCATTCGAAAGAAGCAGTGTGTGTTTTATGTTTATTTATCGTTGCTACCGGTGGCCCATATGAGCGACGCCTCCTGAAGAGATTAGTTATTTTAGATTTTTGGAGTATAGTGCAATGAACATGTCTACATCCCCGCGAGGGGTTCGACATTAAGGGAAGATAGATAAAATGATATAGACAGAAACTCATTCCGGTTCTTTTACGTGCACGGTGTAAAGCACTGACACAAGACCTTGGTTTAAAGTCCCATCTGAAAAACTGTTAATTTTATTAGTGTCAGACGGGGTTCGAACCTGTGATCCCTGGATTTACAGATCTGTCTGTGCGAAAGAAGCAACAGGACTGTGAAAAAAGAAAATGCATCCCCCTGATTCACTGATGTCACCCATTAGTAACTTAGATGAAACCACAGGAACTTGAAATTGTATCCATAAGCCACCAATGGTCTCGTACCTTTTTTAATAGAGGGCAGGGATCATTCTAGAGGGTGATGTGGCTGAAATTGTCGCCCTAGGGACCCTGACTACGCCCTCTGGGGGCCCCACTTCTCCCTTTACGATTTTCAAACAAAATTGTGTCTAGTAAGATGATACACTGGCCCATTATAAAGCACTCCTTCTATTCAAATGTTGTATTTAATGGTTGTACTGTGCATTTTAACCCTATTTTGCAGAAGTATATTAAAGAACACCATTTAAGGAAGCGATCACGCTCTTTCTCACTTCTCCCAAAAATGTTGACCTAGAATGAACCCAGAGAGGGGGGGTGTCCTAGGATAGAGGTACCGAGACCATTGGTGGCTTATGGATAACATTTCAAGTTCCTGTGATGAAACATACACTGTAATATATGATTCACTCACCCAGATTCCTCGTTAGACTTTAGAGGTGAGTATAAATAAACTTATAAGCTGCTCTACCACTTGTTAAAGTGCAAGTTTAACAACATTTGAATTTCTGTTTTCTGCAGGTGAAGACAACATGTCACGGATAACGGATGGTGATGTGTATGTATTTCTTTATTATTTATATTATATCCACCATGACCACATATATCCACCATGACCACATACTATATCCACCATGACCACATATATCCACCATGACCACATACTATATCCACCATGACCACATACTATATCCACCATGACCACATATATCACCATGACCACATACTATATCCACCATGACCACATATTATATCCACCATGACCACATATTATATCCACCATGACCACATACTATATCCACCATGACCACATATATCACCATGACCACATATTATATCCACCATGACCACATATTATATATCTACCATGACCACATATTATATCCACCATGACCACATATATCCACCATGACCACATACTATATCCACCATGACCACATATTATATCCACCAGGACCACATATATCTACCATGACCACATACTATATCCACCATGACCACATATATCTACCATGACCACATACTATATCCACCATGACCACATATTATATCCACCATGACCACATACTATATCCACCATGACCACATATATCCACCATGATCACATACTATATCCACCATGACCACATATATCCACCATGACCACATACTATATCCACCATGACCACATATATCACCAGGACCACATATATCCACCATGACCACATATATCCACCATGACCACATATATCCACCATGACCACATATATCCACCATGACCACATACTATATCCACCATGACCACATATTATACCATGACCACATACTATATCTACCATGACCACATATATCTACCATGACCACATATATCCACCATGACCACATACTATATCCACCATGACCACATATTATATCCACCATGACCACATACTATATCTACCATGACCACATACTATATCCACCATGACCACATACTATATCCACCATGACCACATATTATATATCTACCATGACCACATATTATATATCCACCATGACCACATATTATATATCTACCATGACCACATATTATATATCTACCATGACCACATATTATATATCCACCATGACCACATATTATATATCTACCATGACCACATATATCACCAGGACCACATACTATATCCACCATGACCACATACTATATCCACCATGACCACATATTATATATCCACCATGACCACATATTATATATCCACCATGACCACATATTATATCCACCATGACCACATATATCTACCATGACCACATATATCCACCATGACCACATACTATATCCACCATGACCACATACTATATCCACCATGACCACATATTATATATCTACCATGACCACATATTATATATCCACCATGACCACATACTATATCCACCATGACCACATATTATATCTACCATGACCACACACTATATCCACCATGACCACATACTATATCTACCATGACCACATATTATATATCTACCATGACCACATATTATATATCCACCATGACCACATACTATATCCACCATGACCACATACTATATCTACCATGACCACATATTATATATCTACCATTACCATATATTATATCCACCATGACCACATATTATATCTACCATGACCACATACTATATCTACCATGACCACATACAATCTCTGGTTGCATATACACAATTTTATCGTCACTACCGGTAGTCCAAATATTTGTGACAATTTACTATCAAGGCATATTTCAAAATATCAGATCGGAAAGAAAATGATGTAGAGGTCTTATATATAGGACTACACTACCGGTTGCCCATATTAGCGACGTCTCCTGAAGAGATTAGACATTTTAGAATTTGGAGGATAGTGCAATGATACAGACATTCCAGAGTCTTCTCTGGTTCTTTTGTAAACGTGCACAGTGTAAGCACCGACACGATACCTCAATTCAACGGTTATTTTCTGAAACACTGTTAATATTATTAGGGTCAGGCTGGGGATCGAACCTGTAATCCCTGGATTCATTGTCCAACATGTTAACCATTGGTCTATAGAACTATAAATGGTTTTGCAATCAGAATTCTCCATTTGTAACCTCCAGGCCCGGACTACTTTCATGCACTGTAATTTTGGTTTCTATAGTTACTTGGGTAAAGCTGATAGTGCCGAGTACCAGTCGGCTCCCATGAAGGAGGAGGACAGTGATAGTGAAGATCTACTAGATGCTTGCATGGCTGGTGTGGAAGTAGGTATTTGGTGTATGTTTACCCCCACCACCCCCAGTACCTGTTTGCCCTGCTGTCCCTCACTTGATAACTTGAGCACATATGACTCGCAGGCTTTAAGCTCGGCAGGGACAATGTTGTCTTGGTGAATAGATAACTTGAGCACATATGACTCGCAGGCTTTAAGCTCGGCAGGGACAATGTTGTCTTGGTGAATAGATAACTTGAGCACATATGACTCGCAGGCTTTAAGCTCGGCAGGGACAATGTTGTCTTGGTGAATAGATAACTTGAGCACATATGACTCGCAGGCTTTAAGCTCGGCAGGGACAATGTTGTCTTGGTGAATAGATAACTTGAGCACATATGACTCGCAGGCTTTAAGCTCGGCAGGGACAATGTTGTCTTGGTGAATAGATAACTTGAGCACATATGACTCGCAGGCTTTAAGCTCGGCAGGGACAATGTTGTCTTGGTGAATAGATAACTTGAGCACATATGACTCGCAGGCTTTAAGCTCGGCAGGGACAATGTTGTCTTGGTGAATAGATAACTTGAGCACATATGACTCGCAGGCTTTAAGCTCGGCAGGGACAGTGTTGTCTTGGCGAGTAGA
>CM026394.1:10540452-10565333 GCA_014843695.1 Archivesica marissinica | reverse complement strand
CAGGGAATTTGTTTCCTCATATCCTGTGGGTACCCTGCTTTCTACAACTTCCACGTGTCAGAAACATCCACACACCCTACCTACTAAAACCAACAAGATAGATAACTGTTGGGTGAAATAAGTACATATGTTCTCCTTTCATTGTGTCCGAGCTCCACGCCGAGTGCCTGTGGTTTGGGTAACCCCGGTTATTTCTCCTTTCATTGTGTCCGAGCTCCACGCCGAGTGCCTGTGTTTTGGGTAACCCCGGTTATTTCTCCTTTGTATATGCATAAAAGGCATTTACTCAGTAATATAACATCTAATTATTATTATACATAAATTATCTAACAAACCTTTTGCCTTCCATGCATAGAGCGCTCTGTGGAGAGGTTTCAATACATGTACAATAAACATTGATGACATATCGTAGCTTGGAATAAAAACGAGCGTATTCATCCATATTATGCAACCGCCTTCGTGGTCGAGTGGTTACAGTCGCTGACTTGTATACCACTGTAACCTATCATCACTGATGGTCACTGGTTCGAGCCTTGCTCAGGGCGTGTCTGTTTATATGAAAAAGTTGGCAGTTTCTTACGGAGGTTGGTGCATCAAGTACTGGTTAACCACTGGGGCCTGCCCAGGAATGGTGTTTGTATGGTTAAACAGCCCGCCAGCGATATAGCCCAAAATGGTGCTTATGAAGGCGTAAGCCCCGAACAAACAAACCATCCATATTATGTAAACAAAAATGTACATGCATGTTTAACCCATTTCATTCTGGATACATTTAAAGGCTTTTGCAAACAACATAGATCCAGATCAGCCGCAGCGTGACGATAAGGATCTATGTTGTTTGCTACATAGCCAAGTGTCTTAGCAAGATCATCTGAATAGCAAACAGCATAGAGCCTGATCGGACGACATGTTCCGTGGCAGCTGATCAGTCTCTATGTTCTTTGCAAATACTGTTTGAACGGTATCCAGAATGAAATGATCAGACGGCACATTCCATTGCGGCTGATCTGGCTCTATGTTCTTTGCAAATACTGTTTGAACGGTATCCAGAATGAAATGGGTTAAGTGTCATTGGAAAACATGGGCATTACAATATCACATATTATTTTAACTGTTTGTCTTTCAGATTTGTGAAGACTGCGTAGTAGAACTAAACGTAAGGGGGACTATAATAACAACCTTGAAGAGTACCATTACCACAGACTCCGAGAGTACATTGGCTAATATTATAAATGGAGGGCAAGCAACCACCACTGACAAATATGGGAGACACTTCATTGACTGTGACCCAGATATATTTTCTTACATACTTGATTTTCTACGATTTGGTCTACATCCACCGCAAAAGAAACTACTCCAAGTTTATGAATACGCAAAATATTTCAGTATTCACGAACTAGTGAAAACTTTAGAACAGTACCAATGTGTTCAAAGTAAAACCCACAAAGACACTGCTAACAGTAAATTGAATTCTGCTCTATATGAAAAATTGAAGCTTGAGGCTGTCGCTCAGCTTTCCCGCCTAAATCCGCATCAAAACAAGTGCTTGAGAATAACAGAAGCTACTAAGAAAATAAACCCATTTTCAAATGCTTGCAGGTTTGGCGAACAAGCCTTGCTCGGTTATATATACGATGCAGAGTCGCAGACTTCGAAGGCTCTGTCTGTTGACTGTCAGTTGAGATTGACAACAAATATCCCTCTAGCAAACGACTCGTTGGGAATTTGCTTGGCTTCCGATTTACGGCAGCTTGGGTATGGTGCATTATCCGCATATAGAAACGATCAAGTAAATTGTAACCATTGTAGGATTTCTGCCACATGTCTCAGTGTACTGCTACTAACGTCTAGTACTGCTAAAGAAGTACAGAATGTACGGAACACAAAACCAGGGGCAAATATTTTGTTGAATTGGAGAACTCCTTGAATAAGCTGTTTCACCTTCAATGTCGCGTATACAGTCAAACCTGTCTTAAGCAGCCAGCCAAGGGAGTCAGAGAAAGTGGCTGCCTAGCACAGGTGGCTGCTTAATAGAGGTCAACTGTATAGTAAAACAACATATAGGGAATCTTGAAACTGGCTGCTTAATACAGGTTGGCTGCTTAATGGAGGTGACCACTAACACAGGGTTGACTGTAAGCGCTTTTGTAAAAAGCCGATAACCTGATCAGACGGAACAGAACGTGTCGTCTGATCAGGCTATATGCTGATTGCTCTTCAGACAGTGGAGCTGAAGAACCTGTCCGAATAGCAAACAACATAGATACTATATCGCTGCAGCTGATCTGGATCTATGTTGTTTGCACATTGTTTTGAATTTATTCGGCGCTGAAAGAGTTAATAAATATTCCTGGCATATATGTCGATGAACTGATGTCGGTGCTGGACACAAATCTGATTATACACTAAACCAGATTTCTATACCGCCGCATGGTGTTTTATAATATTTGGAGTAAATGTAACGTATTACCCCAGGTTCCAATGTTGATGAACATTACATAACATTATTCGTGTAGTGCAGGGATCATTCTAGTGGGCGAAATTGTCGCCCTAGGAACCCTGACTTCGCCCTCTGGGGGCCCCACTTCTCCCTAAAAAAAAGAATTATTTTTTGTTTTTTACGATTTTCAAGCAAAATTGTGTCTAGTAAGATACACTGGCCCATTATAAAGCACTCCCTCTATTCAAATGTTGTATTTAATGGTTGTACTGTGCATTTTAACCCTATTTTGCAGAAGTATATTAAAGAACACCATTTAAGGAAGAGATCACGCGCTTTCTCACTTCTCCCAAAAATTCTGATCTAGAATGAACCCTGTCGTGTTGTTTATGTTTATGTTTAAATTAAGACAGCATTATTCTGCACATCATATTGATGCTGCTACATTTTGTTTACATTGTATTTACATTGTGAATCGTCAAATTAAAGAGAAATCTTTACACCAGTTCTTGTATGATTGCTTCCAAATGCAGGGTTCCCTCTGTCTGAATGTTTGTCTGCACCACTCTTATCGCCAATTGAAAAACACTGAAGCCAATTTAAAAACCTTGGAGCTAACTAAGAGCCATATAGTTCACAAATAAATATTTGAAGCCATGTGTCAAAAAAAAAAGGTTGCGCCAAATATTTTCGCCAATTCACAAAATTTAGCACCAATATTTGTTTTTTGTCGCCATTGGCGACCGACAGCGGGAATCCTGCAAATGTAATCTTTAGCTTCATTACAACACTCGTGGATGCTGGTGAAGGGAATGGTGTAAACATGAAAGTTGGCAAATTCATGGAATTTATTTGTTTCTAATTTTTTTCGCTTTTAGTTCATAGATATACATTTGTGTTTTAATTCAATAAACATTTCTTTTTTCAGAATTTGCAAAATATATCCCACCACAAATATCAAATAAAATATATCCCACCACAAATATCAAATAAAATTGTTTTGCTCATTATTTTTACTCTCACTCGCTCTACCCCACTCTCACTCGCTCTACCCCACTCTCACTAGCTCTACCCCACTCTCACTCGCTCTACCCCACTCTCACTAGCTCTACCTCACTCTCACTCGCTCTACCCCACTCTCACTAGCTCTACTTCACTCTCACTCGCTCTACCCCACACTCACTAGCTCTACCCCACACTCACTAGCTCTACCCCACTCTCACTTGCTCTAACCCCACCCTCACTAGCACTACCCACACTAGCTCTACCCCACACTAGCTCTACCCCACACTCACTCGCTCTACCCCCACTCTCACTCGCTCTACCCCCCACTCTCTCGCTCTACCTCACCCTCACTAGCTCTACCCCACACTCACTCGCTCTACCCCACACTCACTCGCTCTACCCCACCCTCACTAGCTCTACCCCACTCTCACTAGCTCTACCCCACACTCACTCGCTCTACCCCACCCTCACTAGCACTACCCCACTCTCACTAGCTCTACCCCACACTCACTCGCTCTACCCCACACTCACTCGCTCTACCCCACCCTCACTAGCTCTACCCCACACTCACTCGCTCTACCCCACCCTCACTAGCTCTACCCCACCCTCACTAGCACTACCCCACACTCACTCACTAGCTCTACCCCACACTCACTAGCTCTACCCCACCCTCACTCGCTCTACCCCACCCTCACTAGCTCTACCCCACACTCCCTCGCTCTACCCCACCTCACTAGCTCTACCCCACACTCACTCGCTCTACCCCCCCGTACTCGCTCTACCCCACCCTCACTAGCACTACCCCACACTCACTCACTAGCTCTACCCCACACTCACTAGCTCTACCCCACCCTCACTCGCTCTACCCACCCTCACTAGCACTACCCTCACTCACTAGCTCTACCCCACTCTCACTCGCTCTACCCCACTCTCACTCGCTCTACCCCACCCTCACTAGCACTACCCCACACTCACTCACTAGCTCTACCCCACACTCACTAGCTCCACCCTCACTCGCTCTACCCCACCCTCACTAGCACTACCCCACACTCACTCACTAGCTCTACCCCACTCTCACTCGCTCTACCCCACTCTCACTCTACCCCACCCTCACTAGCACTACCCCACACTCACTCCACTAGCTCTACCCCACACTTACTCACTAACTCTACCTCACTAGCACTACCCCACACTCGCTCGCTCTATCCCACACTCACTCGCTCTATCACTCACTAGCTCTACCCCATCCTCACTAGCACTACCCCACACTCACTCGCTCTATCCCACACTCACTCGCTTTATCACTCACTAGCACTACCTCACCCTCACTAGCACTACCCCACACTCACTCGCTCTATAACTCACTCACTAGCTCTATCACACTCTCACTCACTAGCTGTATCATACTCTCTCACTCGTTCTACCCCACACTAACTTGCTCATTCGAACCCAAGGCTCCCTAACATTGGTCAGATAGTTCTAGAAATTAATGTTTTTCTGGCCCTCTCCCCGATTAAGCGACGTCCGGGCGACGACAAATAATGGTATAATAAAGAAATATGTACCGTGACCATCTATTATCGATGAAATCAACGTTTGTAGCTTCTACGAATGGTGAACGCAGTGGCATGAATACAAAGTACGTTTGTAGCTTCTACGAATGGTGAACGCAGCGGCATGAATACAAAGTACGTTTGTAGCGTCTACGAATGGTGAACGCAGTGGCATGAATACAAAGTACGTTTGTAGCGTCTACGAATGGTGAACGCAGCGGCATGAATACAAAGTACATTTGTAGCTTCTACGAATGGTGAATGCAGTGGCATGAATACAAAGTACATTTGTATCTTCTACAAATGGTGAATGCAGCGGCATGAATACAAAGTATGTTTGTAGCTGTTTATCTTGTATTTACAGACTGGTGAATGAAATGCCAGATACCTATCATCGATGTATTGCGCCTGTCTATGCCTGGTGAATGAAATACCAGATACATATAGATGTATTGCGCCTGTCTATGCCTGGTGAATGAAATGCCAGATACATATCATCGATGTATTGCGCCTATCTATGACTGGTGAATGAAATGCCAGATACATATCGATGTATTGCACCTGTCTATGCCTGGTGAATGAAATGCCAGATACATATCATCAATGTATTGCGCCTGTCTATGCCTGGTGAATGCAATACCAGATACATATCATCGATGTATTGCGCCTGTCTATGCCTGGTGAATGAAATACCAGATACATATAGATGTATTTCGCCTGTCTATGCCTGGTGAATGAAATGCCAGATACATATCATCGATGTATTGCGCCTGTCTATGCCTGGTGAATGAAATACCAGATACATATCATCGATGTATTGCGCCTGTCTATGCCTGGTGAATGAAATACCAGATACATATCATCGATGTATTGCACTTGTCCATGACTGGTGAATGAAATGCCAGATACATATCATCAATGTAATGCGCCTGTCTATGACTGGTGAATGAAATGCCAGATACATATCGATGTATTGCGCCTGTCTATGACTGGTGAATGAAATGCCAGATACATATCGATGTATTGCACTTGTCCATGACTGGTGAATGAAATGCCAGATACATATCATCAATGTAATGCGCCTGTCTATGACTGGTGAATGAAATGCCAGATACATATCGATGTATTGCGCCTGTCTATGACTGGTGAATGAAATGCCAGATACATATCGATGTATTGCACTTGTCCATGACTGGTGAATGAAATGCCAGATACATATCATCAATGTAATGCGCCTGTCTATGACTGGTGAATGAAATGCCAGATACATATCGATGTATTGCGCCTGTCTATGACTGGTGAATGAAATGCCAGATACATATCGATGTATTGCACTTGTCCATGACTGGTGAATGAAATGCCAGATACATATCATCAATGTAATGCGCCTGTCTATGACTGGTGAATGAAATGCCAGATACATATCGATGTATTGCGCCTGTCTATGACTGGTGAATGAAATACCAGATACATATCATCGATGTATTGCGAACGCATCTATCTTATCATGCAAGTGAACGGATGTTGAAATGCAAAGTGTTGTTGTTCATACTGTTTTTGTTGATATACTGGTATATCTCCGACATGCTTAGTTTTTACGTGTCTATTCAAATCGTGAGCCCAGGCCTAGCTCCTTTCGCACAAATGACACCGGTGTTTCATGTTGATTACGATGTGCATTCGTCTGTATAAATGATGACAACATGTACGTACGTCTGTCGTCAATTATATAAGTTCAAGTTCAGTGTCACCGTCGGTATGGCCACGTATTTAAATATTTGTACTATGAGTTTATACTTAGTCTGGAGATAGTAGACAGCATTTATTAACCAATCAAAATTTAGTTTTGTGTGCTTTACGTTTATTTATCGTCGCTACCGGTTGCCCATAATTATGAGCGACGCTTCCTGAAGAGATTAGTCATTTTATGTATAGACGTGTCAAGCCGGCCCATAGTGTATCACGCGTCTGTGTTTTAAGCAACATATCAACCAGAAGCCACGGTCGTGTCAATTATTGTCAGTTATTCTCCGTGGCCCAGTGGTTAAGGCGTCCGCTTACGGAGCGGGAGGTCGATGGTTCGAATGTCGTCAGGGGTTCGTTCTGATATGGCCGGTTGGTGAGCCGCCAGCTAGTTAAATAATGGTTACCGATTGCCTACCAGCCTGGCGTCTGGCATACAAGCATAGGATTCGGGAAGTACTCATGTTCGTAAAAAGAGGTGTCTCATAAGTCAGAAATGGCTGGCCCTTTAAATACGGGTGCCACTATAATAAACAAACACAGTTATTGCTGACCAGACTAGTATAGTGGTATCGCTTTAAATAACGACGAGTGTCTTTTTGTTTTGTTCCAGCTATATGTAACGTGTACCACGTGTCATTTAAGTTGGAAATATACAAAACGACTATACGTGAATATCACGCCTTAGGCTATACTCCATTGTTCCCATGGTCACTTGCCAACCAGAGTAATAATGTATAGTTACAGACGGATCTGTATTCCAGTGGTAACACGTTGGACTGGTAATCCAGGGATCGCAGGTTCGATCCCCCGCCTGACCCTAATAAAATTAACAGTCTTTCAGATGGGACGTTAAACCGAGGTCTCATGTCGGTGCTTTACACCGTGCACGTAAAAGAACCAGAGGAGGCTCTGGAATGGGTCTCTGCCTGTATCATGCACTATCCTCCAAAATTTAAAATGACTAATCTCTTCAGGAGGCGCCGCTCATATGGGCAACAGGTAGCGACGATACATAAGCGTAAGACACACACTCAGTCTATCAAGCGTCTGTGTTTTAAGCAACATATTAACCAGAAGCCACGGTCATGTCAATTATTGTCAGTTATTGCTGACCAGACTAGTATAGTGGTATCGCTTTAAATAACGACGCGTGTCTTTTTGTTTTGTTCCAGCTATATGTAACGTGTACCACGTGTCATTTAAGTTGGAAATATACAAAACGACTATACGTGAATATCACGCCTTAGGCTATACTCCATTGTTCCCATGGTCACACAGTCTTGCCAACCAGAGTAATAGTTTGCTGATTACGTCATGTAGCACGTGGTATATTGGGACGGTTATTCATGATGGACTGCATGCCACAGTGTAGCCTGGGAACAGGCGTCGATATATTTTGCCTGGTCAGTCAAATAAATATATTTTAACACCGAGACTATTAATTGGGCCGTATTGATTTTCTGATCATATCATTTTGCCAGAAGTTAAAAAGTGAGTAATCGACAGACTGGAACCAGGCTAGCCACAGTGCAAAAATGTATGAAACATTTAGCATTTTTTTTTTTAAAGTCATAATTGGCCGAACGTGATGGCGGGCCGGCGACGACTGCATTGAGAAGACATAATTATATAACATCGTGCACAGCAATCTATGTTATAGATATACAATGATAATAGTAAAATGAATAATAGGCCTATCTTAAAAATGATGATTTAGTTTATACAAATTTATTTTAGCCCGATTGCGAAACAAGTTCTTATAACTTATATTAATCACTCTCGAGACCTCATTCCTGATGGTCATCGCCACGAGGGAGAGAGAAGAGGCAATGTGGAATTTAAATGCCTTGCGTAACGTAACGGCTCCAGCGGGGCTCGAACTCCAGGCCTTTCGTACATGAAGCGAACGCGCTACCACTGAGTTATCACGACTTCCACAACATAAATGATTATTTAAAATCTACATTGCGCATTTTACATCTATATTTATTCAGATTGCAACTTTTCTGCTACAATTCCTCTTTTGTTACCATTCTTTAGTACCTGACCTAAACGTTGTGTTGAACCCAGCTTTGATACTCTCTACAAAGGAGGTAATTCTGAAAACAAAATAAAAATATTATAAAACTTTCTTGATTTACTATAAGGTACTGGTTAATAATGAATATGTATGCATGTGTATTCGATTAATTTCCTGTGAAAGAAACCATGTTGAAAGCCATATTGCAAAGGAATAGTGGAACAGTATATATCGTCACGAAAACCGATGACACCGACTCCGAATGTTTTATCTCATTCATGCTATCTGGAGGTGTATCTATTGAATTACGTAGCAGGACCACTACTGGTATAGATGCTACGGGATTGAGCATCTTAGTCGCACTGTGGGAGGGCTAACTTGAAGCCCTCTACTGTCTTACATGCCTGGTGTCTAATGTTGTTCAAACTTGTGGCCCAAACCATTTGTATTTTCATGCTATGTATTGTACCTTTAGGTCAGACATCGCTATTGTAATTTCCATAGGCCACCATTATAACACACAGTGCCATTATATTTTCCCCAAAAATAGTTTGGCACAAAAGACGGTAGTTTTCAATTGTGACAATACCTACTCAGCCAATCAGTTCATGTATCAATAACTCTTAAGGGCTTCCCTACACTTTTTCAACCAATCCCAGACCACTATATCAATAACACCGTCTGACTGTTACATGTATGACATATCTGCTATTGATTTGCAATGTTAAATAAACATGCCTTTTCCAATCTAATCATGTGAGTGACTCCATGTTTATTTTGTTAGATAGAGTGACGGATCTGAAGTCCAGTGGTAACATGCTGGACTGGTAATCCAGGGATCGCAGGTTCGATCCCTCGTCTGACCCTAATAAAAAAATTATAAAATTAACATTGTTTTAGATGGGACGTTAAACCGAGGTCTCGTGTCGGTGCTGTACATCGTGCACATAAAAGAACCAGAGGAGACTCTGGAATGGGTCTCTGTCTGTATCATTGCACTATCCTCCAAAAATCTAAAATGACTAATCTCTTTAGGAGGCGTCGCTCATATGGGCAACCGGTAGCGACGATAAATAAACGTAAAACACTAGCTAGAGTGGTGGAACCTATGCTCGGCGTATTTGTCCATTTACATCCGTATTTACAATATTTATATAGTTCTAGGTTAATTTCGCTGACAGAGCTGAAGCATGGTTCAATAGCATTCCGTTGAGTGTATCGGTAGCCTTGTGTCACGTGACTAGTTTATACAAACGCTCATCCACCACTGCGCTATCACGACTTCCACTGTCACGCGACGAATATAATCAAACAAATCATTGGGAGAATATTTCCATCGAAACTGATACGGTGTATTAGCAATTGAGGTAGCTATCCGAATATTAAATATCTACACCTAACCCGTAAAATAGTTTCTATACCATTTCTGATTAAGACCAATAAGTGTCTTTATTCAATGATGTACATACTATATGAGTCTATATCAAAATAAGATGTTCAACAAGTTATGGTGGATAAATAAAAAATAACAAGTATGCCGTGCATAGGTGCCCTGAAGTCTTGAGTTCCCAATGTATATATGAACGGGTGCCGACCCGACACCGTTGCGATAGCTGTATTGAGCTAACACTGCCAACAAGAGATTTTTGAAAGTTGTTGTCACGACTTATAATACGAAAATAATAATATACGGCAAGTGCAATTAACATTTTATACTGCTCATTATATGATGAATTTACGCCGAGCATAGGTTCCACCACTCTACTGTTTTCTCATGACAGATTCCCAGAGTGTAGCCATTAATGATGCAAGGAGGTGATGGGAAGACCAGAGGGTTCGGGTTCCAGGGGTTTGCTATCAATAAGTCCGACGGAGGCTGTGTGGGTAAGTGTCAAACACTTAGATATGTTATTTCTAAAGACCAAAAGAGTAAAAAATCTTTCATATACTTTAAAATATTTACGCCAACTTTAAAATATTTACGCCAACTTTTAAACTTTATTTATTTTAAAACTATTACGAAGCAAGTTTTAACAACTTATATTAATCACTCTCGTTGGCGCAGATGAAAGCGTATATATGGTCATTCGTGTGGGAGGAAACCGGAGTACCCGGAGAAAACCCACCTCTCCGATCTGGCGACCACCGTACCATCTCACATACTTCCCTGTCCGAGGATCGAACCCGGGTTGCATTGGTGAGAAGCGAAAGCGCTAACCACTGCGCTAATCGGACAGCCCGCCAACCACTGCACTAATCAGACAGCCACGCCAACTTTAAACCTGTACATGTAACCAGACAGGAAATAAACTGTGGTTTTCAACAATATACTTAGCCTGGGTTACAGTTTTCACTTTTTAACTTCTTGCAAAATGACAGCCTGGGGAACCTGGATTTCCGATCGTAGCGCCATCTACTTATACCCACTTTTATGAGGGTGTAGATTTGAAGAACGGCAACTCTTCTCTACAAGATAATATCGCTAAATATAGAAATCGTCGAACAGGCACGATTATACCCGATCATTTCCGAATATACACGAATGCTCCCGTAGACTCATTTACATTGCAAACATATAATGTCCCGTTTCTGTGGTATATCGACGAGATGGCGGATTTTAAATATTACATTTAGATGGTAATGGATCGATTCGGCATAATTGAACTAAGGACAACTTAAATATTGAGTAAATATGTCTCAAATCAGACGCACATTGTACTTTTTAAAACTATTTATCGTTCCGTTGACCCGTAAACAATGGCGGCCAATTATAATGTTTTATCAACATTGCAGTGCCTCGCTTTCGATTCAAGTACGTCATTAATTAAGTCACGTAGTAATAGGCCTATTAATAGGATTAATGCGAGTCAATAATTACACGGACAATCCCCCACTTTTCCCCAAGCGTTGATATGATGAGAAACTCAATACGGCCCAATTAATAGTCTCGGTGTTAAAATATATTTATTTGACTGACCAGGCAAAATATATCGACTCCTGTTCCCAGGCTACAATATACTTACAACTATACCTTCCCTTCCGAGTATTCAGAAAAAAAAGAATGTTCTAAAAACGAAAGGCCAATCTGCAAGCTTCAAACGGCTTATCATGGATGAGTTGTAATTGAATGGTAATTGAATGGTAATTGAATGGTGTTGTTCTGCAGGTGGAGATGGGTTGTCACGGATGGGTAGCTCTGGTACCACTCATGCGGTACCAGGCAGGAGTGTGGGCTACAAGCTTCATTTTGGTAGGAGCCGGATAACAGATGATGATGAGTAAGGAAGTATCTCTCTATCTTCAAATTTAGTGTTGATTATTGAGTGGAAAAAAGGGCAGGATGGGTCAGAAAATGGACAAGATGGGTCAGAAAATGGACAGGGTGGGTCAGAAAATGGAAAGGGTGGGTCAGAAAATAAGCAGTGTGGGTCAGGGAGTGGGTATTTGGGGTTGTCCCCTATAAAATGTTGCTAATTGACAGCTAATTCTATTTGAACATAGAGGCAGTGTAGTACATAGGCAAGTTCTCTAGTTTATAAAGGCCTGCCCACCCACCCGCCCGCCTGCCCGCCCGAAGGAACTCACCTGTTGAGGCTTATACATGTATATATAAAAAATGTAACGAAAAAAGGGCAGCACAAAAGAGTGGAGCTAAAAAGGGGCATTTGACCTACATTAAGCAGCAACCTGTATTAAGTAGCCAGTTTCCAGATTCCCAATATGTTGACTTGTGTTATTACGGTATACATTTGCCCTCTATTAAGCAGCCACCTGTGCTAAGCAGCCACTTTCTATGATTCTCTTGGTTGGATTCTTACCACAGGTTTGAGTGTATATCTCAATATTGTGAAATGCTTTGTTTTTGGGATACGCTTAGTAATCGTTACCCTCTGGTTAATAGGGGCGATGCCTCCAGTAGACACTCCAATTCCATATATATAATAGGGGCGATGCCTCCAGTAGACACTCCAATTCCAGATATATAATAGGGGCGATGCCTCCAGTAGACACTCCAATTCCAGATATATAATAGGGGTGATGCCTCCAGTAGACACTCCAATTCCAGATATATAATAGGGGCGATGCCTCCAGAGACACTCCAATTCCAGATATATAATAGGGGCGATGCCTCCAGTAGACACTCCAATTCCAGATATATAATAGGGGCGATGCCTCCAGTAGACACTCCAATTCCAGATATATAATAGGGGCGATGCCTCCAGTAGACACTCCAATTCCAGATATATAATAGGGGCGATGCCTCCAGTAGACACTCCAATTCCAGATATATAATAGGGGCGATGCCTTCAGTAGACACTCCAATTCCAGATATATAATAGGGGCGATGCCTCCAGTAGACACTCCAATTCCAGATATATAATAGGGGCGATGCCTCCAGTAGACACTCCAATTCCAGATATATAATAGGGGCGATGCCTCCAGTAGACACTCCAATTCCAGATATATAATAGGGGCGATGCCTTCAGTAGACACTCCAATTCCAGATATATAATAGGGCGATGCCTCCAGTAGACACTCCAATTCCAGATATATAATAGGGGCGATGCCTCCAGTAGACACTCCAATTCCAGATATATAATAGGGGCGATGCCTCCAGTAGACACTCCAATTCCAGATATATAATAGGGGCGATGCCTCCAGTAGACACTCCAATTCCAGATATATAATAGGGGCAATGCCTCCAGTAGACACTCCAATTCCAGATATATAATAGGGGCCTCCAGAAGACACTCCAATTCCAGATATATAATAGGGGCGATGCCTCCAGTAGACACTCCAATTCCAGATATATAATAGGGGCAATGCCTCCAGAAGACACTCCAATTCCAGATATATAATAGGGAAAAAGACACTCCAATTCCAGATATATAATAGGGGCCTCCAGAAGACACTCCAATTCCAATATATAATAGGGGCGATGCCTCCAGAAGACACTCCAATTCCAGATATATAATAGGGGCATGCCTCCAGAAGACACTCCAATTCCAGATATATAATAGGGGCGATGCCTCCAGTAGACACTCCAATTCCAGATATATAATAGGGGCGATGCCTCCAGTAGACACTCCAATTCCAGATATATAATAGGGGCAATGCCTCCAGAAGACACTCCAATTCCAGATATATAATAGGGGCGATGCCTCCAGAAGACACTCCAATTCCAGATATATAATAGGGGCGATGCCTCCAGTAGACACTCCAATTCCAGATATATAATAGGGGCGATGCCTCCAGAAGACACTCCAATTCCAGATATATAATAGGGGCGATGCCTCCAGAAGACACTCCAATTCCAGATATATAATAGGGGCGATGCCTCCAGAAGACACTCCAATTCCAGATATATAATAGGGGCGATGCCTCCAGAAGACACTCCAATTCCAGATATATAATAGGGGCGATGCCTCCAGTAGACACTCCAATTCCAGATATATAATAGGGGCGATGCCTCCAGTAGACACTCCAATTCCAGATATATAATAGGGGCGATGCCTCCAGAAGACACTCCAATTCCAGATATATAATAGGGGCGATGCCTCCAGTAGACACTCCAATTCCAGATATATAATAGGGGCGATGCCTCCAGTAGACACTCCAATTCCAGATATATAATAAGGGCGATGCCTCCAGTAGACACTCCAATTCCAGATATATAATAGGGGCCTCCAGAAGACACTCCAATTCCAGATATATAATAGGGGCGATGCCTCCAGTAGACACTCCAATTCCAGATATATAATAGGGGCCTCCAGAAGACACTCCAATTCCAGATATATAATAGGGGTGATGCCTCCAGAAGACACTCCAATTCCAGATATATAATAGGGGTGATGCCTCCAGAAGACACTCCAATTCCAGATATATAATAGGGGTGATGCCTCCAGAAGGCACTCCAATTCCAGATATATAATAGGGGTGATGCCTCCAGAAGGCACTCCAATTCCAGATATATAATAGGGGTGATGCCTCCAGAAGACACTCCAATTCCATATATATAATAGGGGCAATGCCTCCAGTAGACACTCCAATTCCAGATATATAATAGGGGTGATGCCTCCAGAAGGCACTCCAATTCCATATATATAATAGGGGTGATGCCTCCAGAAAGCACTCCAATTCCATATATATAATAGGGGCGATGCCTCCAGAAGGCACTCCAATTCCAGATATATAATAGGGGCAATGCCTCCAGTAGACACTCCAATTCCAGATATATAATAGGGGTGATGCCTCCAGAAGGCACTCCAATTCCAGATATATAATAGGGGTGATGCCTCCAGAAGACACTCCAATTCCAGATATATAATAGGGGCGATGCCTCCAGAAGGCACTCCAATTCCATATATATAATAGGGGTGATGCCTCCAGAAGGCACTCCAATTCCATATATATAATAGGGGCGATGCCTCCAGAAGGCACTCCAATTCCAGATATATAATAGGGGTGATGCCTCCAGAAGGCACTCCAATTCCATATATATAATAGGGGCGATGCCTCCAGAAGCACTCCAATTCCAGATATATAATAGGGGTATGCCTCCAGTAGACACTCCAATTCCAGATATTTAATAGGGGCGATGCCTCCAGTAGACACTCCAATTCCAGATATATAATAGGGGTAATGCCTCCAGTAGACACTCCAATTCCAGATATATAATAGGGGCGATGCCTCCAGAAGACACTCCAATTCCAGATATATAATAGGGGCGATGCCTCCAGAAGGCACTCCAATTCCAGATATATAATAGGGGTGATGCCTCCAGAAGGCACTCCAATTCCAGATATATAATAGGGGCGATGCCTCCAGAAGGCACTCCAATTCCAGATATATAATAGGGGCGATGCCTCCAGAAGACACTCCAATTCCATATATATAATAGGGGCGATGCCTCCAGAAGACACTCCAATTCCAGATATATAATAGTGGCGATGCCTCCAGAAGACACTCCAATTCCAGATATATAATAGTGGCGATGCCTCCAGTAGACACTCCAATTCCAGATATATAATAGGGGTGATGCCTCCAGTAGACACTCCAATTCCAGATATATAATAGGGGTGATGCCTCCAGTAGACACTCCAATTCCAGATATATAATAGGGGCGATGCCTCCAGAAGACACTCCAATTCCAGATATATAATAGGGGCTATGCCTCCAGTAGACACTCCAATTCCAGATATATAATAGGGGCGATGCCTCCAGTAGACACTCCAATTCCAGATATATAATAGGGGTGATGCCTCCAGTAGACACTCCAATTCCAGATATATAATAGGGGCGATGCCTCCAGAAGACACTCCAATTCCAGATATATAATAGGGGCGATGCCTCCAGTAGACACTCCAATTCCAGATATATAATAGGGGTGATGCCTCCAGAAGGCACTCCAATTCCAGATATATAATAGGGGCGATGCCTCCAGAAGGCACTCCAATTCCAGATATATAATAGGGGCGATGCCTCCAGAAGACACTCCAATTCCAGATATATAATAGGGGCGATGCCTCCAGAAGACACTCCAATTCCAGATATATAATAGGGGCGATGCCTCCAGAAGACACTCCAATTCCAGATATATAATAGGGGATGCCTCCAGAAGACACTCCAATTCCAGATATATAATAGGGGCGATGCCTCCAGTAGACACTCCAATTCCAGATATATAATAGGGGCGATGCCTCCAGTAGACACTCCAATTCCAGATATATAATAGGGGCGATGCCTCCAGAAGACACTCCAATTCCAGATATATAATAGGGGCGATGCCTCCAGAAGACACTCCAATTCCAGATATATAATAGGGGCGATGCCTCCAGTAGACACTCCAATTCCAGATATATAATAGGGGCGATGCCTCCAGTAGACACTCCAATTCCAGATATATAATAGGGGCGATGCCTCCAGTAGACACTCCAATTCCAGATATATAATAGGGGCGATGCCTCCAGAAGACACTCCAATTCCAGATATATAATAGGGGCGATGCCTCCAGTAGACACTCCAATTCCAGATATATAATAGGGGCGATGCCTCCAGTAGACACTCCAATTCCAGATATATAATAGGGGCGATGCCTCCAGTAGACACTCCAATTCCAGATATATAATAGGGGCGATGCCTCCAGTAGACACTCCAATTCCAGATATATAATAGGGGCGATGCCTCCAGTAGACACTCCAATTCCAGATATATAATAGGGGCCTCCAGAAGACACTCCAATTCCAGATATATAATAGGGGCGATGCCTCCAGTAGACACTCCAATTCCAGATATATAATAGGGGCCTCCAGAAGACACTCCAATTCCAGATATATAATAGGGGCGATGCCTCCAGAAGACACTCCAATTCCAGATATATAATAGGGGCGATGCCTCCAGAAGACACTCCAATTCCAGATATATAATAGGGGCGATGCCTCCAGAAGACACTCCAATTCCAGATATATAATAGGGGCAATGCCTCCAGAAGACACTCCAATTCCATATATATAATAGGGGCGATGCCTCCAGAAGACACTCCAATTCCAGATATATAATAGGGGCGATGCCTCCAGAAGACACTCCAATTCCAGATATATAATAGGGGCGATGCCTCCAGAAGACACTCCAATTCCAGATATATAATAGGGGCAATGCCTCCAGTAGACACTTCCAGATATATAATAGGGGCAATGCCTCCAGAAGACACTCCAATTCCAGATATATAATAGGGGCAATGCCTCCAGTAGACACTCCAATTCCAGATATATAATAGGGGCGATGCCTCCAGAAGACACTCCAATTCCAGATATATAATAGGGGCAATGCCTCCAGTAACACCCAAAAAAAGCCTCCAGAAGACACTCCAATTCCAGATATATAATAGGGGTAATGCCTCCAGTAGACACTCCAATTCCAGATATATAATAGGGGCGATGCCTCCAGAAGACACTCCAATTCCAGATATATAATAGGGGCGATGCCTCCAGAAGACACTCCAATTCCAGATATATAATAGGGGTGATGCCTCCAGAAGGCACTCCAATTCCAGATATATAATAGGGGCGATGCCTCCAGAAGGCACTCCAATTCCAGATATATAATAGGGGCGATGCCTCCAGAAGACACTCCAATTCCATATATATAATAGGGGCGATGCCTCCAGAAGACACTCCAATTCCAGATATATAATAGGGGCGATGCCTCCAGAAGACACTCCAATTCCAGATATATAATAGTGGCGATGCCTCCAGTAGACACTCCAATTCCAGATATATAATAGGGGTGATGCCTCCAGTAGACACTCCAATTCCAGATATATAATAGGGGTGATGCCTCCAGTAGACACTCCAATTCCAGATATATAATAGGGGCGATGCCTCCAGAAGACACTCCAATTCCAGATATATAATAGGGGCGATGCCTCCAGAAGACACTCCAATTCCAGATATATAATAGGGGTGATGCCTCCAGTAGACACTCCAATTCCAGATATATAATAGGGGCGATGCCTCCAGAAGGCACTCCAATTCCAGATATATAATAGGGGTGATGCCTCCAGAAGACACTCCAATTCCAGATATATAATAGGGGCGATGCCTCCAGTAGACACTCCAATTCCAGATATATAATAGGGGCGATGCCTCCAGTAGACACTCCAATTCCAGATATATAATAGGGGCGATGCCTCCAGTAGACACTCCAATTCCAGATATATAATAGGGGCGATGCCTCCAGTAGACACTCCAATTCCAGATATATAATAGGGGCGATGCCTCCAGTAGACACTCCAATTCCAGATATATAATAGGGGCGATGCCTCCAGTAGACACTCCAATTCCAGATATATAATAGGGGCGATGCCTCCAGTAGACACTCCAATTCCAGATATATAATAGGGGCGATGCCTCCAGTAGACACTCCAATTCCAGATATATAATAGGGGCGATGCCTCCAGAAGACACTCCAATTCCAGATATATAATAGGGGCGATGCCTCCAGAAGACACTCCAATTCCAGATATATAATAGGGGTGATGCCTCCAGAAGACACTCCAATTCCAGATATATAATAGGGGCGATGCCTCCAGAAGGCACTCCAATTCCAGATATATAATAGGGGCGATGCCTCCAGAAGACACTCCAATTCCAGATATATAATAGGGGCGATGCCTCCAGAAGACACTCCAATTCCAGATATATAATAGGGGCGATGCCTCCAGAAGACACTCCAATTCCAGATATATAATAGGGGCGATGCCTCCAGTAGACACTCCAATTCCAGATATATAATAGGGGTGATGCCTCCAGTAGACACTCCAATTCCAGATATATAATAGGGGCGATGCCTCCAGTAGACACTCCAATTCCAGATATATAATAGGGGCGATGCCTCCAGAAGACACTCCAATTCCAGATATATAATAGGGGCTATGCCTCCAGTAGACACTCCAATTCCAGATATTTAATAGGGGCGATGCCTCCAGTAGACACTCCAATTCCAGATATATAATAGGGGTAATGCCTCCAGTAGACACTCCAATTCCAGATATATAATAGGGGCGATGCCTCCAGAAGACACTCCAATTCCAGATATATAATAGGGGCGATGCCTCCAGAAGGCACTCCAATTCCAGATATATAATAGGGGTGATGCCTCCAGAAGGCACTCCAATTCCAGATATATAATAGGGGCGATGCCTCCAGAAGGCACTCCAATTCCAGATATATAATAGGGGCGATGCCTCCAGAAGACACTCCAATTCCATATATATAATAGGGGCGATGCCTCCAGAAGACACTCCAATTCCAGATATATAATAGTGGCGATGCCTCCAGAAGACACTCCAATTCCAGATATATAATAGTGGCGATGCCTCCAGTAGACACTCCAATTCCAGATATATAATAGGGGTGATGCCTCCAGTAGACACTCCAATTCCAGATATATAATAGGGGTGATGCCTCCAGTAGACACTCCAATTCCAGATATATAATAGGGGCGATGCCTCCAGAAGACACTCCAATTCCAGATATATAATAGGGGCGATGCCTCCAGAAGGCACTCCAATTCCAGATATATAATAGGGGTGATGCCTCCAGTAGACACTCCAATTCCAGATATATAATAGGGGCGATGCCTCCAGAAGACACTCCAATTCCAGATATATAATAGGGTGATGCCTCCAGAAGACACTCCAATTCCAGATATATAATAGGGGCGATGCCTCCAGTAGACACTCCAATTCCAGATATATAATAGGGGCGATGCCTCCAGTAGACACTCCAATTCCAGATATATAATAGGGGCGATGCCTCCAGTAGACACTCCAATTCCAGATATATAATAGGGGCGATGCCTCCAGTAGACACTCCAATTCCAGATATATAATAGGGGCGATGCCTCCAGTAGACACTCCAATTCCAGATATATAATAGGGGCGATGCCTCCAGTAGACACTCCAATTCCAGATATATAATAGGGGCGATGCCTCCAGTAGACACTCCAATTCCAGATATATAATAGGGGCGATGCCTCCAGTAGACACTCCAATTCCAGATATATAATAGGGGCGATGCCTCCAGTAGACACTCCAATTCCAGATATATAATAGGGGCGATGCCTCCAGTAGACACTCCAATTCCAGATATATAATAGGGGCGATGCCTCCAGTAGACACTCCAATTCCAGATATATAATAGGGGCGATGCCTCCAGTAGACACTCCAATTCCAGATATATAATAGGGGCCTCCAGAAGACACTCCAATTCCAGATATATAATAGGGGCGATGCCTCCAGTAGACACTCCAATTCCAGATATATAATAGGGGCAATGCCTCCAGTAGACACTCCAATTCCAGATATATAATAGGGGCGATGCCTCCAGAAGACACTCCAATTCCAGATATATAATAGGGGCGATGCCTCCAGAAGACACTCCAATTCCAGATATATAATAGGGGTGATGCCTCCAGAAGGCACTCCAATTCCAGATATATAATAGGGGCGATGCCTCCAGAAGACACTCCAATTCCAGATATATAATAGGGGCGATGCCTCCAGAAGACACTCCAATTCCATATATATAATAGGGGCGATGCCTCCAGAAGACACTCCAATTCCAGATATATAATAGTGGCGATGCCTCCAGAAGACACTCCAATTCCAGATATATAATAGTGGCGATGCCTCCAGTAGACACTCCAATTCCAGATATATAATAGGGGTGATGCCTCCAGTAGACACTCCAATTCCAGATATATAATAGGGGTGATGCCTCCAGTAGACACTCCAATTCCAGATATATAATAGGGGCGATGCCTCCAGAAGACACTCCAATTCCAGATATATAATAGGGGCTATGCCTCCAGTAGACACTCCAATTCCAGATATTTAATAGGGGCGATGCCTCCAGTAGACACTCCAATTCCAGATATATAATAGGGGTAATGCCTCCAGTAGACACTCCAATTCCAGATATATAATAGGGGCGATGCCTCCAGAAGACACTCCAATTCCAGATATATAATAGGGGCGATGCCTCCAGAAGGCACTCCAATTCCAGATATATAATAGGGGTGATGCCTCCAGAAGACACTCCAATTCCAGATATATAATAGGGGCGATGCCTCCAGAAGCACTCCAATTCCAGATATATAATAGGGGCGATGCCTCCAGAAGACACTCCAATTCCAGATATATAATAGGGGCGATGCCTCCAGTAGACACTCCAATTCCAGATATATAATAGGGGCGATGCCTCCAGAAGACACTCCAATTCCAGATATATAACAGGGGCAATGCCTCCAGTAGACACTTCCAGATATATAATAGGGGCAATGCCTCCAGTAGACACTCCAATTCCAGATATATAATAGGGGCAATGCCTCCAGAAGACACTCCAATTCCAGATATATAATAGGGGCAATGCCTCCAGAAGACACTCCAATTCCAGATATATAATAGGGGCCTCCAGAAGACACTCCAATTCCAGATATATAATAGGGGCGATGCCTCCAGTAGACACTCCAATTCCAGATATATAATAGGGGCAATGCCTCCAGAAGACACTCCAATTCCAGATATATAACAGGGGCAATGCCTCCAGTAGACACTTCCAGATATATAATAGGGGCAATGCCTCCAGTAGACACTCCAATTCCAGATATATAATAGGGGCAATGCCTCCAGAAGACACTCCAATTCCAGATATATAATAGGGGCAATGCCTCCAGAAGACACTCCAATTCCAGATATATAATAGGGGCCTCCAGAAGACACTCCAATTCCAGATATATAATAGGGGCGATGCCTCCAGTAGACACTCCAATTCCAGATATATAATAGGGGCAATGCCTCCAGAAGACACTCCAATTCCAGATATATAATAGGGGCAATGCCTCCAGTAGACACTCCAATTCCAGATATATAATAGGGGCGATGCCTCCAGTAGACACTCCAATTCCAGATATATAATAGGGGCGATGCCTCCAAGACACTCCAATTCCAGATATATAATAGGGGCCTCCAGAAGACACTCCAATTCCAGATATATAATAGGGGCGATGCCTCCAGTAGACACTCCAATTCCAGATATATAATAGGGGCGATGCCTCCAGTAGACACTCCAATTCCAGATATATAATAGGGGCGATGCCTCCAGAAGACACTCCAATTCCAGATATATAATAGGGGCGATGCCTCCAGAAGACACTCCAATTCCAGATATATAATAGGGGATGCCTCCAGAAGACACTCCAATTCCAGATATATAATAGGGGCGATGCCTCCAGA
This sequence comes from Archivesica marissinica, assembly GCA_014843695.1. Lineage (NCBI taxonomy): Eukaryota > Metazoa > Mollusca > Bivalvia > Venerida > Vesicomyidae > Archivesica > Archivesica marissinica. The sequence goes on along the minus strand of CM026394.1, from coordinate 10,542,774 downwards.
AGACACTCCAATTCCAGATATATAATAGGGGCGATGCCTCCAGAAGACACTCCAATTCCAGATATATAATAGGGGCGATGCCTCCAGTAGACACTCCAATTCCAGATATATAATAGGGGCGATGCCTCCAGTAGACACTCCAATTCCAGATATATAATAGGGGCGATGCCTCCAGAAGACACTCCAATTCCAGATATATAATAGGGGTGATGCCTCCAGAAGGCACTCCAATTCCAGATATAATAGGGGCGATGCCTCCAGAAGACACTCCAATTCCAGATATATAATAGGGGCGATGCCTCCAGTAGACACTCCAATTCCAGATATATAATAGGGGCGATGCCTCCAGTAGACACTCCAATTCCAGATATATAATAGGGGTATGCCTCCAGTAGACACTCCAATTCCAGATATATAATAGGGGCGATGCCTCCAGAAGACACTCCAATTCCAGATATATAATAGGGGCGATGCCTCCAGAAGACACTCCAATTCCAGATATATAATAGGGGCGATGCCTCCAGAAGACACTCCAATTCCAGATATATAATAGGGGCGATGCCTCCAGTAGACACTCCAATTCCAGATATATAATAGGGGCAATGCCTCCAGAAGACACTCCAATTCCAGATATATAATAGGGGCAATGCCTCCAGAAGACACTCCAATTCCAGATATATAATAGGGGCCTCCAGAAGACACTCCAATTCCAGATATATAATAGGGGCGATGCCTCCAGTAGACACTCCAATTCCAGATATATAATAGGGGCAATGCCTCCAGAAGACACTCCAATTCCAGATATATAATAGGGGCAATGCCTCCAGTAGACACTTCCAGATATATAATAGGGGCAATGCCTCCAGTAGACACTCCAATTCCAGATATATAATAGGGGCGATGCCTCCAGAAGACACTCCAATTCCAGATATATAATAGGGGCAATGCCTCCAGTAGACACTCCAATTCCAGATATATAATAGGGGCCTCCAGAAGACACTCCAATTCCAGATATATAATAGGGGCGATGCCTCCAGTAGACACTCCAATTCCAGATATATAATAGGGGCAATGCCTCCAGAAGACACTCCAATTCCAGATATATAACAGGGGCAATGCCTCCAGTAGACACTTCCAGATATATAATAGGGGCGATGCCTCCAGTAGACACTCCAATTCCAGATATATAATAGGGGCAATGCCTCCAGAAGACACTCCAATTCCAGATATATAATAGGGGCAATGCCTCCAGAAGACACTCCAATTCCAGATATATAATAGGGGCGATGCCTCCAGAAGACACTCCAATTCCAGATATATAATAGGGGCGATGCCTCCAGTAGACACTCCAATTCCAGATATATAATAGGGGCGATGCCTCCAGTAGACACTCCAATTCCAGATATATAATAGGGGCGATGCCTCCAGAAGACACTCCAATTCCAGATATATAATAGGGGCAATGCCTCCAGAAGACACTCCAATTCCAGATATATAATAGGGGCGATGCCTCCAGAAGACACTCCAATTCCAGTATATAATAGGGGCGATGCCTCCAGTAGACACTCCAATTCCAGATATAAACACCCCAAACACCAACCAAATAATAGGGGCAATGCCTCCAGAAGACACTCCAATTCCAGATATATAATAGGGGCAATGCCTCCAGAAGACACTCCAATTCCAGATATATAATAGGGGCGATGCCTCCAGAAGACACTCCAATTCCAGATATATAATAGGGGCGATGCCTCCAGTAGACACTCCAATTCCAGATATATAATAGGGGCGATGCCTCCAGTAGACACTCCAATTCCAGATATATAATAGGGGCGATGCCTCCAGAAGACACTCCAATTCCAGATATATAATAGGGGCGATGCCTCCAGTAGACACTCCAATTCCAGATATATAATAGGGGCGATGCCTCCAGAAGACACTCCAATTCCAGATATATAATAGGGGGATGCCTCCAGTAGACACTCCAATTCCAGATATATAATAGGGCGATGCCTCCAGAAGACACTCCAATTCCAGATATATAATAGGGGCAATGCCTCCAGAAGACACTCCAATTCCAGATATATAATAGGGGCGATGCCTCCAGAAGACACTCCAATTCCAGATATATAATAGGGGCGATGCCTCCAGTAGACACTCCAATTCCAGATATATAATAGGGGCAATGCCTCCAGTAGACACTCCAATTCCAGATATATAATAGGGGCGATGCCTCCAGTAGACACTCCAATTCCAGATATATAATAGGGGCGATGCCTCCAGTAGACACTCCAATTCCAGATATATAATAGGGGCAATGCC
>CM026394.1:10521755-10539452 GCA_014843695.1 Archivesica marissinica | reverse complement strand
ATGCCTCCAGAAGACACTCCAATTCCAGATATATAATAGGGGTGATGCCTCCAGAAGGCACTCCAATTCCAGATATATAATAGGGTGATGCCTCCAGAAGACACTCCAATTCCAGATATATAATAGGGGCGATGCCTCCAGTAGACACTCCAATTCCAGATATATAATAGGGGCGATGCCTCTAGTAGACACTCCAATTCCAGATATATAATAGGGGCAATGCCTCCAGTAGACACTCCAATTCCAGATATATAATAGGGGCAATGCCTCCAGTAGACACTCCAATTCCAGATATATAATAGGGGCAATGCCTCCAGAAGACACTCCAATTCCAGATATATAATAGGGGCAATGCCTCCAGAAGACACTCCAATTCCAGATATATAATAGGGGCCTCCAGAAGACACTCCAATTCCAGATATATAATAGGGGCGATGCCTCCAGTAGACACTCCAATTCCAGATATATAATAGGGCAATGCCTCCAGAAGACACTCCAATTCCAGATATATAATAGGGGCAATGCCTCCAGTAGACACTTCCAGATATATAATAGGGCAGCCTCCAGAAGACACTCCAATTCCAGATATATAATAGGGGCAATGCCTCCAGTAGACACTCCAATTCCAGATATATAATAGGGGCAATGCCTCCAGAAGACACTCCAATTCCAGATATATAATAGGGGCAATGCCTCCAGTAGACACTCCAATTCCAGATATATAATAGGGGCCTCCAGAAGACACTCCAATTCCAGATATATAATAGGGGCGATGCCTCCAGTAGACACTCCAATTCCAGATATATAATAGGGGCCTCCAGAAGACACTCCAATTCCAGATATATAATAGGGGTGATGCCTCCAGAAGACACTCCAATTCCAGATATATAATAGGGGTGATGCCTCCAGAAGACACTCCAATTCCAGATATATAATAGGGGTGATGCCTCCAGAAGGCACTCCAATTCCAGATATATAATAGGGGTGATGCCTCCAGAAGGCACTCCAATTCCAGATATATAATAGGGGTGATGCCTCCAGAAGACACTCCAATTCCATATATATAATAGGGGCAATGCCTCCAGTAGACACTCCAATTCCAGATATATAATAGGGGTGATGCCTCCAGAAGGCACTCCAATTCCATATATATAATAGGGGCGATGCCTCCAGAAGGCACTCCAATTCCAGATATATAATAGGGGTGATGCCTCCAGAAGGCACTCCAATTCCATATATATAATAGGGGCGATGCCTCCAGTAGACACTCCAATTCCAGATATATAATAGGGGCGATGCCTCCAGTAGACACTCCAATTCCAGATATATAATAGGGGTAATGCCTCCAGTAGACACTCCAATTCCAGATATATAATAGGGGCGATGCCTCCAGAAGACACTCCAATTCCAGATATATAATAGGGGCGATGCCTCCAGAAGACACTCCAATTCCAGATATATAATAGGGGCGATGCCTCCAGAAGACACTCCAATTCCAGATATATAATAGGGGCGATGCCTCCAGAAGACACTCCAATTCCAGATATATAATAGGGGCGATGCCTCCAGAAGTCACTCCAATTCCAGATATATAATAGGGGTGATGCCTCCAGAAGGCACTCCAATTCCAGATATATAATAGGGGCGATGCCTCCAGAAGGCACTCCAATTCCATATATATAATAGGGGCGATGCCTCCAGAAGACACTCCAATTCCAGATATATAATAGGGGCGATGCCTCCAGAAGACACTCCAATTCCAGATATATAATAGGGGCAATGCCTCCAGTAGACACTCTAATTCCAGATATATAATAGGGGCCATGCCTCCAGTAGACACTCCAAATCCAGATATATAATAGGGCAATGCCTCCAGTAGACACTCCAATTCCAGATATATAATAGGGGCGATGCCTCCAGTAGACACACTCCAATTCCAGATATATAATAGGGGCAATGCCTCCAGTAGACACTCCAATTCCAGATATATAATAGGGCGATGCCTCCAGTAGACACTCCAATTCCAGATATATAATAGGGGCGATGCCTCCAGTAGACACTCCAATTCCAGATATATAATAGGGGCAATGCCTCCAGTAGACACTCCAATTCCAGATATATAATAGGGGCGATGCCTCCAGTAGACACTCCAATTCCATATATATAATAGGGGCGATGCCTCCAGTAGACACTCCAATTCAGATATATAATAGGGGCGATGCCTCCAGAAGACACTTCCAGATATATAATAGGGGCAATGCCTCCAGTAGACACTCCAAATCCAGATATATAATAGGGGTGATGCCTCCAGAAGACACTCCAATTCCAGATATATAATAGGGGCAATGCCTCCAGTAGACACTCTAATTCCAGATATATAATAGGGGCCATGCCTCCAGTAGACACTCCAAATCCAGATATATAATAGGGGCGATGCCTCCAGAAGACACTCCAATTCCAGATATATAATAGGGGCAATGCCTCCAGAAGGCACTCCAATTCCAGAAGCATCTCAGTTTATATAGCCCCTTATTAGTTTCACCGTCTTGAAGCTTGTCCGAAGCATATTTTCAAATGTATTTCAAGGAATGACATGAGATCGAATACTTGGATAGATTGCAAAATGCTATACACTTCAGAATTGTCTGTGAAGCACTCACTGACTTATCTCCTCTTCACTTTATTAACCCTTTCTTTCATAGAGATTTATGTTAATATACTATAATATCTCAATTCAAACGACAGCCATTTAGCTATCATGCAGTGGATGAGTAGACGCCATATCTATCCCACCTACATAGATATTACTTGGACTACATAGAGATTCTGGCCTTTATTATGAAGATTGGTTTGGCTACTACATTGTCAATGTATGTCATATTGGTAATGGCGTCAAGAGGTGCTTCTATGAGGGAAAGGGTTAATGTATGTCGTATTGGTAATGGCGTCAAGAGGTGCTTCTATGAGGGAAAGGGTTAATGTATGTCGTATTGGTAATGGCGTCAAGAGGTGCTTCTATGGGGAAAGGGTTAATGTATGTCGTATTGGTAATGGCGTCAAGAGGTGCTTCTATGAGGGAAAGGGATAATGTATGTCGTATTGGTAATGGCGTCAAGAGGTGCTTCTATGAGGGAAAGGGATAATGTATGTCGTATTGGTAATGGGGTCAAGAGGTGCTTCTATGAGGGAAAGGGTTAATGTATGTCGTATTGGTAATGGCGTCAAGAGGTGCTTCTATGAGGGAAAGGGTTAATGTATGTCGTATTGGTAATGGCGTCAAGAGGTGCTTCTATGAGGGAAAGGGATAATGTATGTCGTATTGGTAATGGCGTCAAGAGGTGCTTCTATGAGGGAAAGGGATAATGTATGTCGTATTGGTAATGGGGTCAAGAGGTGCTTCTATTAGGGAAAGGGTTAATGTATGTCGTATTGGTAATTGCGTCAAGAGGTGCTTCTATGAGGGAAAGGGTTAATGTATGTCGTATTGGTAATGGCATCAAGAGGTGCTTCTATGAGGGAAAGGGTTAATGTATGTCGTATTGGTAATGGCGTCAAGAGGTGCTTCTATGAGGGAAAGGGTTAATGTATGTCGTATTGGTAATGGCGTCAAGAGGTACTTCTATGAGGGAAAGGGTTAATGTATGTCGTATTGGTAATGGCGTCAAGAGGTGCTTCTATGAGGGAAAGGGTTAATGTATGTCGTATTGGTAATGGCGTCAAGAGGTGCTTCTATGGGGAAAGGGTTATGTATGTCGTATTGGTAATGGCGTCAAGAGGTGCTTCTATGAGGGAAAGGGTTAATGTATGTCGTATTGGTAATGGCATCAAGAGGTGCTTCTATGAGGGAAGGTTAATGTATGTCGTATTGGTATTGGCGTCAAGAGGTGCTTCTATGAGGGAAAGGGTTAATGTATGTCGTATTGGTAATGGCGTCAAGAGGTGCTTCTATGGGGGAAAGGGTTAATGTATGTCGTATTGGTAATGGCGTCAAGAGGTGCTTCTATGAGGGAAAGGGTTAATTGCTTTGTTTATACAAATTTATTTTACCTCGATTGCAAAACAATTTCTTAAAAGTTATATTAATCTCATTCCTGATGGGACTCTCGAGACCTCATTCCTAATGGAATCCATCTCCACGAGGGAGAGAGAAGAGCCAACGTCGAATTTAAATGCCTAAACTAAGGGCACAATCGTAAGGCTCCAGCGGGGCACGAACTACGGGACTATCGCACCTGAAGCAAATTGCTTGTACAAAGTATATGAAATAAAGCATATGATTGATATATGAATAGTCAGCAATGAGATGCCGAGCAGGTACATGTCCTTTTATGTTAAAGAAATGGTCACAGCGAATCTTAATAGCAAAATCTTTTTTTAATTTTTTTTATTTTTTATTATATACTTTTATTACTTATATTTATTTATTTTATAACGATTGCGAAGCAAGTTTTAACAACTTATATTAATCACTCTCGTTGGCTCAGATGAAAGCGTATATGTGGTCATTTATGTGGGAGGAAACCGGAGTACCCGGAGAAAACTCACCTGTCCGATCTGGCGACCATCGTACCATCTCACATACTTCCCTGTCCGAGGATCGAACCCGGGTCGCATTGGTGAGAAGCGAGCGCGCTAACCACTGCGCTAATCGGACAGCAAAATCTTGTCTTCTCCTTAATCTAAGAATGAGTTGACCTACCTTCAGGCTTCTACAAACTTGGTAGTTATGTGGTGGTGACAATTATACACGAATATTTTAGAAAAATCTCTTGTTCTGTACATGCAGTTACTTTGATGATGCTGATGAGGCTGAGAATGCTGAGAATGCTGAGTACCAGCCGGCCCCTGGGAGTCCCGGTGCAGACGGTAATGCAGACAAGGATGACAGTGACAGTGATGATCCACTTGATGCTTTTATGTCGGGTATAGAGGTAAATGTTTGAATCCAACTGGGGGGTCAAATTCTTTCACGTGAGAAAGTTTTCCAGCTAACCTGCGGAAGGTCAGTGATTGTACCCGGGTGCCCTCCTGTGCATTAAATAGTGCTTGGCGGGTACCTAGGGTCTTCCTCCATCAGTAATAGCTGTAGAGTCGCCATATGACCTAAGCTGTTGGTTTAACCCGTTTCGCTTTCAGTATCTTTGTATGTATGAGTCCGCCTCCATGGTCGAGTGGTTAAGGTCGCTGACTTGTATACCACTGTAACCTATCATCACTGATGGTCACTGGTTCGAGCCCCGCTCAGGCCGTGTCTCATTTATATGAAAAAGTTGGCAGTTTCTTACGGAAGTTGGTGCACCCAAGTACTGGTTAACCGCTGGAGCCTGCCCAGGAAAGGAGTTGTTAGGTAAACTGCCCGCCGGCGATATAGCCCAAAATGGTGCTGATGCAGGCGTAAAACCCGAAATATAACAAATATAATTGTATGTATGATTTATAAAATATTCGTATATTGTGATTGTAGATATATTGCAATAGTGTGTTTGCAGAAGCAATAGCATTGTGAGGGACATCTTATGATATTAATAGTATCAAAGAGAGTTAAAATAGGACACAATAGCAGGGTTCATTCTAGGTCAGAATTTTTGGGAGAAGTGAGAAAGCGTGTGATTGCTTCCTTAAATGGTGTTCTTTGATATACTTCTGCAAAATAGGGTTAAAATGCACAGTACAACCATTAAATACAACATTTGAATAGGAGTGCTTTATAATGGGCCAGTGTATCTTACTAGACAAAATTTTGTTTGAAAATCGTAAAAACCAAAAAAGTCACAACATTTTTTTTTAGGGGGAAGTGGGGCCCCCAGAGGGCGAAGTCAGGTTCCCTAGGGCGACAATTTCGCCCACATCACCCTCTAAACTGATCCCTGTATAATAGGGGCAATGCCTCCAGAAGACACTCCAATTCCAGATTTTTTTTTTTTAGGGCGAAGTCAGGGTCCCTAGGCGACTATTTCGCCCATATCGCCCTCTAGAATGATCCCTGCAATAGTCAACCCTTCTCATAAGTAATGGTTGTACATTTGGGGCTAGAAAACATATGTTTTACATATATTCACTCATGATTCAAATACCGTAGATTAAATTCATAAACAAATTATTTGCAGCAAAAAGTGGAAGAAGAAACAAAGCCAAAGAGGAAAGAAGTAAAGAAAAGAGAAGACAAGTAAGACATCTCAGTTTGTTTAGTTTAAATTGTACAAATTTATTTTAGCCCGATTGTGAAACAAGGTTAGATTAATCATTCCCGATCCGAAAAATGTTCTTATAACTTATATCAATCGCTGTAGAGACCTCATTCGTGATGCAATCCATCACCACGAGGGAGAGAGAAGAGGCAATGTGGAATTTAAATGCCTTGCCTGAGGGCACAATCGTAATGCTACAGCTGGGCACGAAGTCTGGGCCTTAAGATCATTGATATGTGATGTACTGTATGTATAATACTGTGGGACGAATTGATATGTGATGTACTGTATGTATAATACTGTGGGAGGCATTGATATGTGATGTACTGTATGTATAATACTGTGGGAGGCATTGATATGTGATATACTGTATGTATAATACTGTGGGAGGCATTGATATGTGATGTACTGTGGGAGGCATTGATATGTGGTGTACTGTATGTATAATACTGTGGGAGGCATTGATATGTAATGTACTATATGTATAATACTGTGGGAGGCATTGATATGTGATATACTGTATGTATAATACTGTGGGAGGCATTGATATGTGATGTACTGTATGTATACTACTGTGGGAGGCATTGATATGTGGTGTACTGTATGTATAATACTGTGAGAGGCATTGATATGTGATATACTGTATGTATAATACTGTGGGAGGCATTGATATGTGATGTACTGTATGTATAATACTGTGGGAGACATTGATATGTGATGTACTGTATGTATAATACTGTGGGAGGCATTGATATGTGATGTACTGTATGTATAATACTGTGGGAGGCATTGATATGTGTGTACTGTATGTATAATACTGTGGGAGGCATTGATATGTGATGTACTGTATGTATAATACTGTGGGAGGCATTGATATGTGATGTACTGTATGTATAATACTGTGGGAGGCATTGATATGTGGTGTACTGTATGTATAATACTGTGGGAGGCATTGATATGTAATGTACTGTATGTATAATACTGTGGGAGGCATTGATATGTGATATACTGTATGTATAATACTGTGGGAGGCATTGATATGTGATGTACTGTATGTATAATACTGTGGGAGGCATTGATATGTGATGTACTGTATGTATAATACTGTGGGAGACATTGATATGTGATGTACTGTATGTATAATACTGTGGGAGGCATTGATATGTGATGTACTGTATGTATAATACTGTGGGAGACATTGATATGTGATGTACTGTATGTATAATACTGTGGGAGGCATTGATATGTGATGTACTGTATGTATAATACTGTGGGAGACATTGATATGTGATGTACTGTATGTATAATACTGTGGGAGGCATTGATATGTGATGTACTGTATGTATAATACTGTGGGAGACATTGATATGTGATGTACTGTATGTATAATACTGTGGGAGGCATTGATATGTGATGTACTGTATGTATAATACTGTGGGAGACATTGATATGTGATGTACTGTATGTATAATACTGTGGGAGGCATTGATATGTGATATACTGTATGTATAATACTGTGGGAGGCATTGATATGTGATGTACTGTATGTATAATACTGTGGGAGGCATTGATATGTGATGTACTGTATGTATAATACTGTGGGAGGCATCGATATGTGATGTACTTACTGTATGTATAATACTGTGGGAGGCATCGATATGTGATGTACTTACTGTATGTATAATACTGTGGGAGGCATTGATATGTGATGTACTGTATGTATAATACTGTGGGAGGCATTGATATGTGATGTACTTACTGTATGTATAATACTGTGGGAGGCATTGATATGTGATGTACTGTATGTATAATACTGTGGGAGGCATTGATATGTGATGTACTGTATGTATAATACTGTGGGAGGCATTGATATGTAATGTACTGTATATATAATACTTTGGGAGGCATTGATATGTGATGTACTGTATGTATAATACTGTGGGAGGCATCGATATGTAATGTACTGTATGTATAATACTGTGGGAGGCATTGATATGTAATGTACTGTATATATAATACTTTGGGAGGCATTGATATGTGATGTACTGTATGTATAATACTGTGGGAGGCATTGATATGTGATGTACTGTATGTATAATACTGTTGTTGTAAACTCGTGTTTTAGGGGAGTGAGGGACGATATAGAACAGGAGGATGTGGAGGAGGCATACTATCGGTACATGGAGGAGAACCCGATGGCTGGAGTGCTTGCGGACGAACAAGAAGAGTTAAATGTACAGTATGATAACGAGGGCAACATCATATACGTAGAGAAAAATAAGGTTTGTTGTTACCAGACATATATGAACTTGAATCTGACGATATGGCTGAGTTGTCGAAGTCGGTGACTTGAAATCACATGCCCCTTACTGTTGTTGGTTCGAATCCCACGGGGGCGTTGAATATTTTCATGTAAAGGACAATATTCAGCTAGGTTCCCTCTGTCTGAATTTTTATTCTCGCCACTTACATGTATGGTGCCAATTGAAAAAAACTAGTCAATTTGAAAACCTTAGAGTCAATTAAAACCATATATATAGTTCACAGATAAATATTTGACAAAACATGTGCCAAAAAAAGGAAAAAAAAGTTGCTCTAAAATATTTTTGCCAATTCACAAAATTTAGCGCCAGTAGTTGTTCTTTGTTGCAATTGGTCACCGACAGCGGCAACCCTGTCAGTGTGATGATGGCACATCAGATCTCTTAAGTTAGACAAAATGAATATGCAAAGAGCTATGTATCTGCTATCATCAGAATATATTTTGTAATATAACGGTAACTTCTTGGAATTTTTGCACATCCAAAATAATGCCCAAATGATCTTCATAAATATGTTTAATGTTTTGAATCTTGAAGTTAAATGTTACATTTCCAGCCAAATATGTAAGCCTGCATATTTAGAAACAGATTATCCAACAGGGTTCACTCTAGGTCAGAATGTTTGGGAGAAGTGAGAAAGCGTGTGATCGCTTCCTTAAATGGTGTTCTTTAATATACTTCTGCAAAATAGGGTTAAAATGCACAGTACAACCATTAAATACAACATTTGAATAGAAGGAGTGCTTTATAATAGGCCAGTGTATCTTACTAGACAAAATTTTGTTTGAAAATCGTAAAAACCAACAAAAAAATTTTTTTGGGTCTCCCAGAGGGCGAAATCAGGGTCCCTAGGGCAACTATTTCGCCCACATCGCCCTCTAGAATGATCCCTGATCCAATCAAATTCCGGCATCCTCATAGACCTTATACTTTTTGGATTGAGGAATGGCAAAAGGGCTGGTGTAATCTGAACAGCCCTTTTGTTTTGCATATGAAATAAAAGAAAATCATCTGTACGATCGTTTTGGCAAGTTTGACCATTCTATATTTTGTCGCCATTAATCCAATGCTAAAATATATTTTAAATAAACGATATTATTTGTGTTTATTTCAGGAGATTGACCCGCTGCCTCCAATAGATCATTCCGATATTGATTACGAACCATTTGAGAGAAATTTCTTTGAAGAACATCAGGAGATTATAAAACTGTCAGACCAGGACACAACCGCATTACGGGATAAACTGGATATCAGGGTAAGCATTGCAGGATATCAGGGTAAGCATTACGGGATATCAGGGTAAGCATTACGGGATAAACTGGATATCAGGGTAAGCATTACGGGATAAACTGGATATCAGGGTAAGCATTACGGGATAAACTGGATATCAGGGTAAGCATTACGGGATAAACTGGATATCAGGGTAAGCATTACAGGATACACTGGATATCAGGGTAAGCATTACGGGATAAACTGGATATCAGGGTAAGCATTACAGGATACACTGGATATCAGGGTAAGCATTACGGGATAAACTAGATATCAGGGTAAGCATTACGGGATAAACTGGATATCAGGGTAAGCATTACAGGATACACTGGATATCAGGGTAAGCATTACGGGATAAACTGGATATCAGGGTAAGCATTACGGGATACACTGGATATCAGGGTAAGCATTATGGGATAAACTGGATATCAGGGTAAGCATTATGGGATAAACTGGATATCAGGGTAAGCATTACGGGTTAAACTGGATATCAGGGTAAGCATTACGGGATATCAGGGTAAGCATTATGGGATAAACTGGATATCAGGGTAAGCATTACGGGTTAAACTGGATATCAGGGTAAGCATTACGGGATATCAGGGTAAGCATTATGGGATAAACTGGATATCAGGGTAAGCATTACGGGTTAAACTGGATATCAGGGTAAGCATTACGGGATATCAGGGTAAGCATTATGGGATAAACTGGATATCAGGGTAAGCATTACGGGTTAAACTGGATATCAGGGTAAGCATTACGGGATATCAGGGTAAGCATTATGGGATAAACTGGATATCAGGGTAAGCATTACGGGTTAAACTGGATATCAGGGTAAGCATTACGGGATATCAGGGTAAGCATTATGGGATAAACTGGATATCAGGGTAAGCATTACGGGTTAAACTGGATATCAGGGTAAGCATTACGGGATATCAGGGTAAGCATTATGGGATAAACTGGATATCAGGGTAAGCATTACGGGATAAACTAGATATCAGGGTAAGCATTACGGGATAAACTGGATATCAGGGTAAGCATTACGGGATAAACTAGATATCAGGGTAAGCATTATGGGACAAACTGGATATCAGGGTAAGCATTACGGGATAAACTGGATATCAGGGTAAGCATTACGGGATAAACTGGATATCAGGGTAAGCATTGCGGGATATCAAGGTAAGCATTACGGGATAAACTGGATATCAGGGTAAGCATTACGGGATAAACTGGATATCAGGGTAAGCATTGCAGGACAAACTGGATATCAGGGTAAGCATTACGGGATAAACTGGATATCAGGGTAAGCATTACGGGATAAACTAGATATCAGGGTAAGCATTACGGGATAAACTGGATATCAGGGTAAGCATTACGGGATAAACTAGATATCAGGGTAAGCATTATGGGACAAACTGGATATCAGGGTAAGCATTACGGGATAAACTGGATATCAGGGTAAGCATTACGGGATAAACTGGATATCAGGGTAAGCATTGCGGGATATCAAGGTAAGCATTACGGGATAAACTGGATATCAGGGTAAGCATTACGGGATAAACTGGATATCAGGGTAAGCATTACGGGTTAAACTGGATATCAGGGTAAGCATTACGGGATAAACTGGATATCAGGGTAAGCATTGCGGGATATCAAGGTAAGCATTACGGGATAAACTGGATATCAGGGTAAGCATTACGGGATAAACTGGATATCAGGGTAAGCATTGCAGGACAAACTGGATATCAGGGTAAGCATTACGGGATAAACTGGATATCAGGGTAAGCATTACGGGATAAACTAGATATCAGGGTAAGCATTACGGGATAAACTGGATATCAGGGTAAGCATTACGGGATAAACTGGATATCAGGGTAAGCATTACGGGTTAAACTGGATATCAGGGTAAGCATTACGGGATAAACTGGATATCAGGGTAAGCATTGCGGGATATCAAGGTAAGCATTACGGGATAAACTGGATATCAGGGTAAGCATTACGGGATAAACTGGATATCAGGGTAAGCATTGCAGGACAAACTGGATATCAGGGTAAGCATTGCAGGACAAACTGGATATCAGGGTAAGCATTACGGGATAAACTGGATATCAGGGTAAGCATTACTGGATATCAGGGTAAGCATTACGGGATAAACTGGATATCAGGGTAAGCATTATGGGACAAACTGGATATCAGGGTAAGCATTACGGGATAAACTGGATATCAGGGTAAGCATTACGGGATAAACTGGATATCAGGGTAAGCATTACGGGATAAACTGGATATCAGGGTAAGCATTACAGGATAAACTGGATATCAGGGTAAGCATTATGGGATAAACTGGATATCAGGGTAAGCATTACGGGTTAAACTGGATATCAGGGTAAGCATTACGGGATAAACTGGATATCAAGGTAAGCATTACGGGATATCAGGGTAAGCATTACGGGTTAAACTGGATATCAGGGTAAGCATTACGGGTTAAACTGGATATCAGGGTAAGCATTACGGGATATCAGGGTAAGCATTACGGGTTAAACTGGATATCAGGGTAAGCATTACGGGTTAAACTGGATATCAGGGTAAGCATTACGGGATATCAGGGTAAGCATTATGGGATAAACTGGATATCAGGGTCAGCATTACGGGATAAACTGGATATCGGGGTCAGCATTACGGGATATCAGGGTAAGCCTTACGGGATAAACTGGATATCAGGGTAAGCATTACGGGATATCAGGGTAAGCATTATGGGATAAACTGGATATCAGGGTCAGCATTACGGGATAAACTGGATATCAGGGTAAGCATTACGGGATAAACTGGATATCAGGGTAAGCATTACGGGATAAACTGGATATCAGGGTAAGCATTACGGGTTAAACTGGATATCAGGGTAAGCATTACGGGTTAAACTGGATATCAGGGTAAGCATTATGGGATAAACTGGATATCAGGGTAAGCATTACGGGATAAACTGGATATCAGGGTAAGCATTACGGGTTAAACTGGATATCAGGGTAATCATTACGGGTTAAACTGGATATCAGGGTAAGCATTGCGGGATATCAGGGTAAGCATTACGGGTTTAGAGATTAACAGTAATAAAACGTTGGGCCTGCATAACCGAGTCGTTTAGGTCGTTGACATCAAATCACTTGCCTCTGTAGGTTCAAATCCCACTGGAGGTGTAAAATTATTTCAAATTATGAAGCTAACCAGCTGGCTTGCCAAAGGTTTGTGATTCTATCTGTGTACTTGTCTGTGCATGAAATACTGCTAGGAGGCCAGCCTGGACCGTCCTCCACCAATAATATTTGGAGAGTTGTTCCCTGCACCCTGGACCGTCCCAAAAATGAAAAAACCAAAACTGTAAAACAAGTTGTATATTGATCCGAATTTATATTACATTCTAACATTGACTATCACATGCTGCAAGCCTACTGCGCAAAATAGAAAGACAAGTCGTCGTGCCTTTCTTCTTGCAATGTCAGTTGCCCCCCTTTTTACCACATTAGGATCCAATTTTTATTGCTGTTTTCGCATTTATTGAATTTTTTGCAACAGGCAGAATAAATCTTCGCTACGCGCCTGTTTTCCTAAATTTGCCACTCTAGATTGTTGAATTTGTTAAGTTTTAAGTGAGCGCACCTAAGCCATTGAATGTATAATTTTCTCACTGCTACTCTATAATCCACAGGTTTCCGGTCTAGCACCTCCTAAGCCAGTGTGTAGTTTTGCTCACTTCGGGTTCGATGAAGCGCTGCTGGATGCTATTAGGAAATCCGAGTACTCAAAACCTACACCGATACAAGCACAGGTAAATAGAGTGATATATATTGTACTAGAGTGAGAGATATCTATGAGTTACTGCCCCTGAATACTCAAAACCTACACCGATACAAGCACAGGTAAATTGACTGATATATAGGCTGTAAAACAACAAATAAATTGCCTATTAAATACATAGTAAAAACATACAGTATGTTCATTTATATTTCCAATCTTTCATTTTTTCTGATACCACTGTGAAGAGGTATTCAAATCAGTCTGAAACACACCAAGAATATTTCAAATTTTATGTTTCAAATAGCCAGTGCTCACCTGTGAATAACGTCACTGTGTTTACACACTGTATTCCTCCGCCAAATAATACAGTATACCAACCTTCAGTTTGCAATGGCCTGAATTCTTATACCACATCTTTTCTACACATCAAATAGTCTGAAGTCTTCTCAAGTCACATAATTTCTCAAAAAAACACAAAAACTATACACTGCCTGTCATGAAAATGCATTTTTACCAAAAAGAAAAATTAACTAGATTAGTTATTGGGACTACATTTGAGTGGACCGCGGATACACTTCTGTCTATTTACGTATAATTATGCAACCTATATTGTACTAGAATGAGAGACATCTATGAGTTACTGCCCCTGAATACTCTTTAAAAGTAAATAGGTCCTCTTTAAGTGATTTCATTTGTTTTTGTCGTTTTTGTTTTCATTGCAAAACATTCTATTAATTTTCATCCACTTTCTCATCTTATAATTATTAAACAGAAATCGTACAATATATCCAATGTGTACTTATCCATAAAAAATTGTTATTAACAATTTCAGGACCAAAGTAGGGGGTCGTCTTATAGACGAGATCGCCTTATAGGCGAGGATGGAGGGTACTTAGAGGGTATTACTTGGCTAGCTTCATATCAGTCTAGGTATCGACCCGAGGTACTGCGATATCAGCCTGAGACCAAAGCTGATCTGAAACTAGCCACGTAATAACGTCTTTATTACTTTGATATGAATTTGAACATTTAACAATCAAAATCATGCGTCCCGTTATCCATTTATCAGGAATAAATCACAATTACTGAATTAGAGTGAAATATTACCTCGAAACTGCAAACATCTATTATCTGTCAAATTTGACACGCAGGGACGCTACGGAAGTAAACAAACTAGCACCGAGTGCACATGCGTTATTTCTCAGGAACTAGTTATGATACGGCTTTTTCTTGTTTGATACATGTTTGTGACCGTATCAAATCAGTAAACATAAGACTGGAAAACACAGCGTATCAACCTGGGTGGTAGAAAGTATTGCGGTACACAAATAACAATAAAAAATAGGCTAAAATTGATATCTAAGTAGTACATTCTGGTAACGCTAGGCCTTTCTTGCAGGGAGTTCCCATTGCCTTGGCAGGAAGGGATATTATTGGTATAGCAAAGACGGGGAGCGGGAAAACAGCAGCGTTTCTATGGCCACTACTTGTACATATAATGGCTCAGGTAAGCAACACGACACTCTATGCTAAAATGGTTCAGGTAAGCAACACGACACTCTATGCTATACAGTCAAACCTGTCTTAAGCAGCCAGCCAAGGGAATCACAAAAAGTGGCTGCTTAGTACAGGTGGCTGCTTAATAGAGGTCAAATGTATAATAAAACAGTAAATTGGGAATATGGAAACTGGCTGCTTAATACAGGTTGGTTGCTTAATGGAGGTGACCACTAACACAGGTTTTACTGTAATGACTCAGGTAAGCAACACGGCACTCTATGCTAAAATGGCTCAGGTAAGCAACACAACACTCTATGCTAAAATGGCTCAGGTAAGCAACACGACACTCTATGCTAAAATGGCTCAGGTAAGCAACACGACACTCTATGCTAAAATGGCTCAGGTAAGCAACACGACACTCTATGCTAAAATGGCTCAGGTAAGCAACACATCACTCTATGCTAAAATGGCTCAAGTAAGCAACACGACACTCTATGCTAAAATGGCTCAGGTAAGCAACACGACACTCTATGCTAAAATGGCTCAGGTAAGCAACATGACACTCTATGCTAAAATGGCTCAGGTAAGCAACACGACACTCTATGCTAAAATGGCTCAGGTAAGCAACACGACACTCTATGCTAAAATGGCTCAGGTAAGCAACATGACACTCTATGCTAAAATGGCTCAGGTAAGCAACACGACACTCTATGCTAAAATGGCTCAGGTAAGCAACACGACACTATGCTAAAATGGCTCAGGTAAGCAACACGACACTCTATGCTAAAATGGCTCAGGTAAGCAACATGACACTCTATGCTAAAATGGCTCAGGTAAGCAACACGACACTCTATGCTATAATGGCTCAGGTAAGCAACACGACACTCTATGCTAAAATGGCTCAGGTAAGCAACACGACACTCTATGCTAAAATGGCTCAGGTAAGCAACACGACACTCTATGCTAAAACAAAACATGCTTATTTAGTCGAAGAATAAAATTAGACATAAGATGAACATAAGAAGCTACATAATAAAAGAATAAGACAACAGCCATGCAGGCAACTAAGATGATTTCTAAAAGAAAACTAAAAATGCAATGTTTTCATTTCTTCAGAAAGAGATAGAGAAGGGAGATGGTCCTATCGGATTAATCCTGGCACCGACCAGAGAATTATCTCAACAGGTAATATGCAGTAATTGTTTTAATGCACATGCTTTATATTGGCTGTCATGCTGTCCGATTAGCTCAGTGGGTAGCGCGCTCGTTTCTAACCAATGCAACCCGGGTTCGATCCTCGGACCGGGAAGTATGTGAGATGGTACGGTGATCACCAGATCGGACAGGTTGGTTTTCTCCGGGTACTCCGGTTTCCTCCCACACGAATGACCACATTTACGCTTTAATCCGCGCTAACGAGAGTGATTAATATAAGTTGTTAAAACTTGCTTCGCAATCGTTGTAAAATAAAGTTTAAACTTTTTTAAAACTTTTTTTATATTGACATAAATGTTCATCATATCAAGATGACGTGAAGAGCCAATATATGATGGCTGGAGCCATTACGATTGTGCCCTTAGGCAAGGCATTTAAATTCCATGTTGCCTCTTCTCTCTCCCTCGTGGCGATGGATTCCATCAGGAATGAGGTCTCAAGAGTGATTAATATAAGTTGTAAAACCTTGTTTCGCAATTGAGCTAAAATAAATTTGTATAAACTAAACTAGGGCATTCATGGCTGATTGATTAATGTCCTAGACTACAAATCGCTTACCCCTCACCGCTGTGGGTTCAAGTCCCACGTGGGATGTCAAATTGTTATATGTGGGGAAGATATCCAGCTGACTTATGGAAGGTCAACGGTTCTGCCCGGGTTCCAGTCTGTGCCTGACATACTGATCGGAAGCACATCCGGGTCTTTCGCTACCAATAATAGCTGGAGAGCCGCCAATTGATCTACGCTGTCTGTGTTCTGACTTTAAACTATGTCAAATCACATACGAGGTCAACTGTCATATGCACATATGTTTGTGACTGATTCATTGCTCTTAAACCACTTGAGAGATTTTGAAAAAGATTGGAACATTTTGTTCAGCATACCAAGGCAATGTGCAGAGCATATGTTTTAGCCATGCTTAGCTAAGGTCACAGTTGTAGGTCAAAGGTCACAGTTAGAGGTCATAGTTAGAGGTCAACAGTTATATATCAGACGGAACAGTTTCACGTGGAGCCTCCGTGGTGTAATGGTGTCCGCCTTGTAATCGAGCGGTTGCGAGTTCGGACCCAGCCAGAACCACGGTCGTCATGTTCTTTTGCAAGAGACCTAAATCCACATTGCCTCTTCTCTCTCCTTCAATGCAATGGGTGGATTGCATCTCATTATATTTTGGAGGCGATCTGGCGGATAAGAAATAGTTTAAGAGATGGGGCAAAAATGGACATTTAGCAACATGGCGGAAATTTCTTGATTGTTCTATTTCTTATGTTTTAGATTTACCAAGAATGTAAACGGTTTGGTAAGGTATATAATATTAAGACAGTTTGTGCATATGGAGGGGGCAGCATGTGGGAGCAACAGAAGGCATGTCAAGAGGGAGCAGAAATAATAGTAGCCACACCTGTAAGTTCCATCTC